>JANZLQ010000008.1:13882336-13902154 GCA_026212715.1 Elanus axillaris
CATACTGAACTCAAAACACAGCACTGTACCAGCTACTAGGAAGACAATTAACTCTATCCCAGCTGAAACCAGGACAGGAGCCAAGCTACACTGGTAAAGTAGTTCTGCAGCCACTGCTGCAGGATTTGTGCTGCAGGATGTCTGATCTGTTGAACAGAAAATTATTGTATTCGCAGGAGTAGAGAGCAAAAGCATATACTGCAAGAAAATGGCTGGTATCTTGTCCCTCCACCTGCTGCCTGAAGAAGTGCCATGACAAAGTCTTGCCACTTGACTTCCTGTCAGGGCCCTCCATTCTTGTAGCAAAGAGTCTTAATATTTACATAATACATAACAGACTTAAGCAAAAAGTGATAGTTGAGACAGTTATGCTGGCAGCAAACAGTGTGCTGAATCTCTTGACATTTCTCTACCAAAAGCTAGAAAGTATCACTGTTCCTCCCCACTAGACTTGTGTAGAGTTAGGAAAAGCTGACATGGCACATAATTAGTTTGGGATTTACTGATAGTCATTTAAAAGATAAGAGGTGCCTAAAATAATGTATAGGTAGTTACACCTACTTTAGACCCATCCTGTAATTTTAAACTCTGCAGATATGCTCAGGAAGAAATTCAGCCCTGCTCTGTAGAAGCAGATTAGACAGCTTTGAAGGGTGCGCCCTTAAGCATGTGTAAATACAAGAGTCTCTGACTACAGAGATAACAACAGTGAAAGTACCTAAAACAGGTGCCATCCAATTCTTCTGTCACCTAGTAAAAGGGGGAATAAACTAACAGAAACTCAAGAAAAAGGAAGTAAGAACAGTGACTCTGGCTCAACTGCTACTTAAATTGGTCTTGCAAGAGGATCATTCTTATCTTTAGAGCACTTACTGCACACTTAGAAAAGGAGGACCTCTTTTTCTCTTTTTTGTCTTTTTTCTTTTTCTCTTTTTCTGAAATATTAACTATATGAAAAAAGAGATGATCACACAAATAGTGAACCTAGAAGGTAGGTGATTCATGTTATCATTCTTCTACATAATATAAAGAAATATTACGTTAACTGATTTAGCATATTCTAGAGAAAGAATATAATATATAGATCATTTAATCTGACCATTAAATTGTGCCACAAAAAGTAGGATCTACCAATTCCCGCTTGCGTTTTTTTTTAAGTGCATAGCAACACAGTATATTTCATTAAGTTTTGACTAAAGAGTTAAAACTGAGTAACAAGAGCTGTTATCAGATTTACATGTCTTTCAGGGTTGACACCTCTTGGCTACCTGGCAAAACAGGGTAAACTCCTGGCACAGTAAAAAAGGAAATTTCATTTTTATTCTGCAGACAATCATGCAACTTGCTTTTTTTCAACTAAGGCTTTTAGCAGATATGATCCTACTTCATGTCCTGTTCAGTAAGCAAGATATTTTTCCTTTGAAATATTTTTTTAAATTTGTGGACAGTAAAAGAACATATGATACTTTTCTCTTGGTTTAAACAAACAAAACAATAACATACATAAAATCAAGTTATTTTGGTTTCTTCCTCATCATCATTCTTCTCTCACTTTAAGGATACAGTTTCTTATTGGCATGGGATCGTACTTATCAAGAGGTAAGGTAGGAAGCAAAGTTGATGTAGGAAGCTCTAGCCCAGTCTGTATTCTCCCTCACTCCAGGAGATAGTACCCTATGTCTGTTTGTACCAGGACATGTTTCCTTTCTCCAAGCAAAAACATAGAATTGAGTAATTATTCCAGATTTCCAGATTTCTGTCAATTGAACAGGAGTAGTAGCATGGAACAAGATGCTTATCGTCTGGAAGAACTTGGCACTTTTTGTGCCAGATTGACCTGCACAGCCTCAAGAAATCCAACACATATTAGGCACATGGGTCCTGGGGAGTTTTAACATCTCAAACATACAACAGGTTTCTTATGCTTAGGCTGCAAACTCTGAGATAAGGATATGTCACAAAAAATGCTGTTTCAGCCAGTGACATTTGTCTTCTGAAAGTGGAGACAGGAAGGAGAAAGGTCAGAAATGGGGACCAAAAGGATATTGGATTTGGAAGGAGAAAATACTGAAGCAAAAGGCAGAATGAGTTTCAGATGGTCACATCACTCAAGAATGAATTAGGCACAGCATTCTACAAAAATGACAATAGAAATCTTTCTCCACCAAGTATTTTGTTTATACAATGTGTTTAAGGCATTTCAAAATGTCTTTAGGGCATTTTAAAATGTCTTTAGCAACATATGGTCACTGTTCTCATGTCCTTCCTATAAAACCAAGCTATCTCTGTACGAGGACTGCTACTTCTAAGGGTTTAGACCAACAGAAAGTTGATTATTATTTTCTTAAAAACTCTTTAAGGAATTTTTAAGATTATTTTTTTTCAATCTATCTGTTACAATGTTATAATCCATTGTCAATCTATTAACTCTGTGGAAAAAAAAATCTCCCTTTAATAGAAAAAGTTCCTTGTTCTACCAAAAAGCTTATGTTCTTTGTTCAGAATACTGAACTTTAAATTCAAAGTATTATTATTTAAAGAACTATGTCTTTATTAATGGCCCAGAAGCTATCCCCTTAGCAAACCATTTAAGTTCATGTTTAGATCCTCTCTACTTTAATGATACTTAATAACTGCTTCAGCATTTTACTGAACTGAGGCCTCTTCCAACAAATTTTGGAAAGTATTCATTAAAAATTTATTTTCTCGGAGTCCCCTACAATTGTGCTCATGTCATTTGGGAACCTAACATTGAAGTTTGGAAGCTGCATTAGAAAGAAGTCATAATTTACTTGAATTTCTTTGTGATTTCTGAAAATGCTTCTCTGTTAAAAAAGTAGCACATTGAAAACTCCATGACAGTATGTCACAAAGACTTTATTGCAATCTGCTTGGAGTAACTGGAAAAACTTGCTGCTCATGAGCTAGTGAATGTATATGATTTTCACTGATGACAGAGGCCTTGGACTGAAGAACACTGTTTTGTGTCATTAAAAAGATGGATAAATGGCATTCAGAAATGTTATTTAAAGCATCTAAATAAATTTTCTCCTTTTTTGCATGTTTCTTGCCTTCTTAGACATATCTCATATTTGAATGCATCCGGAGATATATTTTATGCAACAGCTATGCATCATTTTGACAGATACTTAGTAAAGAAAGTATACATACCATTTATACAGTAAACCATGAGAGACAAATCTGTGAGAGCTACAGGTTCATAAGTTCATGAGAAATGTTTTATTACACTAACACACTTGCTTTAAGTCTGTCTAAAATTTCAGCAAACCAGACTTCTGCCCTGAGCTAAAGCTCCTTTGTGATTTACAAATAATGGCATATCCATGTCTGATATGATTGCTGTAGTGGAGACAAACAGGAAGGAGGAATATCCTGGTACTTGAAGAGCTGGAGTAAAACCCACTTACCAGCCAGAAACACAATCCTCAACAGGGCTAGACTATGTTGTCTAAATTCAACTGAAAGGAGATAAATCAGTTTAGTAGGATTTGTGTTGTTTGTAACTCTTTTCAAATGAAGCTAGTACATTAACAGGACTTTCTTCTTCCAGGCTATTTCTGTACATCATAAACTATTTATGGGTACTGTAAAAGTCAGCTATCCATTAAGACCAGGCTAAAATACCATTGCAGATTCTGGTATTAGCATACAGAGTCCCAGATAAAACTACACCAGCACTCTTCCAGTAAGCATAGATGAAAAAAAACAACTTTCTGAATTCATTATTTCCTCTCTCAGCCTTAGAAGATGGTGGCTCATGCCCTTTTAGAAGCTCTTGTCCTCTCCTCCTTCTCCTTTCCTGCCCTTCTCTCTCTTTCTGTCATGTCCATTGGCATACACATGGACAGAGAAACACACTTGTACATGCTCCTACTGATTTACATACAAGGCTTCCTTACTACCCCATTCAAAGATGTCACTCAAGTTCCTTTGATAGTCAAAATGGTTGGTACTGAACAGCACGTTGTTTTTCCCTACAAGATTAGAGAAGACATTCTTGACAAAGTCTTGGGTAAGGGAGAGACTCCTAAACAAGCTGAAGGTGTATTAGATGATTTTGCAATACACTACAAACAGACAGAAGTCTGTTAAAAATGTCTGTGGAGACATTTTAGTTCAGTCATGCCCAATTTATTTGAGGTCATCACTTTTTTAAAGCACTATGATCCCCTTTTGTTTTCAGAAGTTCAGGTGAAAACAATTTCCCACCAAAAACAATTCCCCTCTGAATTAGCAAGGATATTTAGAGAAAATATGCAGATAAAATAGGCACTGAGCTTTATTTCAAACATTGATGACTTCCTCTGATTAAAGTTGACTAGCATATCATTATTCTACTAAAGAAGTCTCCATGACTATGTGTTAGTGTGTTGATTGAGAAACTCATTTTAAACAAAGAATGTGTACAAAACCTGCATATACTTTACTATATCCTTCCCAGCAGGAACATCTGCACTATAAGGGATGTATTAACTTTATGAAAGAGATTATCCAATGTAGTGCAAGGGACTGGACTCTCTGACCCAGAAGGTTTCCCTTGCTTATATGTTGCTGTTATTTTTAGGAGACTGATCAGAGAAATTTTACTCATTTTGATGTCTTGGTTATGTACAAAATTGCGTGACAACTAACCTAACTGCAACATTACCAGACTTCTATATTCCTCTACCATTGTCTTGCTTTTCTTAATTGGTCTAGACCTTGTCGGTTATCCTGTGAAGCCAGCAGTGAAGAAAAAGAAGAAAAAAAGTCTGACATGGAAATGTGTTCTGACACATTCCATTCAGATTTAATGCAGTTTCCAAGATTTTACCTTAAAGTTTTAGCTATTTGCAAATGCAGTTGAAGTCAACGCAAACAGGGAACGCCCTCCTAAAAAACAGGGAAACATCATTGTTCTTCCCCAGAAGCCATGAAAAATATACAAAGAGCTTAGGAAAGTGAATGCTGAAGTTCAAGTCTTGAAAAAAAGACTGCCAGTTTGGAATATCTAGCAGAGAACCATGGGCAAGGAACAATGTTTAGGTTGGTGACGAACAGTTTAGTTTAGAGACCTACTAAAACTACACGGAATGTGTAGTAGGGTTTTTTTGCAATTCTGTCAAAAGCAAAAGCGCAAAATTACATCCAAAGACAAATTTTTCAACTTGGAAAATGACACAAAAACCAAGAGATACATTGAACAATGTGACATGGAGGGCAGGATTCTTTTGGTTTCTCTGTTGGAGAAGATTTTTTAATATTTCCACAGTTTCTCTCCTCATCTACATAGCCATTCCTTGCAAATCATAAAGAATACTTGTGTTTCTATTAGCAACTGTGATCACAAGCCAGGTTTCTTAAAATATTCACTAACAACAGATTGCACAGTGTCAACCTTTTTATCATAATATGGAGGAAGAAAGGCAAGGTGAATACTTGGATTATTCCATTTTTCTTGAGTTTACAAGCTATTTCTGACATGAAATGTGAAGAAATTACTAAGAGAAAAAAAGAATAGTTTCTTTTAAAAATAGCCCATCATACAAATTACATTCTTAATATCCAAATTTGTACTGATATGAGTGATTTCTGATGTTAAATGATCCTTTTGCTTTTATTTAAGACATAGATGTTGATCTCTTTCTCCTCTTAAAGGTTAACTTTTTGAATAAACACTGAAGAAAAAGTCTAGGGAGATGCAAGAAAGTCTGAGGTAGTCACGATAACTTGACTGAATCTTTGCCTAATCTCCTTTTGTTCTAAATGTTCTTAGTTAGGGTGCTTCCTTGTCTGCATATCCTTTAGCAATATTTTCTTTCCCAATAACCAAAGTTCTGTGCCCACCCTTCACATTTTAAGCAATGAATTTTCAGTATGAAACTAAGTGCCACCTCCCTCCTGTAAGGTACGTCAGTATGCCAGATTGTGCACATGTGTTGTATTAGTAGGAGACACTGTATAATGTGCTGTGTTTTATTTTTATTTGAACTGCATGCTTGTAGTTTCCCTTTAGCATCTGAAGCTCAGTGGCATTGTGTATTCTACTGGAGAGGCTAACATGGCTGGTTGCCATCTTTGGGATGAGGTCCACATCATTTGCTGTAAGTGAAGGATTGACATGTGGCATCAATCCATATTTAGTTAAGGATTTGGGATGTCACTGGCTTTCAGATTTGTCTACCGCAAACTCTCTGCCAAAATCCTACTTAATGCCCTGTATGAAATTAGTCTCTTTAAAGTTTCATCAATAAGATTGTGAGGAATTTCTGCTTGAAGTACCAAATGCACTAGTGCAGATATTTTGCTTTCTGCTCTTCTATGCCCATATTCAAATCCCTTATATAAATATGCCCACACCTAAATCTGTCCCATCTTGTTGATCTGCATGTAAAATTCACACGCTGGCTTGTGTAAATGTAACCCAAGCATGAAAGTAATTTGTTCATGAGTCACAGCCTTGCAAACATTGAGGTAACTGCAAAAACATCCCTTGTTAGATTGCAATTAGGGTATTAAATCCTGATATCATCCTGAATTAAGCTTGAGAACAAAATTCTTAAGGGTTTTGTTCTCTTCTGGAGGTTTTTAAGCATTGGCTTAATGGCTTAATCCTGTTGGTATGAAAAGACAAATAAATATAGTTCTTATTTCATCAGCTATTAAAAATAATTATTTCTCCTGCAGTACAATGGCAAATGTGATCACTGAGATTAGCAATATGAGCAGTCTGATCAGCTGGGAAGGATATGCAGCTTCTGAAGAGATCCCAGCAAATACATCAGAACCAAATGTGTACCTTTCTTTCTCTTTATGAGCTCTCCTTCTTTTTGACATTAGTGTTTGTTGACTGTCACTTGTCATTACAGTTGGTCTACTATGTCCAGGAAGGAAGCAAAAAAAGTATGGACCTCACTCTTCAGTATGCATATTAACCCACTAGGCTTTAGGTTGCCTAAAAAAGAAAGTAGTATTTGTCTTGTATTTCCATAACAAAGACCTCCCTTTGCACTCAGGCAGTCACAATCTTCCAGAAGTCTGTTTCCTTCTTTTATCTCATTTTTAAAAACAATCAGAATAAGAAATTTTTAATAAGGATTTGAAGCAAGGTGATACAGCTTTGGAGGTGATTGAGGAGAGCACTTTCCAACTATGAGGGGCAGCAGGGGAAAAAGTAATAGAAATGCTTGCTTGCAAATGTAATTAATACAGGGAGAACTGTAGTGTTGCAGCCAATGGGAGAAAAAAATCTATTTCCACATACAAAGAGAGAGAAGGAAGATTAGGGAGACAAGGCTGAGAGACACTCTTATTGAAGAGTAAGAGTTAGAGGAGGTAGAGACAGTGACAGTATAGCTAAACCAGCCACAGTCTAGAAACAATACCTTTGATGGACCTTTAAAATAAAATAACTGAAATATGGCTGCATGTAATTTAGAATAGTTTTGTCACTGGCACAGTGATACACTGGCACATTAGAGAACTATACATGTGGAAGAGGGGAAGACTTTTGACTAAAGCACAGAGAAGAAAATATAGTAGTTTTAGTGGAACTGCATAGGACTAACACAATGTTACATGTGGTTGCACATCTGGTTCCAAGTATTTGTGGGACAGAGGGCAGTATGGTTCTGCTCAGAGTATGTCTTCAAGTATTCTGGCTATGGAAGAAGCTATTCTTGTGCAAGTTTAGGCAATGCATGAAGCAATGTTCGTAAGTCCTTATAATCACTGTCAGGTTTTTTTTGCTGAACATATTACACTGACACCATTGTATGATAAAAATATTTCCTAATAGCAGTGTGGACTGTCTTTAATGAATCCCCTCCCTCCTAAACTCAACCCATGTAAAATAACTTCATATGATGTAGAAAGATCATCCTTGGCATACACATATGGTATTGCAAGAATCTGGCACATTATGTTTCATTGCATTTAAGCCAGATAGCCAGAAGTAGCCAGAATTTTCATTTGGATACTATCCAACCATTGTTAATCATGAAAGACATGGTACAACAAGTTGGCATTCGTATATGTGAATAATGGAATATTTCTTTAATTATGTACAAAAATCCTAAATGAACTAGTTTTCTCTCCTTATAAAGTGCCCCTTCTGCATCTGTTCCAACTCCCATTGAAGTCAAAGGAAAGCCTCCCATTGATTTCAGTGGAAGTCAGTTGAGTCTTATGAAATTCTGTTGCATGGTGGCTCCTGACTTCCTTGAAGTCTGTTGCAAATTTTCTCTTGACATGCAAAATGTTTGCCTCACAGCCTGTAATTCCATAAAGCTGTTCTGAGGACTGTTACTTACTAGCAACAAAGAAATATACTCAGAGAGGAAAGACTGGCTTTAGAAAATGCTTTGTAGCTGGCCCAGAATTAGAATTAAGGAAAATGCATAAGCCCCCTGCTGTCTTACATGAGACTGGAGAAAAAATATGTAGTGCTTTTGCAGGGATGTGTGAAGAGTGTTTCTTTGAGAAACCTTCCCTTCCAATAGACCAATATTATGCCATTGTCAAGAGCTAAGCTAAGAATTTGAGAAATGTCAGTGAAATAAGTTATAGAAAGATTCCTTTCTGCAGTTAAAATATATTCCTGCAAGCCTTAATATCAGTGATATATTAGCACTTTTTCATTGCAGAATAAATGCATTTCACAACTTCAAAACATGAGGAATATAATAGAATATTTATTTAATTATGTTCAAGGTCATAAATTAATTGGGTTTGCTCCTTTAAAAGTGTCCCCTTTTGTACCTGATCCAATTCTCACCAAATCCAGTTTAAGTGGTATCAAAGATGATTGCAAACTGCATACTATTTGAGATAGTTAAGTTTAAGCAGGTGCGTAAATTATACATAGGTAGAAATAAGCCAAAATATTTTATAAAAGTCTTTATATGGTTTTGGCAAACTATCACATCATAGCATATTCAAGAACTACAGCTACTAGTTCCTTTTTTAAGGGACTAACTGTTTCTAGCACTTAATGTTAAGATTATTTTGTCTTATGGGTTGACCAACCAGTTGTCTTTACTCTCTTCTCCCCTTTCCATCTCTATAGAAAGTGCACAGCATCTGTTGAAGGTTTTCTGTTATTTCTGTAATCTGAGAAGTGTTTCTGCAATGTCTCCAAATAGTTCCATCACTAAACATTTGAGAGATTGGTTTGGGGGGAAAAAAAAAGCGGGGGACACACACACAAGCAGGCAAGTGAGTATAAGTTTTCTTCCAAGGTACTGGAAGAGCAAGGAGCATGATGTGTGGGAAAAGAGAACAGATAAGACCTACAACATAAAATAGTACTTTTTTTCTTTTTTGAAGGGGAAAGGAATAGCATATACAGCCAGGGACTGCAGTTTTCAGTATAGAAACTGAGATTTCTCCTGTCCCTCTTCTCTCATACAACACTAACTCATCTTGGTACAATGTTGGGAGAATTATTTTTATTTTATGAGTTTTTTTGCAGCATATGATTTTGGTAGAAGCTAAAAAAAAAGATTTTCCAACTCTAAAATTTTAATTGTGCCTCCTAGGCTGTAGACCTTCACTCTCCCCCTAGGAATGACATCTCTCCTCATACTTTTGAGCTGTAAAAGGAAGAGATGCCAAATAACCTAGCAAATCGATTGATATGCCAAAGAGTTGGGGATACAAAGTGGAGACAGGGAAGCCTAGTAGCTTTTGCCATGTCAGCTCCTTACAACCCACCCTACATGAGACAGAGAAGTTGACTCTGCCTTTGAGTTGTGTTTACCTTTTATTTTGTTGCTTAGCTATTTGCCCTATCTTCTTTCTGCCTTTGTATTTGTAGTACGTCTCCATTTTAACTACATCTATAACAGTAAATCAAACAAGCCGAGGACTGTTCCCTGGCATTGGGCCCAACTGGAACAGCACGTTCTACATCCATATTATTAAACTCTCTTACTCTCCAAAACAGAGTGGTCGCTTTCAAACTGCTTCCTGTGAACAACCACTGATGATGATGATATCTGAATCATACCCAGAAGTTTTGTGGGAGAATAAAAGTGGACAAGGGCCAAAGCCATTCCACTGACCCTTCTGATAGTGTAACAGCACAGACGATCCAGTTCCAGCACTGAGTTACCGGGCATTACTCAATTTACTTATATAGCTGTAGTCCTTATGTACAGGGCCTGTTGCAAAATCCACTGCAGCCAGTGGAAAGATTGCCATTCATTCTGCTTTTCTTTTGCTATCCTTCTGCTTCTACTGTTACGTTTCCCTCCTCACACAATAGCATGATGAGAGGGAAATAAAAAATGTTGTATTATGAATTAACACACTTAATACATTTCTTTTACATTGCACACCCATAAACCAAACAATCACTTAGTGCCTCTTCACACCTCATCACCATAATGGTAAGGAAGCCAAATGATTGTGTGGTGTGAGCTAAGATTTTTACCTACATCAGTGCCAACCCTATCACTGATAAGAGCTTCTACCCACTATTACAATAAAAATTGCAATAATTACTAGTTTAACTGGTACGTCTTCAGTGTGCCTTACTATCTTGTGAGTACTCAAGTTTGTTAGGAAAGTCATAGATATTATGAACACAAAAATGGTACAACAAACACCTAGAGAGATAAAATTATATCTGCACCCTACACTGATAACTTCCTCATGGTCCATGTTTCTTATTTTAAGGATAAGATCTGTAGAAATGAATTAAATGGAAAATAGCTAACTACAGATTTGGAGAAGTTTACTCTCTGGGGAGTGACTGTAAGAATCTTTTTTGAGATTCCCAGTTATTTTGAAGACTTCCCATTTTGTTATGCAAATTCAATTATTTACTACTCTGTTCACAGAAATTTTCCCTGCTGTCCTAGCTTTCAAGGTTTTTTAATACCTGTTATCTTTCAAACATTTCTTCCATTACCTGACTGAGGAGGAGAGAAGGAAGAGATAAAATAGAAATCTGTAAAATATATATTATGTACTGCTGTCTTCATGGCACTTCTGCGAAAATGCCATTAACAGAGGGGACAATGCCTTGCCATGCACAGTATGCTACACTCAGCAGCTTGGTATTTTAGAAGCTTCCTCATTTCACCAAACATGAGCAATAGAGAAGTATCAGAAATAACTAATAACATGAAACAATTTACAAATATATTTTTTTTATATTATAATTATTGTGCTGAATCAGTGAAGGACTTTGTGATATGACTATATTCTGGGAAGAAAGTTCATAGTATTTCTTCCTATTCTTTCCTTTTAAGACTGAACTTTCTTAGTTATCTTCTTTATGATGCCTGTTAAATTTTTCCAGCTGGATCACCAATCCTAAATGTATTGATTGCAGTTTTGCTAATCACAGAAGCCCACAATCAAGCCTCCCCAAATTTTTTTAATGTAATTCTGCTAGGGTATACAAAAGAAGAGGAAAATAGACCTCCTGTTTAATTTGCTTTCTATTTCTTAAAGGCTCTTTTTTTTTTTTTTTTGCAATGTAATGAAGCAGATATCTTTAAACAAAATTAGTAGAATGTTTGTTAATGTTCAGCTCCTAGGCTGCATAATAGGGTAATTAAAATATATTAATCGTTTTAGTTTTGGTCTGAGAGTATGATGCTGTATATAATATTAATCTAAATCAAACTGTAATTCTTAGAATTTTGCTACATGAGCTTAAAATTCCATAGTTTTGAAAATGTTGGGTTTATATAAAGGCCTTATGACAACAAATCACAGCATGATACATCCCATAGCACAGGAAATCTGAAATGACAACAGTGCACTTGAAGACCAGAGAGGTAGTAGAAAAATGAAGTTGTATTTATTCCACACATAAAACTCTACTTAACATTCTGAACTCTCCAGAATAGGGTTTACTTCTTTTTGAAAACAGTGTTAGCTAGAAGAGTAACCACGCACATGGAAGGAGGTTTCTGCCTTCTAATCCTTGTTGTCCCACTAATTCGCCTCAGAAGCTGAAGATGCTGGCTAGACTTTTTCATTCCCTCTACTCCCAGCCAGTAAAGGAATACTAACAATACAGAATCAGCTATTCAGTAAATTTTTTCCCCAAAAATGGCTCTTAAAACAAAACAAAACAAAAAACCAAAAACAATCAACCAAAAAAAAAAAAACACCAAAAAAACAAAAACAAACAAAAAAAAGGGGGGAAGGTTTCCACCCCAGGAAGGGTAACTGCGTTGAAGAATTGAACATTGACACATTGACTCCAGAACCTCTGGCTCCAAGGGTGACAACAAATAATTCACATGATCATATTTCCACTTCACGGTTCTGAAAAGGGGCAGAATCTTATTCCCTGCTTCCCACAGATTCTCTGTGCATTTTCAATTGAGACCATAGGTTTAGAGCAAAGAATAGAGGGTCTTCCTACCTAATGCAACACTGCATCTCAAAGAAGTGCAGTGGTAATTGTAATGATGACAATGATGATATTTGGTGAACATATGGAAAAAAAATTCTGTCTTGACTTTCAGTTTGACCTCAAACCTGTCTCATCACCATGATGCTGCCTCATGATCGGGACTCTTTGTTGGACCTGGCCACTGTCTCTAAGTCTGTCCTGCTTGCCCTGCTGTAACACGGGTCTGGGCACTGGCTGACTGTACTATCCCCTTCGGCTCCTGTATCCCTTAAGGACCAGCTGGCCTTCAGTGACAGTTTGTTTGCCAGGTTCCAGAATAAGTTCAACCTTTACTTTAAACCTAACAAATCAAGATGAATAATATTTAAGTTGGACTTATAAATTTATGGAAGATCAAAAATAAAATTAGTGGGTAGCACAGTTTGCTTATTAGGCATTTACTCATCTTGAATTAGCAAGACATACTGAAGCTTCATTTCAGGTTTTCAATACAGGCAGAAAAAACTTTGTTTAGTGAACCTAACAGAATAAAAATCATTGTAGTGTGTGCTGATGTACTGCTATTATCCTGGTGCCTTCTTATTCCCTACATCGGATACTCATTAAAAATTATACCTAGGCATATAAAAAGCTGTTATTTTTTAATTCAGGTTTTCATGTTCTTATGTTTCATGGGCACATTTCTTTTCTTCTTTTTAAACTTTTAACTTAATTGTTGGCTATAAATGTGCATGAACATTTGAGCACATAAAGGAATAACATTTATGACTTGCAGATAAGTTCCCTAACATCTTGATCTCTCTGAAAGAGGCAGTGATATCAAGATCACCTTAAACTCTCTAGAAAGCTTCCAGTGACAAAGAAAATTAAGTTCTTTTCTACAAACAGAGTATATAAATAGTGTGGAAGCATCTGAAGATATTTTCCAGCTGCTGAGCTACACAAGTATTTCACAACCTTGGAAGAAGTTCTTGTTATCTAAACAGCAGTGTTATTACAGCTGATTAATCTTATCCTTGATATTCAACCAAAGTCTAGAGTGATTCTTTCCTCCTACTTCCAGACAATACTGTTCCACAGTATAGAATGCACACGAACACAAACAGCTTACAAATTACTTCTTGATATGTACGTCTTTATTACTGCATCGGACAACTTTGCAGATGGGGTAAATGATGGTGTTAGTTGCACCTTGTTACATACCTATTAAAAGCTGTGCCTTGAGTCTCTGTTATTCTTTCATTTCCTTATTATTGGAATATAAACCCAATTGGATGAAGCCAGAATTCTGGCAAATGCTTATGGTGGCACAATCTATTGCCCAAATCTTATGGTTTGCTAAAAGCAGACAAGGAAATTGGTCAGAGCGTACTTGACAGTCAAGCTCTTCGTTCAGTGGAATCTCATGACCTCCTCCAGGAGGTGTTTCCTCCAGAATCAGAGACACCGAGATGGCTAAAGCTAGCTGAGGCTAGTCCTACCTGTGGTGTCACCCAACAGGCACATAAGTTGATGCTGCATTGCAGTGGCATTCACAATAAAAATATGCCTTTCTTTCTTTACCTTTTTAAACAGAATTTTTTTAACTGTAGCATGGAATCTAAATTGTTTACAGGTTTATTTTCACAGACTTATTAAGGCAGAGAAAGGGAGTGTAAATGTTTAAAAGAAAACCAGATGACTATCAGTATGTTTTATCAGCATACGTCGCATACAAATCATGATCTAGAGAAGCCATCTTGTTTGCAAAAATCCCTTTTTCTGGTTTTCAGACTATTGCTCCCACACTAAATTCTAATCACGGAAATCTTTTCACAGAAGAAAATGAACAGCACTGGGCCATGTTCTTGGTACATGGAGGTAATGAATATCAGTTTCCTGAGAGATGTCTTCTAACTTGACAAAGTCTAACTTGAATTTGTACAAAGCTTTGGCATAACGAACATAGATTAGATTAGTAGTCATTCTGAAATCATAGTTCTTGGTTTTGGAGGATAAAAATGATACTATTGAGACACAGACTGCACAAGTCTTTTTTAAAATGTATTGACACAGCCTTCCTTTCTTATAACCCCAGCATGAGCTTTGATAACTGTTCATTGCCTACTAGTCTGATATGTGTCTTGAAGTGTTTGTAATAAGCAAAATTAACTAAAATACACAGGCCTATAATACATCTAACAAGTAAATATTAGGTAACCTTTGTTTTTAGAGCCACTCTATTTTGACTTTCTGCAAATTCAACACAATTCCAGCTTCTCTGAAAAATAGCTGTAAGGAAAATACCTGATTTTTTTACAGAAAAGGAATAGGAATTAGTATGCCAGCAGTTGACGCTGTTGTTGCAAATTTAAAGGCAAAGATGACAAGATGAAAAGATGAAAAGAGTTTCCGGCCTGCACTAGGCTGCCTTTTAGTCAATTAAAAAGCATTCAAAACTTCCTTCCTCAGTATTTCCTAGTCAATTTAGCAAAAACAAAACCACCCTTTTTTTGCAGTAAACAAGGGAGGGTAGTATACATGGAGGAAGGGCTATAGTCACATAAAGTGGTTAGTAAATGGGCTATGTTAAAAGGTGGCAGGGCTATGATTCCATAGCACAATAAAAAACTGCAAAAAAATATTAATCTAGAAATAAGAAAAACATCAATAGTCCTTAAAATACTGTCTAAAGTCAATGTTGGTTTCTGCTGTTGCAAATAAGGTGGGCAATATTTGATTTTTACTATGCTGCAAATGTATCACATACTTGAGGACAGAACTTGCTGAGTAGTTCCTTTAGAATTCCTCCAGGAGGAAAAAAAAAACAAAACAAACAAACAACCCCACCCTCCAAAAAACTCAAACCACCCCCCACCCTGTTCTTTGTTTTTGTGAACAGACTTACTTCTTTGCATCTGTATTTCCTTTAAGTATTTTAGAATGATAATGCAACATAGAATCTGTCAGAACTAACTCATCCAGCTTTTTTGACACCTCCTATTATATAAAGCAATCCTTTCAGGGAAGCCTTTTATCATAATCTTATACTAAAATCCCTCCTCCATCAGGTTTGTTATTCCAATAAACATACTGCTTCCTAAGACCTAAAACCATCAGCCCTATACAAGTCTGGAGCAGAGTGTCCTGACAGACTAGAACATGACTATTTGGTCAGCTCCCACATCTCTACCAATAATTAAATGTGTGCCAAAATGTTCTCTAGCTTGAGGTCCACCAGTGTGGAACTGCCCAGGTCTGTTGAATTCTACTCTCTGAAACATCATGGCCACAACCAGCCTGCCAATTGGAAATGGTCCCTAATCTATGTGAATCCCTAAGCCTGGGAAATGACTGGCAAATTGAGAGGTGCCCTGGCCAAAACCATGAGAGGAAATGCTATAACAATGTAAAAGAATAAACAGTTGAGTTCCAGTGGCTAGGAAAATTCCTTGTTCCTGCTTAATTTACTAGTACCTTGTAATTGTAACATGCAATGACTAGTAAGTCCTTGAGAAATACTTAGAGTCAAGCAAAAGAAAGGTAATATTTAGGTTTATGCACACACAGATTGATGAGGGACATTCACTTTAAGAAATAAAAAGTTTCCTGTAAAGCATCAAAAACAACTGTCTCAGAGCAGTTATAATGCCATATTTAACAAACACAGCTTTTTTGTGTTAAATGTCCTTGACTGGGCCATTTCCTCCTCTGCAGATGAAGCTTTAGTAATATGGGAGCAATAATAAAAAGATACATTCATTTTTACATATCAGTAAACCAAGTAGATTTTTACATTTGTAGTTTAAATCTGTAATTAGAAATCAGGACTGCTTTCACTAATGTCAATGAGAATGTCATGAGGACTGATACCCATACTCAAGAACACATCTGAAGATGTGCTGTTGCAAGAGCTGCTTAAAAGCCCATCTGAGATTATGTTGCACCCAAAAATGGGGAGCAGTTCAGGCACTTCATCTGCAGCAGCACTAGCCTCTGCTTGGTGGAACAGCAGCAGCAGCATGAGCTGATATGGTTGAAAATAGTATGAACACAAAAATAATATTAACTACCAGTAGTTAATTAATCTGATGCAGTTGATTACACACTGAGGAGCAATGTAATTCTGGCGTAGGAAGGATGTCAAGATTACCCCTTTTATGTCTTAAAGTTTCCTATGAAATCACCTCTGATCTTATCTTCACTTTGATCTTCTCTAAATGTTATATTTGCAAATGTAGTCCTTTCTACATGGACTACATGGGGCAAAACACTATTTTAGCAAAATACTGTAAGCAATTATTAAAAAAATAATAATTTTATTGTAATTTGACAAATTAAAATACATTTGGAAACAATAGTGAATTTATTGACATTTGACCAATTAAAATACATTTTTAATCAATGTTGCAAACAGAGCTTTAAGTAACATGACTATCTCTGACTAATACTTTTTAAATCCTTGGTCTTAAAATATTTATTGCACAAATATCAGGCAAGGTCAATAGTAAATTGCACTTTATAAAATCAGGTTTGAAAAGTGAAACAAGAACTTAAAAACCCAGTATAAATGAAAATGCTTAAGCTTGCTGCATCTCTGCTCTACCCTGTGGAGATAACAAGGGAAGACTGCAATTTTAATTGGTCCAATAAAGTCAACTTATATTATGGTAAAGGAACATAAAAGCTAGATCAAAGCCAGTCTGCCTAACGGGCTTGTCAGTATCATCACTGAAACAGCAGTAGCAGGCCCTGCAGCAGAGCAGTCAACACCAGAAATGCAGGTTGCCATATGCAAGGCAATCCTTCAAGCACTTCTATTTATTGGTTTGCAAAGACCTTCATCAACTGAAGCATCGTCAATGTCAAGCACTTTTTAGAGACACAGGAAAAAGCATAATTCACGGGAAGAGCAGAGAGAAAAAAAGATCGTTCCTTTCCCTGTGCGTAAATGCTAAAATGGAGTTTCCAGCATTCTTTCTCATAAATTCTTCCATTCATTTTGCAATCAAGTTCTGAATTACTTTATTACACTCTGTGCTATCTGCTGGTTCTGTCTTGTTTTACAATGATTTATAAGTGGAAGTTAAAACCAAAGTAAGATGGCAATATATCCCTGGCAGGTAAGTAGGAAAAGGAGTGTACCTGAACACCACAAAAGTTTCCTTCATTCTGAAACAAAGAGAAAGAAGGTTCATACATGAAGTACCTCCTCCTCCATTTCTTTTAATGAGGTCATCTCCTTATTGCCAAAATCTTGCTTCTAAGAATCAGCTTGGCTCTGAACTCTGAAGTAGCCCTGCCTTCTAGACTACAGAGATGCTCTGAATCAGCTCTGGAAATCTCCCTGCTGCAGGAGCCTCTAACACTGGTATGTCCACCTACTTAAGGAATTTGTAGGATCCCTGTTCCTGAAGCATAGCAGCACCTCATACCACTGTCTGATAGAGGAGTACTGCAGTAGTTGTTTTACTGATGGGCAAAACCTTTTCACATGAGCTGCTTTCCCCTAGGCCAGGCAGGAATTCTGCAGTAGAGCAGTGAAGCAAGGCTAACCCTGGCAAATCTCAGGTTAGTGCCCCAATGCTCAGCTCTGGAGGTTTTGCTAATAAATTTATAAAAATCTCTGAACCCTCTACCTCCTGTGCACTCTGCACAGATCAGCTGCCTGGAACCTGTCTTCCATAGAGCAGAACTAAGTCCAGCTTGAGATGTAGGGATGGAGCCAGATTTCTAAGGCTATGTCTATACCGCTAAATAAAGCCAGGCCAGAGAGCAACCACAGACACTGCACCCATGGTTGTCCACATCACTTCATTATTGCCTTGCTCCGACATCTGTTTTGGACCACTCAGAGTAGCTTCCTGTAAGATATATCTTCTCCAGGAGGAACTAGTCTTGAGCCATCCACACCAACTAGGGACCAATTCCCAGCTCTCTCTGACTTCACGTTTACACAAAGCCTCAGTGACAAGTTACAGCCTGGTAAACAGCTTTACCTTAAACATCAGGAAGGCGTGTTAGAGACCATGCTCCACTCAGTAAGATAAGGACAAAATTCTGGGGATTCTCTCCTCCCTGCCCTACATCCCCAAATACAGCAAAATGCTTGATAGTATTATATCCCCCTACAGTGCTAATATAGCCTCCTTGAATACTTCTCACCTCACAGAAAGTATTTATACATTTCTCTGCTGCAAAATACATTTTGTCATTTCCCCTTAAGAAAAATGTAACAGTCATCTTCCAAAGCTCATCCTGTATGGTGTCAGCAATCAAGCCTCGTGCTTCATTGTTGCACAAGTGTGTGTTATAAGCAGCTCTATCAAGATTAGCAAGGGGCACTTTCCAGTCCCCAGGTCAGGTGACATGCTACAGCTGCAGCAAGGCTGCGGAGTGCATATATACAATCCCCATATCCCAGCTTCCTTGCAAAGCAAAGCTCTGCTCACAGCCTAGATAGGAGCAAGAGCAAATTCTAATAAAAGGATGATCTGGATAACTGGTGGATCAGGACTTCAGTCTGCACCAGAGCATGCAACAGAAAAGAAGTGTGAATGCAGCCTTATAGAGCTCATAATATTGAGAAATCTGGTAAAGCAGCCACAAAAAGAAGTGATAAGTTCCTCCTATGTTTGAGAAACTAGGTCCTATTTGTGGAACACATATTTATACCTGTTTCACAGGCAGTTTGTGCAGTGCTCTCAGAGCTCCAGATTAAGATCCTCCTAGGAATACGGACTGTGCTTGTGATCCCTCTCTTCTAGGATCTGGCATCATTGTGGGATTTTTTCAGAAATTGTTTTAGTGCTTATAATTGCAGCCAAGACTCCATCATAACACAACAATGACATCAAATGAGAACAGTAACAAAAATCCAGAAGAATAAATGAAGCATACAAATATCTTTCTGCTTTGTTTTGAAGTGAGAACACTATTCAGTCACTGAGAATCTACACGGGGGAGGCTACCAAATGGGTAAAACAACAGAACAGGCACAGCATTTGGAGTTACCAAATGCAGGACAAAAAAAGTGGAGCAAAAGGAACTAAAATCGCAGATGGACATAAAGAAAACCAAACCTTATGAATAAGTTGTTCCAGTGTGCAGAGTCCTAAGTGCTAGAGCCAGCTTTGGCTAAAATACACAAACAGAGCAGTCATTGGAGTTCTTCAACAGTCAAGTCACTTGGAAAAACACAAGCAGCTATAAATCAAACAAGCCACGTGTTTGTGGGCATATTTCACATAGAGGGTGCATTGAGATAGGCCTGCAAGGACACAATTACAATAGCCAAGAAACTGAGCTTTTTTTTTTTTCTTTTTAATGTTTGGAAAGCACCTAGAACTTTGCGATTACTACCTAAAAGCACATAGTTACAATAACAACAGCAAATGTGTAAAGACTGAAAAGGAAAGCTATGACAAAGAAGATGGGGGGGGGGGGACGTGTGGGGGGCG
>JANZLQ010000008.1:13902254-13945392 GCA_026212715.1 Elanus axillaris
GGGAAGGGAGGGGGGAGCAGATTTGAGACACTGTTATGGCACATAAATATGTAATTTAATCAAAGTAAGCTAACTGAAACTAGCTTTACTCTATAAACAGTTAAATGGTGCTGGAACTCACTCAAAATCAAATCAAATTTGGATTTCTACCAGGCTGTTAACATTGGTACATAAATATGGAACGAACAGTGACAGGCTCATTTCCACTTCTGGGTTGTGAGTGTTGATAGCTGTATGGCTCTGATGAATAACTGCAGGTATAGGATAAGAAAGCACGGAAAAATAATTATTACAAGAACTCACATGGTAGTCCCCAAAATAGTAGATTAATCTGAAAGGAAAACTTGGCACGGCACACTCTTATAACTATGAAAACAAGGCAAATATCAGCAGACTCTGCCGTTGTAGTACTGTCACTGCTTTGACACAAAGGCTACACTGCAATAACAAAATTCAAAACTGGACAAAGATGATTGTTAGTAAAAGCGTGTGAAAAAAAATAGTGAAAATCAAGTCACTATAGCACAATTAGAATTCACCAAATTCGTCAGCAGGCAGGACTGTAAGTGCACACTGACACAGGTCACTTCACTTAGTATAGGTAAAATCAAAGAGCTGCAGGTATTAAAAAGATAATATAGTGCTTCAAATTGTGTTAAGTCACTTTCTTCAGCATCCATAAAGTAATTAAAGCTCCCTAGGCATGGCAGTGTTTAATGAAAACCCTCCAGGAACCTAAAACTGTAAGAAAGGTGCTGTTCTGTGTTGCAGTGCTCCTTCTTACCACCTGAGCTCTGCTGCTGAACATAGCTGAAACCGAGACATGACCAAAGTGCTGCAAGAACATGTGTACAGGCAACTTTGAATCTAGCATGAGCGAAAAGAGTCTCAGCCACTGTTACAAAACATTATAATCCTATCATCTACACTTTTTGCACAACAGTATGGCATTTACAGCACTGACACCGCAGATGGGAAAGCTGGGTTCAGGTTCTTGTTCAGCCTAAGAGGATTTAAACCTACATCTTTCACCTCTGAGGCAACTGGACCAATTTTTAGACTAGACACGCTCTATCTTGTCCTTAGTCATCCACTGAAATCAAGAGTTGAAATCCTGTCATGTTTAATTTAGTAGAAGCATTGCAACTGAATTCTAGCAGCCAGGGCATCACCCAAGTGGTCTGCACATTAGGAGTCAGAAAGAAATAATGGAAGCCTCAGCCAAAGTAGCTAAACAAAGTTAGTGTAATTTTTCAGTTAAAACCAAAAAGTTCTGTTCTGTATTATACCATGTAGGGACATGCCACCAAACTGGAGTACAAAACCTTTACTTTGTTCAAACCATCTTCTTCGTAGGGCTCAGCTGTGGAGGTTACTCATCAAGACTTTAGAAGAACCCATGCCAAAACCATCATTAAAATTCAGTACTTACTAAACCTTGTCTGTGCCCGTTCCTCCAGACCACAATGCTCTATCAAATTACCAACTTTGATTGCTGAACTTCATTGTTTAGTTCTATTAAAGCATGTCACATATAGCATGATAGATGAAAAAAATGCTTGTATTTTTCTCATTTCTCTTTAATTTTTTAATCTATTCAGAACAATAACTGTGGTCTGAGAGTCACAATAGCAACACAAGCATGCATGCCATCTTAACATTTCTAGATATGTAATTTCAGATCATGAAAACACTGGCTTTAGAAATCTAAACAGGCAACACTTGGTAAATGCTTGGAGAGCTAAGAGGAAAACTGGTATGTTTTAGAAAGCATTGTTTGTAATTAAAAGTGAGAAGCTTAGATATTTGTGTTTGAAAAAAAGTGAGCATTCTTTATAATGTGATGTTTCCACAAGAACGGGTGCAATGTTTAATATAGGTCAAGAGCCTATTTTCTCTCCTCTTCCTGGAGAGTTCCAAGAGAATTAAAGATTTCAATCTGACTCCACCAGAAAACGTTAGTTTCTGAATTGCAGCCAGAAAGCTCACATTAGTTTGCCAAAAAAAAAAGAAAATTAACTTTATAGTCCAAATATAACAGAAACTATGAAGTAAGTTCTGATAAATCCTATTACACCATCTCAAGCGATCTCTGGGTAATATTTAGAGGTTGTACTCCTGTTTGTTATTTTGTATCAGAAATAATTTATACTAAATATCATTTATGTGCGCCAAAGAGTTTCTTTGCTATGACCAAAGCATGCAATAGCAGTGATGTTACTGCATTGTTCCTCTCACTCTTACCCTTCCATGTCTTTTCTTTATCCATGAAAACAACATACTCTACATTTCTGTTTTCCTTTAACAAAACCCAGGCTTAACCCCAATTGTTGTCATGTGCCTTCATTTCAGTTGGTACTGGTTTTGTTTTTCTTGGACCCAGCAAAAGCTAAGCATACTGAAACATAGCTTATTTCATGTCAAAATATATTGTGCTACACATACTAGCTGATCAGGAGTTGTTTTCTCTAAACACTGAAAAGATTTCCTCTTGTTGTTTCAGGATATTTCTAAAACGTGTCTCTGAGCTTAGGGCTAGGGTTTGATTAATGCATGATTTCCTCTTTAAAATTAGAAACAGGAATCATGAGTGATGGTTAATAATTTTCATTTGCTCTTCTGCTCTGTTTTCCAAGCAGTCTAATTAAGGCCTGGTTCCCAAGCTTGATTAGGCTTCTTTTACATCTGACTGCAGTTTGTAGATAGTGCTTCCAGGCAGGAACTCATGCTTATTTGCAGTAAATGGGAACAATCTGGGAAGGAACAAGAAGACTGTTTTTTGGGTTGGATTTTTTTTCCCCCTCCTTTAATTAGAGAAATTGTAGCGTCTCTTGCAGGAATCAACAACATCATTTAACTATAAATGTCAGAAGTGGAGACACAGTAATGAGGCCCTAAGTCACATTTGCTGAACTGCATGTTGTAGTCATGCCATTAGAGACAGCTGTTTTACACTTTTACCAAGTCTGTTGGATTGCAGGGCAGTCAGTCTATGCTGTCTGAATTTCACATGTACCATGAGAGTTGTAAAAGGTCTGCACAAACATCCTAGTTAGTCACCTGGTCTCTGACCCCGTGCCTCCTCAGGCTATTCAGCAGTGCTGCCTACGCATCTTAGCAGTGGGGAAGATGCTTCGCCTGCTGCCTGATAACTGTCCCAACAGCAATTCCTAAAACAAGTTCCTGTGCCACTACCGTATGATGCCATACAATACCACACACGTGGTGATATATGATCCACAACGTGTGTTTCACAGATTTGCTCAGTCCTCAGAAGAGGAGAAAGTTCCTCGCCCCAACTCCCGCCATACAGTGTCAGGACACATCTATATTTGCTAACTCCAAGGAATCTATTTGCTAACTCCAAGGGCTTCTCCTCTGTCTCTGCAGTGGCACGGCTCTCAGCCAGGTGCTCCCTCCTGTCAGACAGTGCTCTCAGAAAGTGGACTCTCTGCTCACCGCGCTCCTCTGACTCCATCTTGATCACTGTGTGATGCTTCGGGTACTTTTTAAAAGCTGTTTGCCAGTGACAGTGTATCGAAAAGATCAGAAGCACTAGCATGCTTTTGATTACACATACCTTTCTTTAGTAGGGTCCCTGTTCTGATACAGATGTGATTTCTATATTATTGTTAATCCTGTATGGGGTTTTTTTTTCACGTAGTATGTTAATATAGTTGCTGTATGCTGACAGGGAAAAGATAAGTTAATATAAGTGCTTTTTTTTCCTACAGGGGTCTTATTTAAAGGATAAATGCACTTTAAAATAGTTCTATCGGTCACTATGCACTAAACCTGTTATTAGCAGAGGAAGGTCCCACAATTTACAGATATTAGCTGTCTGATTCAGCATCTCTTACTACTAATTATAGCTTCATGCTGTAGATCCAATAAGCCTCTGGCATAAATAAACATTGTCAATATTTACTAGATCTAGGTGATACAAATGGTGTCCAGATACTTTAGATAAAGGGGTCGTTCATACAGAAAGAACTAGATAATCTTTCTAATGATAGAAACAGACTGGGACAGATTCAGAGGCATTGCATCCCAGAGGCAGCTCATTTCATGGCAACTGCTTCAGCCTTCTATGATACCAAGTGGGCATTGAATTAAAATGAGCTTCTGGGACCCTTATTTTAGAAATAGAGCTTCGGCTTCAAGATAATTTCCATCACCACTTCCCCTCTAGTACCAAGTTATGTTACTATTATGCAGTGTTCCAATGAAAGATAGAGGCAGCCTTGGTTTTCTCCTTTTTTTCCGGAGGCTAGTGGTGAGAGGACTCCCAGAGAAAGAGGGACATCAGGACCCTGTTTCCCATGCAGTTTGTACAACTGATCCAACAGGATAAGCCATAAGCCAGGACTCAGGGCAGTACTAACCCAATGACCAAATTCTCCTTTCTTTTTTACAGGATAGAGATCAAGCTATTTCTTGATTCCTGTCTCTCTCAACATCATCATCTATTGTCTGAACTGAATTCAAGGCTGTCTGGTTGAGGTAGGCTTAAGTATATCTAACAGATGAAGCCTCTTCTGTGACTTAGGTGAAGCATAAAGGAAGTATAAATTAATCACTTGGGCAAGCACTTTTCTCTCCCAGGGGAAGGCCATGCTCAGGAAATGTGTTTCTTTCTCCAGAACAAAGATGCTATTACATTTTTAATGCTTTCATACTGCTTGTGAGAAGGTAATAGGAGATATTCTTGATATTTAGGTGTCTGAAATCCACCAAAGGTATATGTTAGACAGAATTTAGACACTCTGAACATGCCCCCAAAAAAATCTCAAAATGCAAGCTGGCTATGAAACCTCAGTGTTACCTCAACCTCACTTTCTTTTTTCTTTTTTATATTTATTGCTTAACTTTGCTTTCTCTACATAAACATATTATTTAAATCTATTTTTATTTTTAAAAAAACACAATTAAAATGTATTTTTTAAAGATATGAAGGGAAAACTACAGAGCTATTCCACTGTATCTGTGCACAGAAGAAGGAGAACAAACTTTATTACACATCTCCTTATTTATTGATTTATTTTGGTTAAAGAACAACATGACTGCCATGACAGGGCTATATTTTAGAGAGAGGAGAACAAATGGAATAGGAAATGAAGTTCTTCTTGTATTGGAAGGGGAAATTGAATGAAAAGGCAGTTGTTAAACATTTTGGGTGACTTGCTGAAAGATTAATAAATTATGTTATTGTGTTCAGAACTTACATTTGCCATCTAAATGTCTAAGTGGTTTTCCAGCTAACAGTTTGGGGTGCGTTTGGAGAAAATAAACCATTTGACTTTTGGATGACTCAAACATGTAAGATCTAAGCAACAAAGGTATTATGTACTTTGCCAGTACACTTCACACATTTCACTCTTCTGCTCTCTAACAGACACGAACTGAAGATTACATCTTATGCTTTGTTATTAGTTTACTCCGTCCTTTTTACATCACTAAGCCATAAGTCGGAAATGCTTGTTATATCTGGAAGAAGACTATGTTCCAAGTCCTTTGATAATGTAAGGACTTCATTCATTTAAAGTAAGTATTTTATCGTAGAGCTTGGCACATCAGTTAGGATTGGTGCTGGGGTGAGGCTGGTAATTTTGCTTCTTATTAAGGTTGCCCAACACTTCCCATCATAAAGCTTGTTTTCAGCTGCATATCGCTTTGCCAAACCTTCAATGTTTGGGCTGAAATTTTCCATGCCAGGTGCCTGCCTCAGGCGGAAATATTTCAGGAAGTTTCATCCAAAATAGTACAGCTGTTTCTGAGAATGAGGTTAAAGAAAATCTGTTGTTTAGCAATGTTGAAAAAGTACTGGCGACCTTTTCCTGGAGAAGTTCAAATGTTTTTAAGCTTAAAGCAGAAGTTTGGGGTGACAGGAAAGTGGAGAGGGGGAAGCTGCCTTTCTGTCAGTGATGTATGTCTGCATAGAAATGTCCAAACTTTAAAACTTTCAGAAGTCTCCCTTTTTAAGTTACTCAGCGGCGACTTGTAGACTCAGAGTCTTGGACTGAAGTCCCTTTGCTTGTTTTTTTTTTCCACTCTTCGGGTGACTCTCCAGAGCTAAAAGTAACCAATAGGAAGCATTAGGGAAAAAGACTTACACAGCACTTAGTCTACATCAAGCAGAGCCTAAATTCAGACATTAATGTTCTGTGAAAGCAGGGTCCTTACTGGGAATGACCCAGTTCCTCGTTACACTTTCTGCTCACCCAAATGTGCATGTGCTTTCCTGACGGAAACAAACTAGAACTACAGTGGAAGAGATTAGCCTCCCTGGTGATTCTTTGTTTCTTCCATCCATCCTAGATGTGGACACGGGAAGTGACACTGGAAAAACTCAGACACTGGTAACTTGGACATGGGGAGCAGGAGCAGTCTGGGGCTCTCCATGGACACCCAGCTGCACACTGGCCAGGCCACAGGATGGGGAGAACAGACCTGCCAATGAGCCTGGTAGAGGACATGTAAGTGGGGAAAACATGGAGATATGGGGACTAGAAACCAGGCAAAAGGTGTAAGTAAGGCAAGCAGAACTAAAGGAGATGAAAATGTGGCAAAACTGGGGAAAAAACTGAGAAAAAAAAAGAAAAAACTAGGAAAAAGGAAACATAATGGGATAAGAGCAGAAAAAGAAGCTCACTGAAGGGAAAAAGTTAGAGGGAGAGCTGGAAAACTCATCCTGAACATAGAGAACAGTAAGAGAGATGTCTGATAGAGATGAAGTTAAAGACAGGCCTGGATCAGAAGGGATCTTGGACCAAGTGCCAAAAGCAGGAGAGTGGCATACAGACATGGCAAACAGGACCAAACTCGGGCTATAGGTGCTCAGCAATGTTTTGCCCAGGACCTGCAGCTGGACCGATGGCTACTGCATGTAAGAATAAAATTCAAAAGGCCTGGACGTGGGCTCAAGCACCATCTCACAACCGAGCTACTTAAACTTTATTAATTACATTCCCTGACACAGTTTTGGTCTAAATACCAATCTCCCAGACTGTTCCCAGGCAGAGTTTGGGGGTAGCACAAGCCACAGATTGCTCACAGTTGTTGCTATAGGTGAAGGCAACCTTCACAGAGGTAAAAGACTATTTAGCTACATGGGTGCAAATTGTGCCATGCCACACACCCAGGTCCAGAGAATGGGCCTTGGTTCACATTATTTACTAGTATAGACATTGCCTAAGGCTATAACTGTACTGTTAAATGAAAAAGGGCCAGGGAATGACTCAAGTTCTCAACTGCTGATTGTTCATACAGATTAAGAGTTAGTTCACTCACAGCCTCAGTTTTGGACCACTAAAACCTCGGGAAATTCTACTTCAGAAGGGTTTTGGTAGTGAAAATGTGAGCTGTTTGGTGTCACTTGGCCTAGGGGACAAGTCAGCAGGCTTTTTTACTTCATGGGATAAAGATAACATCATAGAGAGATAGACAGAAATTGAACACTTCTGGAAATGAAATCACTGTGGAGAAAAAGAAAGGTGAGTAAAACTGAACTTAGCAAGTTTGACAAAATGTACTAAAAAAAAAAAAAGAAAGAAGTTTTACAGAGTTAATTTCATGCTTCTGTTTTGCCTAACAAGTTGGATTAATAAAGAAAAGGCCTATGAAATAAAGGAGTAAAACCAAAGGCAATCCTAAGTGTACATTTTAACTGACAAAACCCAGGCAGGTCATTCTGCTATAGGGGGAATCAAGGCACGTATCAACAGGTATTGTGCAGTGGTGAAGCATCCCTTCAGCTGCCCTTGACATCAAACTACAAGTGACATATTGCTGTCTCTGGTTTTATAAATCGTAGCCTTAAAATACAGCTAAGTATATCAACACCTGCTTAGCTGATCTTGTATTAAATCCAGGTAGAAACTGTCAGAACTTCATTTCAGTGTAGGCAGGCCTATGCAGGAACTGAGGAGTGGCCTGTGCAAGCTTTTATGGCATACTAAATCAGCGTGGAAAACTTTCAGCCCACACTCCTCTTTTTGCCCACTGATATGAAGTATGTTTGGCAGATCAAAGATAATATTAGAGGATGAATACTGATGGGTTTTTTAGTAGATCAGATCTCACAGACCTGGCTAAAAATATATAGTGTGTTCCTGAAAGCACAGGTTCGGAAAAAAATGCCAGGGGGCATAGAGGAAATGATACATGTCAATACAAATAACTATCACTCTGGGTGAAATTCCAGTCCATGAACTTCATTAATTTAGTGGTAGCTTGCCAGATTGAAAATCCCACCAACAGAAAATGTAAAAAAAAAATAAAACGGAGGATTCAGTCACTCTCCACTGAGCTTCTCCTCAGTTTCCACTACTCCTTTAAACCACAGTTAAACTTCCTATCTTCCTTCTTATCCTGAGCAGTCATCATGAGGTCCCAGCTTATACTCTAAGGATAATAGACCAAATGCACAATCTTCTGCAGATTTCAGCAATCTTCCAAAAAAAACTAATCCTAAATTTAAGACAGCTACTAGCCAAGATCACTCAATCTCAGTCAAACACTACAGAAAAACATCTTTCAGCTACCACTTACAAACCAACACTAGACTTCATTCATGTATGTAAATACAAAGCTGTATACTGTAAGTCAGCACACTGTAAATCATGAAAGCCACACCAAACCTAGAATAACCTCTAAAATATATGTGCATGTATTTGAAACTTGGTGGGAGTTAAGGCTGCCCACTGACCACCTCAGGGGAGGGTACATACTTGGTCTAGGAAGGTGGGAGGGTGAAAGGAAAGTCATGGAGGTTGAGAAAGGGAATACGAGTGCCATTTAGACGACACACAAATGAGTCAACTGATTGCTCCCTTGCTTTCCATAGCTTGCACTGGCAAAATAAGCAGTCTAGCAACCATAACGCTAAACTAACCATGTATCTCACAGTGATAATATAACTGTTTGCAAGTTCACTTTGCCATAGACCTAAAATAGACTCTTCATAACAATCACAGAGTAAATCTATAACTTACTGAATACTTCCAGACACCAAGTCTTGGCTTCTGAGAGTGTCACAGGGAAATGAGGGACATCAAGAAAGATGACACAATGGGAGCTGCAAGAAAGAAGAAGTTTTGAAAATCAGGCCGTTTACTGACGACAAAAAGGACCTTGTGGTTCATCAGGTTTGTTCTCCTACTGTTGCAGATAGCCATATCATAGGATTTCCCTCATAAACTTATGAAGCTGCATTTAAAGAAGGATTGGCTTGTTTATTTAACCACTCTAATCTGTTTCGGAGACTCACTATTCCAGCAGTTAAAAACCTTCTTCTCATTTGCACATATTCCTGGCTATTTTACATGTAGGTTTTATGTCAACTTGTCCCTTGTCATAGCTTTTTCCCCTTCTGACATTAAATCCTTAACCTATTTAGAGACAGTAATCAAATCCTCATCTCAGTTTTTATTTCAATAAATTATCTCAGTTAAATATTATGCCTATTCAGATTCTTCTCAGAAGACAGATTCTGCATTTCCCCAGCCATTCCGTCTTTTCTGCTTCCTTCTTGTTTCAGCTTAACACATTTTTAAACATATGGATGGTCAAAACAGTAAATGTGAAGAAGGCCTCATCAAAGCCTCATCTGAGTCTCTGTACCTCTGATATATTCTATGTGTCATATGCCTTTTTCAGTACTGGACCACATTGCTGTGATTAATTACCACATCCTGTCTTCCCTCTCAGGAAGGCATCTTGCAGATGATAACAGGAATTCTTAGAATCCTCTTCCTCCAAGTTTGTCAGTCAGCCCTGCCTGTATCATTTAACTGCATTGCCAATGCCTCCTCATTTTTTATCACACACATTTTATGAACAAAGAGTACCAAATAAAATATTAAGACCAGCCTCAAGCATCTTTGTTACACTTCTTAAGGAACCTTTCTGAAATACATTTTTTCCCTTTTTAACCCTACAAACTTAGTTTCCTTCTTAACTGGTCCCTTCCCAAATTCTTAATCTTAATCCTTATTCCCTAGATAGTTTAACCATATTCTCACTAAGTCTGTCCACCTACTTCACTACTGTTCTCATTGTGTTATTCCTTCCCTGTTTCTTGCTGTGCACATTTCTGCCCTCTCGTATTGCTTTATCCGTAGACATGTACCAAAATTAGCTGTTGATTTTCTGCAATTCTGTCTCAGACTTCTCTCATCATTTCTCAGTATCTAGTTATGCATTCAGACATTTCACTCCAAGCTATTAATACTGAACTTAATATTGTCAAACACGTTATTTAATACACTCATTACTGAACAGTGCAAGACATTGAGGAGTTTGTCCACAGCTTGCTGGTGTTAATGGAAAGATTCCTTCCTGACTTCTATGGTCATTGGGATCAGCTACACAAGACTAAAAGTAAACTGTTTCAGAAACTGCACATGGTAGTTCTAAGCAGCTCAGCCAAACCACAAAATAACCTATGAACCTCTGCTGTTTGGCTGGGGTGGAGGTGTGCCATGTATTTGTACTGATTATATCAACACGCAACAGAAAGAAAAAAAACAATATTAAAAACACTCCATTACATCTGATTTATAAATATCACACTCATACATTGCAGCACAACATAAAATGGGGTACACCAGTCTGACACTGAATCACAAAAGCACAAAATCACAGAATGGTTGAGGTAGGAAGGGACCTCTGGAGGCCATCTGGTCCAACCCCCTTGCTCAAGCAGGACTACCTACAGCCAGTTGCCCAGGACCATGTCCAGATGGCTTTTGAGTATCTCCAAGGATGGAGACTCCACAACCTTTCTTGTGACTCTGCCAGTGCTTGGTCACCCTCACAGTAAGGTGTCCTGTAGCATCTTTCAGGATCTCAGCATATAGTTATGACAGCAATTCAGCAACCCTCCTCTTCTTTTCTCCTCTCAGGGTCTTTCAAAAAAACGGAATGACATCTTTCCAGATGTTCTGTATTTACACAGCATGCCAATTCACAGTCCTAGAAAAGATTGCTGAAGGTTTTGATTTGGGGGTTTTGCGTGTCCTTTTCTTCCCTTTAGACACATCATCAGGCTTTGTTGAATTAACAATGAAGACTGAACTTCATCGTTAAAGAGCTTTTAATGCCTTCATAATCTCGTGCCATTCTTTATCATCTTATATATGGCAACTCCAAACAAGCAGCAAGTTACATCTATCATGAATTACCGGATTCAAACCTGCTAGTACATTCTGCACTACATCTGCTTTCTTCTCAGCTAAAATAAGAGAGGTGGTGAACAAGGGCTGTCCTTTTAGATCCCTAATGGCACTGTAGCTGTCTAAAACTTCCCAGGATTGCTTTTCTGTGTTTGACATCTGTGACATAATTTTACTGGTATCAGGTAAATCCTCTGAACAAAAATGGGAATCAGATAGTTCAGAGAAGTTCTCTTCTTTTCCTTTGAGAGATAAAATTTGTACTGAAATCTTAATATAACCAGTAGAAATCTGAGAAGAAAGTCTCACTAAAAAATGCTGGTTAGTGAAAGTGCTTGCAAACTGCAACACTTTTTTGGACTCAGATTGTGCTCTTCTTCAAACAGACAAGCTAAAAGAAGTAGATCTTGGTAATTACTTCAGTACGAAGCCTCCAAAGATAACTCACAAATCAGTGAAATTGCAATGACAGTCTTTTTTCTTGACCATTACAGTGGTGATGTTCCAATGGGAAAGCAACAGGAATCTGACAGTTAAGGTTGTCATTTTCTGAGCTAGGAACAGAACTGAAGATCCTGAAAAAAATGAAAGATCTACAGTATCACTCTATCCCATACTTCTCTGCAGAAACTAAAATGCCTTAGCCATTCTGTCTCTAAGCTGCTTAGTATCACCTAGAGCTTTACATTTTTTCTTTCTTTTGGAAGTTTGGGGATTTGTGGGGTTTTTTTGGTTGGCTGGTTCCTTTTGCCAATGTCTAATTGCATTCTGTCTGCTTGAGTTTCTTCTATGTACCAAACTAGTGAGCTATGCTACTCAGGAGAAGTAACCATCAGGTTCTTCTGGAGCTACAGAAACACTCAGCCATACTACATTTCAGTGGTAAACACAGCAGTAATCACTCTAGTCTTCATCCAAGAGACAGGAGTGTGGGATGGAAAAGGTATTTGAAATATAAAATTATTAATACAGAATGAACTGTAGGAAATGGTATAATACAATGCAACATAATAATAAAGCAAAACAATCTCTAAATAATATGTTTAATCATGTTTATATCCTGCAGTTTGCATGTGATCAGGCTTATTTTGAAACTGGGTAAAAATATCATTCTTTGAGTTCAAGCTCATATGCTAAATTTCAGTCCAGAATGATTTTTTTACAACTAAGTTATAAATCCCTGAAAACAGGGGGATATAATGGAAACACTGACTACAATATCATAAATAAAAGCCTTCCTCTGAAGGTTTTCCAACATTTCCAGTTCATAAAAAGTTTAATGTTTCAGTTGAGACTTACACCAAACTTCAAATAATGACACAGTACAAATGATAGTAAGCAGTACAAATAAAGTAAATTTACTCATGACGCATTGCTGGTAACTGTTCATGTCCCAGAAGTGAAAAACACCAAGCTAAAAGGCAGCATGATAGCCCATATCCTGTAAAACCACACATTTATTTCCAAGTAGGCTTCACTATAGCCCAAACTCAACCAATGCCATACTCTTTCCAGTAAGAATGTTTCTACTGTAAAATAAATAGTATATTTTTCACATCACTGTTCTTTATGTGCAGAGATCAAATTACATTTAATTTTTGTTTGTCCCACAAGTTAATGTTGTAAACATTTATCCTTGAATGCAAACTTCTTTTTTTCCTTAGCTTTAACCAGCTGAAACAGCTGTTCTGTTTGATTTTTCTATGTTTCAAAGGCTATACTAACTGAACAAATATAGACATTGTGTGGGAGAATTCGTATACTTGTTTCTGTTCTGGAACTGCTGATTTCTCTGAGGTTAAGTAGAGTATATGACTGAATGACTAGTAACAGTTTTCTGAAATTTTTACTTTTCATTCACTAGTGTAAGGCAGGCTTTAATCTTTCATCTTTAACATGCAGATGTCACTAGTTCCTATTGATTTTCAGTGGTGTGGGGGTTAAATTTTTCTCTTTTTTGGTGAGGTCTAAACCAATGGCTTTCTATTCTTTTGATCCTATGATGTTCGCCTTCTATGGTTTGGTACCATTCGTATTGCACTCTGCTACAGTTACCAATATGATACTACATTTGGTTAAAATAGTCCAACTAAAGAAAAATTAATATAAACAATTTTCATAATGATTTGTAGCTTTGGACTTGGAAACAAAAAATCTGAACTCTTCTGCCTTGGCAAGATGGTGCTCAAATTGTCGGTCTTAACAGTAAGGCTGCTCTAAGATGTCAGTAGAGCAAAGGCAGACCACAGCCCAATTCTACATACCTCTCTCTCCTTCTTCAAGCACTCACTGGGGAGAGATAGCCAGTTAATTCTGAAGACCTATCCTTGACCACTGACAAGGGAGGAAACCCAGGGCAACAAGGCTCTAATCATGAGCACTTCAGCTAAAAATCTAAGAAAGGTGGAGTGGCCTTGTGTCATGGCTGAAGCCAAGCCAGCAACTAGGCACCACGCAGCCACTTGCACTCTCCCCCTGCTCCCAGTGGGATGGGGGAGAGAATCAGAAAAAAAAAGTTAAACTTGTGGGTTGAGATAAGAACAATTTAATAACTAAAGTAAAATAAAATGTAATGCTAACAATAATAATAATAAAATAAGATAATAATAATAGTAGTAGTAACGAAAATGAATTTAATAACATAAAAATATTTTTTTAAAAAAAAGAAAACACGAGAAAAAAACAAGTGATGCACAGTGCAATTGCTCACCACCTGCTGACCCATACCCGAGCAGCAAACTACCCCTCCTGGCCACACCCTCCCCCCAGTTTATATACTGAGCAGGACATCCTATGGTATGAAATATCCTTTTGGCTGGTTCAGGTCAGCTGTCCTGGCCATGCTCCCTCCCAGCTTCTTGTGCACCTGCTTGCTGGCAGAGCATGGGAAACTGCAAGATCCTTAACTTAGGATAAGCGCTACTTAGCAACAACTAAAACATCAGTGTGTTATCAACATTATTCTCACACTAAATCCAAAACACACTGTACTGTAAAAAGAACATTAACTCTCTCCCAGCTGAAAGCAGGGCACCTTGGGCATTGAACAACAGCTCACTGAACTCAGGTGGACAATTAGAGAGGCACTACACCAGCTTCCAAGGAGTGTCCAGACATGAAGAAGGTATTTCAACTCAGTAGTTAGTGCAAACCATGCTGGAATGCGACACTGCCCCATTGGTTTCTCATCACTCTATTTTTCTTTATTTCTGTTTCAAGTCCTCACAGATTCATCCTGTTGTGGCTGATTGCCATTGTGAGAAAAACGACAATCCTTATGCTGAAAGGCATTTCAAAACAGCATATTTGGAAACTAAATTAAGTGGTCTGAATAGAAATGCAATGTACTTGCAGTCAGCTGGAAAGTGTTTTTCCCCATTTTTTTTCTTCCGTTTAGCATTTAAAAATTAAATGTAACCATTCTTCGCTTGAGATGTACAATGATACTTCATTGTTATTCATTGCCTTTTGTCAGCATTTGCAAGCAGTTTACAGAAATCAGTGGTTTTTAACACTGTTGAGGTATGCAGGTAAGATTTTCAGGGTTCTGGCAGACAATCTTTCATGTTTGTAGTTTGAGGAGTTACTGCCCTGTGTTTTCAACTTTACTATCTGTCTTAGGTCATCACCAATATTACAGAATGACAGAACAAGATATGTATCTATGCCTCAGCTGCCACATTTTACGGTCCAGTTTATTAACGAGCACCTACCCTCATTGCAATTTAATCTAATATTCTGTTTTGCAAACCATGGTGACTGACACATGGCTCATATCCTATCCTTCCTTGCCTGCTATTGGGGAATTAATGCTTTGAAAAGATATAGCAAAGGCATCTGGGTGCTGTAATGCTTTAAGCTACCACAGCTAAATCTGCCAGTTCTTATCTCTCAGAGCCCACATTGAGTTTAATGGGTTTTGGATTGGCTCTTAAATAAAGAAACTATAGTAGAGGGAATTTAATTGATCTGTCTGAGGTCACACAGTGGCTGAGCGACAAAACTGATGTAAAACAAAGGAGAAAGAATTGCCAGAATAAGAAAATGCAAAGGTAATAGATAAGCAACAGTTTACTTTCCGACTACATGAAGAGAGTATTTGCTAAGCCGTATCATTTTTTTATTGACTTGGCTAAACTTTTTTCTTTTTTTTAGTACACAGAGCTAAAGTTTGCCCCTTGGTGAATAGGATCCTTAACAATGTCATCAAGTTATCCATACATATAGATACCTTTTTTCCAAACACAGAGAAGTAATGTGCAGCAGTAAGGAAAGAGAAAAAATCACAGCTGATTTTGGCCAAAGATGAAACTCTTAACTGAAAGCTGAAACACTGAAGCCTGCCCTTTCACAAAGATTTACCTTCTGTAACAACAGCAAAATTCTTAAGTTTAGCCCTACGACCCTCTCAAGTCATTTACAGAGCAAACATAACTCACTCTATTTCTGCTAAAATTATTTGAATTCAAAATATTCTTATTTTATTCTAAATTAAGCCATATGTTGCTGGTGATTTTTTAAAAAGAGGTCTTCCTCCATCATTTAAATAGATCAAAGCAAATGTTCCATATATATATAAAAATGACTGTAGCATTGCTTTTTCTCTAGCTGATCTTTTCTTCCTATGTGGATCTGATGTTTTGCCTCTGAGAATAGAACTTATTAGCAACCCTAAAGTAAAAAAAGACAGGATATTTTTCAGCAAGAGCCTCCTCTTTGCCAAACATCCCAGAGTTTGTCTCCAAGGACTTTAAAAGAAAGGAAAGAATGAAGAACGGAAACCATAAAGCATGCATTACTGCTATCATCTAATTGCTGAATGAATAGCACAGTTGTTTAGTCTGATTGCACTAAGCTAGTTATCCACTGCAAGCTTCATTGACAAAAAGGGAATCTACACAAATTATAGGGAAATTCAAACACTAAAGGAATGTTTTGGTTCAGGGGTTTGCAATGACTATTGGCTTTGGTTCCTGGCACAGTTTGCCTTTGCCATATGAACTTTGCTGGGCTGGGTCAGCCCAAAGCTTTCCAAAAAGCCTGAGAAGAGGACAGACTTCCTTGTCATCTGTATCCCATAAATAAATTAAAGTGATGTTCTCCAGTTAGAGTTTGTTTCTTGGCAGGCTAATGTGCAATCAGAGAAAGAAAAGCCTTTCATTTGTGGACTCCAACTAGAGGAAGGAAGCTTTTGTATGCGGATTCACCAGAGACCAAAATATTAAAAAGTGGAAGAGGAAAAACATATGTTGCAGTCTCCTGAAAAATAAGTGGATCAAAAAAGTGCTTTAGAGACATGCCCTCAATTGATGATGTCGAAAAACAAAGCATTCCTTTACAAGGAGCAGGCAAAGTAGTTTCACCACCACCACCTTATTACAGCATAAGAACAGTTTTTTCAGGCACTTTTTTTTCTAATTCATACCCTGTACACAGAAATAGCAAAAAAATGAAACAAGCCCAATACGCCAGGTTCCAGTGGGCTTGCATGCTCCCTCTTACCACATTGCAGAATGTATGTATAAGTACGCAGAATGACAGAGATATGGTTCTCACTTCCCTGCTATTTGTATGACATCACAACCAAGAAGTAACTGCAGCAAGTACGAGCAGTAACACAAGCATACTCAGTGTAGCCTTCTGAAAACATTATTTCAGTCACAGAAAGCATTGCAGCACAGCAGCTGCACTTCTTGTCTTGCAGACTACTGCAAAGCTCCATTGAACTCTCCTCCTTCCATGTTACTTCTTGCATTCAGGCCCCTGTCTCTCACGTCCTCAGGCTATTTCTTTCAAATTTTCTTTTACTCTTTGCTCCACTGAAGTGAACTTTCAGTAGCTATTAATTCCGTAGTGAAATCTCTGTGGAACCTGATTATACCCACCAAAATAAAGTTATCTAGATTTTTCCACGCGGAATGAATAGGAAATAAAATGAAAGCAGGAATGTGGTAAGACACTGCAGTTGGAGACAACATATCTCTAGAGGGACTTCTGTGAGTCTCTGACCTTTGTAGAAAGCATAAACACTCCACTCCCAGGTCACACATCCCTGGTTTGGGGCCCGCTGTGCCTGGCACAGCTGATCATGGGACGTGTTCTCTGCTGTCCAAAGCAGAGATACCTGTGTTGCGGATGCTGCAGCGTAGGAGGTGAGACAGGTGCTTAACTGAATGAGTCACACAAAACAAACAGCAGAAATGCTTAATGGTTATTGAATTATAATGCCAAGACAGTCTTTTGCTAGTATGACTTCCTCTGTCTGGAAAGTAAGTTTAAGCTCTGCCAATGAAAGATCTGTTTAGCTGCAGGTCCAGCAGCCCTTTGTGAGTAGAGCCATATCAGCCACACCAATAAGCCTTTCTAAATATCAGCAAGCTGTGAGATCTGTTGCTCTGACATCTCTATTAACTGCTATAACATACCTCTAGGGATAACTATTATTTGAATATTGGCTGCATCTGATTTGGAAATGTTTTATCATCTCAAATTTGGAGCCTCTTTGCATTATAAAATGCATTACAGAAAACTAAGAATCAAATTAAATTAAATTAAATTAAATTAAGTTCCTATTAAATTTAAGTTAATGGAAAATGCACTACTGACTTTACTCAGATCTCAGTGAGACCACAGATATCTCATTTTCTTTCCAAACTCTATTGTTAAAAAAATTTAGTTACTATTTCTCTTTCTTCCCACAAACCAGAAATAACAATCAAAGTATAATGATTATAACCAGGAACTGATCCTATGAACACAATGAATATACAACTATAGAATTTTACTTTTCTATGTCCTTGTTTACTGGCCTTTGCAGGTATATCCATGTCAGTTCTCCACTCTATCTCCAATTGTAATTTAAATCCTTATATGCACCAGAATCTTTCTATGTAAATTGTTTGTCTTTGAAATAACTTATTCATTCAAATAAAGTGCCAATGAGGTAGGAAAGCATGGCTGTGAAGGATCAGGTATTGAAACTGAAAGCAATTAGCTGTAGATGCTGTCTTCCCGTATGTCTTACAGAGTGCCAAGCACATATTCTGCACTTAACGAGGAAGAAATAGTAATTAATCTTAATTTTTTGGCAAGATACAATCTAAGCAAGAGCTTAATGCATTTGAACCACTGCTCCTTGTTCTTGGAACAGGAAATTGGATTTCTGTTTCTTATGTGGAGAGGTTCTTAAATAAACTCCGGCCGAGGCTGTGGAGTCAATAATACTACTCAGGGAACTAAAAGTAGTGCTGATGATGCTAATGTTTTCAAGAGAAGGGTCTGATGCAGACATTTATGTTTAATGTACCTCTCCTGTGGTGCACAACACCACTTCCTCACGTGTCTACTCTGACTACACTTGCCTGACTTCATCCCTCAGCAATTTGGGGTTAGTAACTTCTTTAAAATGTCCTGGTTCATGACCCCAAAGGTTTGGGACTGAAAGCAAAGATGTTTTTAGGGTTTTCTGTGGTGCTTACCCCGACTCTGGGTGCCACTGTGTGCTATCTTCATGAGAGGGCACTTGGTACTTTTGGATCTGGCATCTCTCGGACTCAAAATCACTTGTGCTTTCAACTCTCCCCTGGACCCTGCTAAAACCCTTTTGCTCCAAATCCTGTACCTAATATTGCACTGCAGGGTTCGACTGAAGGCTAATTTCACCTTCCCATGGGAGATAGTGAGAAACATACCGCTCCACATCCACGGTGGCAGCAGAATTACTACTGCCTTACCCCTGACAACCTGCTTGCCAAAAGAAAACAGCGGCAGAAAAGCACATGTCTCTGGAGGGAGCAGGAGGTGGGGTTGTGAGGAATTCCATCCCCTCATTTCTCCTGCTGATAGCTCCTTGGGTAAGGCTCCATCTCCGGAACCTCCTTCCTCTTCAACCTCCTGTTTATATGAACATGCCATGCAGCAAAAAAAAGAAGAAAGAAAAAAAATCCAATTAAGACTAGCAATTAAAGGGGAACATCACTGCCTAAGCACTATGCTTTCTGTATCAGTCTAGTTCAGCAGTGGCCCTCAGCTTCAAGTTTTATCTCCATATGCTTGCATTCTCATTTTAATGGTGACTAAAATGCTTCTTGGAGTAATTAAAGAAGATCAGTAGCACAACCATGACAGTAGAAGAAACACCACTTCAGTCTCTATCAGGTCACTTAATGAAGAAAAACTTTTTTACATTGACCCAGTGTCACATGAAATCTCACTTTGATATAGTACTAGGAATATCACCCCTCATACATGATTTTACACACATATACCCTTTCCAGTAAATCCATTTGCTGTTCAAATTCACCTGAAGAGCCTCTGTTGTTACGCTGTAGTATACCATATTTCTTACCTTTCCTGGTCAAAAAAGAACAATTACAGAGTAGGTACAGCTCAGAATCATACTCAGTTTTCTCAGAACAAGGTTTCTATTGCTGTCTGAGCTACAGAAGGGAATAGACCACTGACAGACAATTTTGGTAGTTAGGTAAATTCTAGCCAAACTTATGAACTCTAAGATACACAATTAAAAATCAATAAAATTAACTTGATCCTTTCCAAGTCTTCAGAGAGCTTTTGTTTCCATTTCAGTTTGAAAATTAAAGAAAAAAACTTACAAGTTTAAACATATCTTTTACCTAATTGTATTCATTCATCTCTGTTACTAAGATACCTAACATTTTTGTTGAGGCTTATGACAAAAGAAAAAAATTAACGTCACTTGAAAACATCCGAACAGCTGGAACTTTCCTGTCACAGAAGCTAAAGCCCTAATTTCCATGCTCTACTTCCGAGGAGCAATGTGACTTGGGCACATCAACTAATGTCTGGTGTCTCCATTTTCCATGTTTAGTGTTATCCACTTCTAGACTCCTTTGAGACTTACAAACAAGAGAAGATGTGGTATGTATGTTAAATATTATTACTCTCATTTAAATACAATTACCAAATGAAAAATTCAAGTCTGTTATTTTTGCTTGTTAGTACTTGTATTCCTACAAGGAAAAAAAAAAATTATCCAGGAGCACATTCATCCAAGAGGCTACCTCACATTTTGCAAATGGAAATAACTCCATGCTGATAGGAGAGCAGATATTTTTCATGCCCCAAATGTGAAGAACAACATTTATCTAACTGATTCTGCCCTCGGTTTTCAGCCTGGGTGTAACAAAGACAATATAAACTTAGCACATAGTTCAGTAATTAATTGTTTGGAAACAACTCATTGTAAACACTTTTGTATTTATAGCCACTATGAAACAATGAAGATAACATCTGAGAAGGCTCCAAGTGAAGCAGGAAGACGCTGCAAAGGATGTGCCATTGTCATTATTAATAAAGCTTCTGTCTGACTGCAGCACAAGGTACAGAGATTAGTATCAGCAGTGTCCCTGGAGGGAAGAGACAATGCAGAACTGTAGCGAGAAGAAGAGTAACACGCCCTTCTGCGATAGTGTACGTGGAAGATGAAACGTCCTTCATGGTTTGCTCAGTTCCATTTGCACAAGTGTCATGGCAAAAAAATACGTTTGCTATTCATTTACAAAAACACTGCACAGCATGTCTGTAATTCTGTATGGACTCCTGGCACAGACCTTTTGGCCGAACTGTATTTACCAAGTGTCAGAAGAAATGCTTCTGTTCCTTGTGCTCTAACACCACAGGCTAGCATTGTGACTTTGTTAGTGAAGGTAAAAACACTCCTTCACAGAGACACACAGGACAATAAATTTTGAGTAACTTGCAATCCGTTCAGAAAACAGCTACAACTGTATTGAAGAACAACAATAAATAAACCAAAAATAGCAAGCCTAATGGGTATCTCTTCCTGATTTTCCAAAAAGGGAACATTCACTGAAACAAAACCAGATGACAAAACCATTACTATTTCTGAGAATAAACTGTAATCCAGTCCCAATATGTAGAAGCAGAAATTGCTGTTGCTGTGAGTATACATTTTTTTAATCCTACAAATAAACAACCCTTAGAGAGGGACAGAATGTGAGAACACCCATCCTCTGGTGAGTATGCTAAATCATCGTGCTGATTTTTGCTCTAGATCAATAAATCTCAAATTCTTTAGACAAATAAATACAATAGGGAGGCTAGGAACAAGCCGTTTCTTAAGGCAGTTTCTTAATCCAACACAGTGCAGCCACCACAGAACAACTCCCTCTCTTCTCCCTCCTTCTTTCTGACTTCTCCAAGGTCACCTATGCTCTGTCTCTAGTGTTAAAATGAGGAGACATCTCTGGCCTTAGTGGCACTGACTGGCTTGTACCCATATTGCTTGGGTGTCATCCCTTCTGTACCACATATGTCTTGGGGAGAGTTAGTTGGCGTAGTCCCAAACAGAGCCAGAGAATGAGTGCAAGCAATCAATACTTAATTTAGGATATGATTGTTAAGGACTAACTGTTCTGAATATGTAATAATAATGATTACAAATGAGTAGGAACTCATCATTCGCAGTGTGTTTTGTTTATGAATATCAATCCAATAAAGTCATGTTTCAAAGACTAAAACTGGTCTGATGTATCATTCAGTCTTCTAAACAATACTATTGCAGTGACCTCTAATTTCCTGAAATATAAATATTTATACATAAATACACACATACATATATTGAGTTGCAACAAAGGGTTCAGTGCTTTAACTTTCTCTTTGGCAATCTTTTGTTTACCTGCATAGACATAATATTTGTTCTTGTGAGAGTGCACATAAAAGATAAGGCATGATACAAAAAGTGACAGTACCTAAATGGCAGAAAGTTCTGAAAGGACAATTAAAAACATGAACGTACAAAACACTCTATGTATCTCACTCTACACATTATAATGTGTATTATACTGTATACCTTATTTCAGTTTTTCCATAGCAACGTTCCTTCTCTGCCCATTTGATGTCCCTAACTTCCTATACTTTATAGAAAACAAACACATCAGCAGCTTACATGGCATTCAAGCAGGAATTACTACACTGAAATACTTGAGTAGGGTGACAGGGACTGTGTCTCACAGGACAGGGTTTAGGAATAATCCTAGTATCTTGTCTTATTCTAGTCTCCTACCCCTGTGTCTCCTTCCCCTTAATTATTAGTTATTATCTTCAGTTATCTCGCTTCGCTACGCTTGCAAAGCCCCCATTCCTGTGGATCCTCCTCCCTACTGCATTCTCCTCCGATCCTTCCCTCTCTCCCCTCCTCTCCTGCACTTCCCCAAGTGTCCTCAGCTCCCCGCTCCCTACACACCAGCCCAGCCCAGCCAGATCCTTAATCCTTTCTTTCCCCGCTCTCAGCCTCCAGTCGACCTTCCTAACAAAACCACTGCCAGCCACCACTTCCCCTTCCCTCTCCTCCTCCGCCTCTTTGGCTGGTCAATCCGGGTGGGAGAGGAGGAGTGGGGGATGAAAGTGGGAGACGGGCTGTCTCCCTGCCAGGTGGCTGTGCAGAGGCACAGGGGTGTGCGGCGGGGGCTGGAAATCTGCTGAACACATGAGAAGCTGGCAACGCTCGAGGAAGGAGCCGATCCAGAAGGAAGACCGAATGTGGACGTCATCAGTGTACACCATTTGGCAAACGCTGCGTATGCTAAAAATTGAAAAGCAGGGGAAGAAAGCACAGACCTGAGCTCCTGCTAAGTTGTCTTGCGCAAAGTACATGTAAATCACTACTTGTTCCTACATCACTACCTGATCTGAACAGTAGCACCTTGTAGCTGCTTTGCATTCAGTTCTCCTGACTCCAGGAGAACCCCGGCTCATGAAATAAGCATATGTATACTGTAACACGTTGTGGTTAACTTTTTTTAAAAAAGTTTTTGCTTACCTGTCACTGAAAATCGCAGGATATCATTTTTCTCTAAGTGAAACATAACATGCCTAAGAGGATTTGAGACTCTGTTGCGAGGTTTATTATTATTCTTTTTGATGGGAGGTGGTTTGAAATTAAATTACTTCCGACAAGCTCCCTTTCCTTTTGATTTGTTCTTATTTGGCAAAGGGCTGGGGGTTGAAAGCTGTATCAGTAGATTTTGTTTTGACAGTAAAAACTCTTTCCCCAAATGAGAAAGAAGGATGTTGGAAATTAAGATTAGTCCCGCGTGTGTGGACAGACCATACAGACATCAAGAATTACTCCATACACAGAAGTAACATATCAATGACCTAATTTGTTAGCTGGCACCCAGTCAAACCTCAGAGCCACCCAAGGTAGAAAAAAATATAGCCAACTTACTGATTCTTAGCCAGTCTTGCTTTGTTCTTCTTTCATTCAGAGGAAAGGCCTTTCAAAAACACTTCATTTCTCTGCTACATGTATTCATATCCTCTTTTTATATTCATTTGGTTGGATAACAAAGAATGTTATGCTCAGCCATGGCAAAACGTGTATAGACAAGCTCAGCAGGAGTTTTCATGTTGTGCTGTCAACACTGCACAATGGCAGCCCTTTTTAAAAAATGAACTTTATGTGGAAAAAAGTTCAGACTTTCAGAACAATTAATATCTAGGTATATCAACTGAATTGGAGGCTTTGCATTACATTGAAAGTTTAACAGCTTGTAAAAACACTGATTCTGGGATTGGAGGTACCTTCTGTGAATGGACACGCATGCACACAAATGTGTGGAACACAAGAATTTCTATTAATTATTAATCCCAGTGTTATGTTTTTGAGATCTCCTTATATACTTTAAAGAAATACTCTTAAGCATGTCACAACCCTCCACATATTTCTCCCTAGGTAAGTAACTGTTTGACTCAGAAGATGAATTCAGTAAAATAAAGATATGACAAAATTTCTGAAGTGTGAAATCCTAAAGGTTATGACTTGCTGTGTAACACCTTTTTCAAGCAAAGGTCTTATTTGTCAGTATGCCCTAAGTATTTTCTGAAATCAAGAAATTCAAAACCAAAATAGTGGATAATATACACAAAAAGAAAGTTTGACTAAAGTGTAACTCTTTCTTATGAAAGAATAGACCAGTCCTTCCACTTACATAGAAAGTTAGAGATTTGCCATTCACTTCAGAGGAGCTTTAGTGGATCGTGTGTTTGAACATAACTCTACATGCTTGTTACTGAAGACCATTTGCAGCACCAAAAAGCTTTTCACAATATTTACTGCTTAGCATATAATGGTTTCAGCAGGAAACATTTTTTCTGCTCTCACAGATACAATTTAATTTCTGATTAACATCATATAGAAAAATGAAAGTGAACTATGCATGTTAGATAACATAACATCTGAAAAGCTCGGTAGATAATAAAAGGAATGGTGAACTGTTCAAAAAAGCAGCTGAGCCTTAGACTAGGCATGACTGCAAGAGACAGGTGAGGTCCTTCAGCCATAGAGTACCAAAAATAACAGATGCAGTTCAAAGACTTGTTTGAATAGACTGAGTAGGCTTATCCTTTCTGTAGTATATTAATATTCCTTCCTCTCTGAAGGAAAATATGCCTAATTTCAAACACAGAAATCTTAAAATTCTAAAATAAGGTGTTTTCCTAAAATATTGCAAGGGTTGTAATACCTGTGAATACTTTCCACTGTATGTGCCAGTGCCATGAATGAGTACGCTAATAGGAAATTGCTGAGGGCAGGTATTGCTACCACGTACATTTTTCCCTTCCCTAAAGAACTATGGAAACCATTCTCTTCATTACCTGGCCCCCACTCATCAAGACATCAATATTTATGTTTCCCACATAAATATATAGTTTTCTTATGCCAATGCATAGCTTTCATTCCTTTAATTATAAGCTCAATGATTGCAAGAGCTTACTAGGCCACCTTCCAGGCCTTCACAAAGCACAATTATATGCATCAAAACACATGTTTTTTCAACTTTCTTTTAAAAAAAAAAATCATCTTAGTGTTTGAGATGTATGTTCACCCTCTAAATCAAATTTACTTCATTAAAAACACAACTGGATACTGCTAAATTGCCAAGTCTTAAGTTGAAGACTTAAGTTCTTGTATTTTATGTTTCTAATGGAAATTAGTATCATGTAAGGGATTGATAGATAAAATGCATTTTAATCTTTTTCTTCTGCACACACTTTACTGGCTAAACCAAGCTAGAAAAAAAAATCAGTTTCACCAGCATAAACATGAAAAGGATGCATGAGAAGGAACTTTAACTCTGTTGTGTTTGTGTTGAATTCAGATCTAATTTTCAAACAAATAAATAAATCAATACATAGGTAATAATTAAACAAACAAACACAAAGATGTTCATTTGAATGAAACAGTAGATTGCGGACTTCTGAAACTTTGGATGTTCTGACTGGAGGAAATAAACTGTAGGGCAGATGAGAATTTGGACAGACTGGGTTTTGAAGGTGACATTTGATGAGGTGAAGTCACTGAGAAACAGAATCACCATGAAAAATTTTGTAGACTTTACTAGAAAAGCTTCATAAGACTGCAGGCCAACCCAAACTCAGTGGCTATGTCTATGCTGGTAAATAAAAGAGGGCCAAAGACTGAAACAAAACGTAACACTGTTTTTGGAGGTGGTCCCTGGAACAAATTATCCCCAGAACTGTGCCACGTATTGACTCAGAAACAGTTGTTCGGAGAGATCCTCCCAGAGCCTGGGACTGAGCCAGCAATTAAGCAGTGCCTACAATGAAGGGTCCAAAACTCTACTTCTCTCTCTTGCCTTCTTTTATTTAGCACACAATGACAATTTGTGCCTTTGACCTAAATATTGCCAATGGTGGGAAGTGATTATAATATCATATCATCACCAGGATTGATACAGTACAGTCAAATGAAGCATTTCTTTTGAGGTTTCAGAGCCTAGAAGTCAAGGCTATGTTATAGACAGCTTTAGCTGTCATTTATTTTGGCCACTGTGACACACCAAATGATGTGGTATGGCTCAACACTTAAAGCCAAGCTTTCCTGAAGCTTTCTAGCCAAGTCTGATGAGTGTAAATTGCCCACTTTAACTGGACAAGCAATCTCCACATTTGCCTATTTTGGTTTTGAAAAAGTTCCCCAGCCACATTAGCAAAGTATTTAAGGACATTTATAGAAGCATAATTAGACAGACATTCATTTCCTTTCTCTTCTCCTACTTCTTTTATTGCCCACCCCAGCAAAACAAAGACAGTATTTTTACAATTATTTTGGACTGGTAACAGCCAGAACCAAAGACATTTCCCTAATGCTCTCCATACTTAGGTCCTAAACCAAAACTTGCTTACTTACTTGCTTACTTGTTGATTTCAAGACCTTCTCATACCTAGGTCTTAATCTTGCATCACTGGCGTGTTGCCCTGGGGTATGGATCCAGAACCCCGTGTAGGATGTAGGGCTTTTGTTAGGTGGAACAGCTTTTCTGAAGTGAATATTTAAAGTGGAGGCTTTGCCATGTCGCTGAGAGCTCCATCTTGTGCAACACAAAGCCACTAGTTTTGAAATAATGCCGTAGGAATAGCATCTTGTGCCAGATACTACATTTATTCAGGGTTACTTGAGCAGAAGTAATGAGAAGCATTAAAGCATTGTTTACATAATGAAATGTAATATCAATCATGCTACATACAGTAGTGATAAGAGTAGGGATTGAGTTGTTTTGGACAAAACTGAGCTTTCTTCTTGAGAATGGAAAATTACTAGCAGACTGCAAATTTACCCTCCTATTTTTAAGGTTATTTTTCACCAAGTATTAATATGTTTGATTGTAGCTAATTTTGACAAAATTACCTTCTAAAATCTTTGTAATAGTTTTCTTTGTAACTGTTACTAAGCCACCTCATCTTAGTGGCCTGTAAAATTTACATGGCCATTTAATAAAAGGAGGGAAAAATATGAGGGAATAAAAATGCAAGTCATCCACAGAGCAGAGTATCAACAGAATTCAGCCATCCAAGGATAACAAAATTAAGTAGCGCTTTTAGAAAATTGTATTCTGATTAACACCTTATAGAGACAACCAGACTGAACACCTTCACCTCCTTAGGGAACCTACTCTGCAGGCAAATGGGCTCAGATCTCCCTCGAACAAAGTGCTCTTAATCACTGATTAGTCGTGATTAGTCACCACGACTTCTGGTGAGGAATTCCTGTCTGAAGGGAGTCATTGCCAGCAAATTCACATCAAACAAGCTAGAGGGCAAAAAGCAGAGTTCAGAGCTGGTGTGACCTACATACACAGGTGGATGGCCCCATATCCCACTTATTTTAAAAGCTACATCAGGGACCCCAAACCTGCTTCCTATAAAACTTGCGCTGAGGCTAATCAGCCTTGAACCAGAGAGACGTTCCTTATTTCCACCATCCTCTGTTATAACTGACCGTAGCTTGGCTGTATGAGAATAAGGGCCAGGTAATTTACACATGGGTGTAAGAAAGACAGTCAGTGCAGAGAGGACTGGACCTTTCCCAGAGGGAGGCAGGCAACTGCTTGTCCCGCTCCCCTGCTCACCTCCAGGGGGACAAAGCAGCTGGGATAGCTCTCAGGACACTGATAAGGGGAAGGCACCTGCTGGCTCTGGAATAATAATGACTGGGGTTTTTCCTGCTTAAGCATCTTACTTTTCCTTTTACTGACCCAAGAAAACCTGTTGGTTCTTCGCAGCTGCAGAGGAGGACAATGCTCATTGCAAAGGGACTGGACTAGATAACCTTTGAAGGTCCCTTCCAACCCAAACAATTCTATGATCCTGTGACTCTGTGACGTCGCGGTGTGTGATCCATCCTCAAACCGGATGGCTGTACCACTTCCACAAGACTGTATTCCCCTTTTAGTAAAATTATTTGAAAGTCAAGAGTTACAATGACTCTTATATGGATTACACACACTTAGCTAAGCATGTTTATCTTTTCCTTTATTTTGATCAGCCATGGCTATAATGCATCTCCCAGCATTTATCAGCAAAATCTGCCCAAGCTAAGGGAAAGCTGTGACCAACCTTTCTGCAAGGTGAAGGAGGAAGATGTGTCCCACAGTATGCTGTTTCCTCAGCAAAATACAGGCCTACTTTTCCTCCAGCTTTCCCACTCTCATATTTTTGGCCATATGTGCTAGCTAGAATCACCTCAGACACGTGGTAGCACATGGAATACCAGGGCAGAAAACCTGGCAGTCATGGGAATCACTAGCTACAGGACAGATGCAAGCAATGCAGCAGCTCTTGAAAAGGGATGCAAAGGGCTGCAACTGCAAAACAGCCTGAAGAACAGGAAGAAACAGCTGCTCAAAAAATATGTCCACGACCTTTCCATGACAAACCCAGTGGAGAATAGGTGTGTTTTATGAATGATAATGGAACAGCCAAATGAAGTGCAAACTGGAGAGGCAGACTGAAACAGGGACTGGACAAAGACCAAGAGGAGAAATTACCAAAAAAGGATGAGACCCCACATATAGAAGAGGAGAAAAGTAAAGCTCTGTGCCAAGGCAGAATCCTAAAAAAGCCCACAGGAAACGTACATAGGAAATATGTATGGAAACAGTGCTAACACCTGCAACAGGTGTGTTATTCTTTCAGTATGAAGAAAATGGTTCCAACCACCTATGGCCACAGCACAAGCACTGAAAGAGACCTGTCAGAAAGGCAGAAAGGAGGAGCAGTCCCAGTCAATTACTTTGCATACAAGGAAAGTAGTTCAAAATATTACATAAGGAAAACACAATAGAGAGCCAGGACGAAAAGGACTGTCATAACAAAGGTGTTGCTAGATTTATTGAGTAATGCTCCAGAGTTCCTAATCATCATATTCCCTATAGGAACAACTGATACCAATGAAGTACATTTATATAATATATAAGCAACTGTTTCTTCAGACAGTAAGAAAAAAAAAATTAATTGGGACTGTGCAGATAAGTAACTTGCAGAAGTTTTCCCCCGTGCCAAGCATGGGTGAAGAAAGTAAAACACTGATACTGGAAACCAGCCAAGGGAAGATCTGATAGGGTAGGTTGGAGGGTTTGAATGCACAGATCACTGGAATGCCTCCTGCAGCCGGAGCCAACTGTTTGGATTACACCATCTCCATTTATGCAGACAGGTTGCCAGCCTCTTGGGCTCAGAACTGGCAGGACCTGTTAGGCAGGCTGTAAACCTTCAGGAGAAGGAGGGAAAGGGAAAGCTTTCACTTAATTTGAATAATCCGGCTTGTACTTCCAACATACAAATTAAGCGAGAAACTAAAATTGTTCTGAAGCGAAAGATGAAGGATAACAAGAATAAAATGCCTGACGCAAATGTGTGGGGAAACAAGCAACAACTGGAAGGTGCTGTACTAAATAAAGGAGATTACAATCTGGAAAGACTAACTGAAACTTAGTGGGATAATTCCTGTGTGTTGAAAAGACAGGATGCAGTATGCATGGGAAAGGCAGAGTGGAGAAAATCAATAGGTGTAAAAACGTTATATAATGCTTTCAAAGCACATATGCTATAATTTTGACAATGACAATAGTAAAATGATAAAAATCTCAGGGTATCCATTCCCCCATGATAAAAATTACAAGAAATTTTTTTAAAAAGAAAAAAGGGGGGGGGAGAAAATTTATAGTAATAATACCATGCATTTCCTTTAGGCCACCACTCTGGAACAGAGCCAGGAAAGGCACAAACCTCTGAGTGGATTTTAGTTGATCAAGTCTCTGGATAGCACATACAGATGCAAAGATACCAATCTCTTATGGTGAATTCTAAAAATAAAGATAATGAGTTGGGTCAAAGTTTCACCTATTGGGAAGTGGGCACTGAAAATACAGAAGCAGGGCAGTTGAACCCACTACAGCAAGAAAATAATTCATGGAGCAAAATGGTGGAAGGAGATCAATTCCACCCTCAGAAAGATTTTAGAGAACATAAACAAATTAATATGGGATGAGAATAAATGTTTAAAGTTTATCTTTGTGCAAGAAAATTGGAGACTTTTTGGGAAAATGCAACAGGATTTAAAGTCATCTGTGGAAAAAAGCCCCAGGAGATAATAAGGCAAAGCAATGGTCAGTGTCTTCACAAGGGCTATTCAGAGTTCAAAGTACATATACAGGAAGGAGTGGCAGGAAAAGAATCCAAGGAGTCTTAAGTCTGAATAGGCCAAAAAGGGAAAAGAATAACAGAACTTTTATAGCTACGGAAGGGGGAAAAGAAGTAGAAAGATAAAAAGAGACTATACAAATGGAAGAAAAAGGAAAGAAGCTGAAATTTAAGGTGGAACATTAAAACAAGATACCAACCTGAACTGTGTATCTTATATCACATTAAAAAGAAAAAAAAGAAAACAGAAAAAAAAAAGAATTATGAGCAATTAGAGACAATGCCTCCAAGATTGCCCCCAACTGTTGGGAACAGGTCCAGAAAAGGACCACTTTGAGACACATAATGTACTTCTGAGGTACTCAAGAATCATGAATAGTCGAGACCTATCCTTGGCACAGGGGGTAGGAAATTTAGGGTGTGGTTCATGTGATCTATCTTAGGCAATGAAGGCTCCAATATCTTTGAGCCAGTCCCTCTAGGTTTTTCATGATCAACAAAGAAAAAACAGGAAATTACCCTGTGCTAGTTTTGGCAGGGGTGGAGTTAATTTTCTTAGTAGTAGCTAGTATGGTGCTATGTTTTGGATTTGTGCTGAAAACAGCGCTGATAACAGAGGGATGTTTTCGTTACTGCTGAGCAGGGCTTACCCAGAGCCAAGGCCCTTTCTGCTCCTCACCCCACCCCACCAGCGAGCAGGCTGGGGCGGCACAAGGAGTTGGGGGGGGGACACAGCCGGGAGAGCTGACCCCAGCTGACCCAAGGGATATCCTACACCATATGACATGGTTTAAGCAGCTGTGTTGGGCTAAGTTGCCGGCCAGGGTTAAACCATGACACAACCTCTGCATAATAATTTTGGCTTCTGGAATAAGGTCAGACATATCATCTCCAGAGATACCTACTGTTCTCCTGTGAGTATAAAATGCAGCCTAATTCTTATTTAGACATCTATCTAACTTGTGTATACTTCAGGTCAGATGAGACAAATCCCACCCTTGCTTTCCTAATATTAGGAAATCTAGGGGGATGAATTAGTGTGTGCAGATGATTTACAAAGTTGATTCCAGAATGAAATAAAATTCAGAAGTTCAGATGACCATCTTTAAACTCTGCTTTTTGTGAATGTTAGAAATAGTGTATCATCTTTATGATAAGAATATTTGTATTAGGTCTGGACAGAGTACCCTTTTGGTTTGTTATTCTAACTTGTGCTGAGTTCCTCTCTAATCCTACTCTCCCAAAACTCCATGGTAAGCATTGAATATAACAAGTACACCTTGATAAACACAAGTGTGAAATCCTACCCTCTTTGAAGTTGATGACAAAATTCTCATGAACTTCATTATGACTAAGTTTCCACCAAAAAAAGGGCACAGAATTGTGTAGGGCTGTTTAAGAGAGCAAACTGAAGAAAAAGGACAATATTAACATAGATGAATGTTAGGCTCAGCATTAGAAAAACATGCAGTAGTAAGTTTTAACAATATCTTACTAGAAATGCCTAATGTTGACTGGTTAAGCCAACAGAAAAAATAAAAACATGGGTAGAAAAAGTTGACATTGGCAAGGAAAAAGAACGAATGGCCAAGGAGGGGATGAAATGGAAAAATGTAAACCTAATTGCTTTCAGAAGTTTTAGATTGTATATGTTATGAAGATGTGAGCTATTGAAAGAGTGCATTTGGAGAAGTACTATAGTAGGAAGACAGGAAATGATTTAGAGAGCCTGAACACCTTTCACAGCACCGTGCTGGGAGACATGAGGGAGCCATCAACATGAATGGAAACGCAGTGCATATTCATTAGAAGACACAACCAGTGCCGACATACCATCACCCTGGCAGGCCCTGTCATCTCCAAAATGGAGCACATGTAATGCCCACTGGCCAGAAGCTGCATGCAGAAATGTGCAGGAGACCTGTGTCTTGGGTTGGCTGAAACTGTATTGTATGTGTGTGTGTCTCACTTTTTTCTGATGCCAAACAAAACTGCTTTATCTTGCTGACAATTATTCTCTTTTAATGAGAAGGACAGCATACTCCATCTGTCAGCAGATCCGACAGGAAAACTGGTATCACTGAATTGTTTGGAAACCCAGTCTAAAATTACTAATTTTAATTTAATGCATTTTGCTCAGTTTGAGATGATCTTATTAAAACACTCTTAATTACTCAGTACAATAACTGCTTAAAAAAAATCTGAGGATTGTAAAAATCTATTTTTTAAGGAAGAGACTATTTTGTTAAATAAATTACAGTATAAAGCGTATAGTATCCACCTTGCAACTAAGGTGACACCTGAACACTGTGCACTAGTAACCAGTAATCTAAAATTAACTGTTCCACTCTGGATGCAGAAAAGTGATGAAAGTCCACTTCTATTTACCTTTGTTGATAAAATACTACTGTGACAATTGTGTGCTTTATTAGCAATACGAGCCCTTGGGAAACACAGTGAAAAATTAAAATGAACTACCATTATAAGAATATATATACTTTCATATCTGTGCTTCTAAAAATGAGAACATTCATTTATTCCCTAATACACAGAAAATGCCCTTTTATTCCTTTGCCTCTCTATTTTTACAGTGATAGCAACTATGAACCACTATTTAAGGCAGTAATTTTCTCAGTGCTACAGCTGTATCAGTGAGAGGAAAGACCACTTAAAATACTGGAAAGAAAAAAGAATAAGAGGGTCTTCCCACACATACATATATACTGAACTTACGGTCATGCAAGACCTTACTCTCTACAGCTGATACCTACAACTGCCACTGATCTCAGCAAGAGATAGGAAGAACACTAGGGCATGAATGTCTAAACTACAATGAATTTGTAAACAATTAATAATTAGCAGTATGAAATAATGCCTAACAAATGTCAAGTAAGCAGAAAATCAATGAACATGATCTGTGCTCTGCGCGAAATGAGGCAGAAGCCCAAAAGAAAAAATAGTATTAATATGATTAAAAGTTGTAGCATAAAGGGCGTGTTAAGATTGACAAGAAAAGACAGCTTAACTTTTGCAAGCTTAACTTTTGTTCCTCACATATTTCACCATTGGGGCTCTTTTGTTGGGGTTGGTTGGTTGGTTGGTTGGTTGGTTGGGGTTTTGTTTTGTTTTTTGTTGTTGTCATCGTTTTGGGGGATTGGGGTTTGTTTTGTTTTGTTTTGCTTTGTTTTGGTTTGGTTTTGATTTGATTTGTTTTGATTTGTTTTGTTTTGTTTTTAAATGTGGACTTTGGGACTAGTGTAAAACTGTTCCAGTTCTTGGAGGTCCACAGCATATGACTTCACTGGCAGTGACCCTGCAGAACAATGTACTCTGCAGCGAAGTTATTCTTGGAGATGAGGCGACAGGATATTCTCATGTAGGCAGTATGCAGTTATACATTGTTATCTAGTGACTGCTGATCCAGCTGCCAGCGCGCTGCAACACAAGTCAATATTGTTTCTTATACAGAGAGGATAAACCTCTCTACAGAACAGAGGTTAAATCTAGCAGAAGTATCCAAGGGAATAATCAGTTTCTCTATTTGCAGGTGTAAAGAAGAGGTTTATGACCACAGTTGGATTATGATTCCCTCTAAATTATCCTACATTGTATTAATTGCTTCAGCATGTATCTCTGGTATAGAACTAACTTAGATAAATACCTCTTGTCTTTTCTGTCTTATACATACAGGATATTGCTCTCACAGCAGTCCAATGTATTTGTATGAAAGACCAGTTTATCACCAGTGTTCTCCCAATCCAAGGCTAAGAAAGAAAGAAACCTAGAGAGGGGAGTTTAAGCACAATGGGTTTTGCCTGACCTAATGAAGATATCCAAGGTAAAACTATCATAGTGTTTAAAGACATCTACCTCCAAATTAGTCATCCTGGTTTTCCTTATAGCTACTGGAGAGCACTTGCATGATGTTTGTCATCTTAACCTGTAGCAGACTTCTGAAATAGGGCTGGTGTATTGTACTCTAAAAGTGCCTGTTTCTCTTCATTAACCAGGCTCCATTAACCACAGCCATAAGTTTCTGGAGGTATATTCCACCTTCCTGTGTAGCTACAGATAAGGTTAAGTGTCTGGGAGATGATTTATGCTATTGAAAGTGGAGAAAAAGGGAAAAAGAAAAAAAAAAAAGAACAAGAAGGTAGACACTCTTTGCAGTATGCAGAATTTTAAATGTTCATTTAACCCTTTATCCTTTTTCTGATTCCTTCATCATCACGTACTTCAGTATTTGTTCCTTATTCTTGAAAAAGAGAATGTGCTCGGTCAGCTGTCATAGTCCATCTGCCTTAGCACAGCCCTTATTTCTTTCTTACCAGTGTGCAAGCATTTAAATTTCTTTTTGGGGCATAACACTGTGTGAATCCAGTACTTGGGTAAATGTTTGTATAAGGGCTCTCACAGGTGTAGGTAGGGGGCAATTTTCAGTAGGATTTGATTCATCCCTCATCCATTCTCCCTACGATAACCCAGCTATTTTTCCCACTGCACACATGCGATACATATTATGTGAGCTCTTCAGACTCCCAACACTGATCTAACCTCATGCTGCACAGCTTCTTGACTACTGTAGGCTGGGTTATATTACAGATGTTTTCTCAGGGCAAATAATTCTTATCTGATGTTGTAGTTGTCCTGAGGACTAGAACTGTTCTATGGGCCACAATGTCCCACAGGCTACCAGTTGGATGGCTTTGTTCTAAATTACCCACGAAGTGGGTGGTACTAATGAGCATACGAGAATAATGCTAAATTAAGTATCATAACCAAATAATGCATTGTCTATAAAATCCATTTTTCATGACCCTTTGGGCTAGATGAATGCAAAGCACTTCATTTGAGGTTATGCCTGAGCAGCTACTGCAAACTGTAACATCACTTCGAAATTCAGCTACCAGTAGATCAAGATTTGCCTTATGAGTGTGCATGTATAAAGAGAAAGACCTTTTTTTCGGTTTGCTTTTGTGAGATGTAATACGATCTGACTTTGCAACCTGTGCACGATCATGTTGCCTTCCAAAAGCTGGCACAAAGCTCTGAGCCAGACTGACATTTGATCCAACACAATGGTACCTGTGGCAGTTGTACAACTGATTAGGCTGCTAAATAAAAATATGGGGAATAATAATTTGGGGAATTGTTTTTGTGATCTGGTCAATGAAATGAAGTCACTGTACCACCATCATCAATTTTGAGAATTTTCTGAATGGCTTTAGAAAAGGCAGTAATTAAATTAAAACATACCAGATTAATGGCATGTTAAATTAAAAATTTAACCAATTAAAAAAAACATACCATAGAAAGCACCTATGTGCACACTGGAAAACCAGGGAGCAAGCAATGTGTTTTAATGATTCTGCCTCCAATGAGCTGCTGTAAGGTTTATTTAAGACCAAGGACCCTAGGGAAAAAAAAGAATATGAATTGGACAACACTTGTTGGTTGATAACGAAAGTCAAATTGTTAAAGCTAGACAGGAATGGGGAGGGAAGATTTTTCCTATCAGAAAATCTTCTGTGGGATTGTAACATTTCTGATCAGATTATTGTTAAGGAATTCTCTCAGGTCTAAACAAAAACTACTTCCATTTAAATAAGAGAAATAAACATCATCTGCATCATCCCCAGAGAAGCAAACAGCCTCCCAGTTCGAACAGTACATGGGAAAGTAAAGTACAAATACCCACTTACCTCACTTAACTCGAACCGTTATCATGAACAGTTATCTATCACATCCCAACTCATTATACTAGAAGCCAAACTACAGTCTGCTCTGAGACTGCATAACAGGGCTTATCAACAGACCACTCGCATAGTTTTTCCTTTTGCTTTTTGCATTCAGAACATGGCCCTCTAATCAGATTCCTTTAAAACTGTGTTTATTAAAGGCAGTTGCGTATTTTGGTCCTTTAACTGGGTGAAATTCGGAGAAATTCCACCCAACTTCAGGATTGCCGTCAGCCTGCCTCCTCCAAATTAAACAGAAGCTCATACTATGAGGTTTTGCTTTAGGTTATACAATCTACCAGCCCCAAGCCGAGTTGAGACTGCGCTTTTCTTCATTTTACTATTCTTTGTCTAACTGCTTAACTTCAAAATAGGTTTCCACCCACGTCCTCTTCCCTCAGCTTCCTCTTCTTAACTGACTTGCAATTCTTCCCTTCAGTCTTTCCAGGTCCTAACTCATCCCCTGAGCAGATGGCAATGGGGGAGCTGCCAGGGCAATGCTAGGGCTCACTCAACACCAGCTACCAGAGCAGCGTTTTAAAGAATCCTAGCAGTATATGGTTGCTTATGGAAAATATTTTGCTTGGTATAAAGGACTACATATTATTTTCAGTGTGAAATCACATTTGTATTAGACGCCTGTTTGGTTGGTTTTATTTATTCAGCAACGGTCCCTGGGGAGGATGGGGTATTTTTGTGTGTATTGTGTATATAAGTTTAAAAGCCTTGTCCCACCATGGAACAGGAAAAACATTTCCCATCCTGCTGTAGTTACTTGTCAGAAGCTGTCTAAGGAAATATGCTGAGAGAGAGAGAGAGAGAGAGAGAGAGAAGTTTGTGGAGTCTGCTGAAGTTTGTTAGGCCCTTCCAGATCTAGGGAGAGATAAGCCTCAGGGAAAAGCTAGATATGCACTTATATCTTTAATTGGTTTCAAATCTGTTTTCTTTGAAGTGTCTCTGTACTAAATAAAGATTTTGTTTTAAGAAGTTTGTTTGGTTGTGGCATCAACCACTGTCATTGATTTTGGAGAGAGGAGAATGCCTGGCCTAGGAAGGAGTCAAACCTTCAAAATTAATCATAGTTTTCTAGGACTGTAGCTGAGGATGTTGTCTGAAGGTGAGAGTGTCCTCTGATTTGTCCAACAGTTATGTGATCCGTATTGTATGTGCACATTGATATTTCGACCTTGGCTGACCTTGAGATTTTCTTCAGCTGGCCTTGTCTGAGTAAGACGCGCTTTCCTCATCTGCACTACACTGATACCTCTGTATTATACCAAAGTAGCACCTGCTGCAGTTTTTCTTCCTGAAGCAAAGCTGTTAAAGATCTGACCTCTGATGGTCTGGCTCTTCTTCCAGGTATGTCCTTCTTCGCAAAGTGGATAAAGGAGGGGCAGAAGACAGGAACAATGAACTGCATTTGATGGGCAGCAATTGTTTTCATCACTTCCCTCCAGCAAGGACAATATGGAAGAGCCACTATAGATCCAATGTCTGCACCTGGCACATGACCATGTCTGCCACTTATGCTCCATTCCTCAGAGGGAGCTTTGCACTTCTTCCTCAAGAAGTACCTGATCAGTGACGGTTCAGTCATTTAACCAAAGGTTTTGCACTGTTTCTTAGCAAAGCCAGAAAAACCATAGTGGAAGGAAGCAAAAACCTCACTCTACAAACCTTTCTTTTTCACTTTCACCAACTCTTCCATTGCAAACAAAAGCACACCCAGATGGGAGAAGTACTAAATAAAATAAAAGCATGTTGTCACTATTTATGCTTCAGCATCCTCAGAAACTATTGCATAACAAAAATAATTGGAAGATAATTCTTCTCTTCAGTTTGACAGTTAAAAGTAGATAAATATAATTTCAGAAATGAGAGACTTTAAGAGTCAGGCTAGGTAAAAGAAATAAATTACGTGGAATGAATTGCAGCCCATTAAACCAGTGCAAATGGCCATTTACTAAAGGGTAGCATTGCCATGTATTACCATTTGTTAAAAGAGAAACAAAGAAAAACGCCTTACTTAATACTCATTAAAGCATATAAAAAAATAGGTTAGCTATATTAATAACCTAAAAGCCTCCAAAAGACCTAGAATGAAGAGCAGAAGTCAGAGAATGAGCAGCGCTCTGCCTAGATGTGGTTCTCATGAAGGAAAAAAAAAAAAAAAAGGAAATAAGAATAATAACGTGCTACTGTCCTGTTCGCTATGAACGACACGGTAAGTATGTCTTTCTCCCTTTTGGGCGTAGATGATGTTATGAGAAGCAGTGCATTCAGACTAGCTGTAAGTATAAATGCAGAGCCACGCAGCCGAGCTACGCTTACGCTCTCTGTTTCTTCCTCAGCCCCTTGTTTCTGAAAACCAGAATGAGGAAAAAAAAGAAAAAATCGCAAGTGGCTCATTATTTGGCTGCTCCTCCACCTGACAAAAGCAGTGCGGCTTTCCATTTGCCGCCGGCGGCGGATCGCTGCTGCCCGGGGCCGGCAGAGGGAGCGCAGAGCTTTGGGTTCTGGGGGCGGCGGGCCGGCGAGGGGAGGGGTCCCCTCTCCGCCCCAGTTTTGCCCCCAGTAAAAGGGGTTTTTTAAAGCACCTTCGGTGCTGAAAGCATCTTTCCAGGCGTCATGAGTACAGCCCTGAGATAACGTAGGTGTCAGATCGCTGTGCTGTAAATCAACTTTTAGCACCTGGAACGCCAAGGCAGACACAGGCAAGGGAAATTCGCCCAGATGAGACCTAAGATATCCCAGGGCATAGCGGCTAGATTGCGTCCTCCAAAAGTACCTTCAAATCATCCTCAGCTAGTGGCACAACAGGCGCTCACGCACAGCAGCCGCTGCACAAAAAGGAGACGCTGTTTTCAAAGGGCATGTTTGTACACATATGCGTATCCAACACACCTGTGCCCAACGGACTACCGAAGGGGTGTGACCTGGGCGTTGTGAGAATTAATTAGCTAATGAGCCTTATCTTCCTGTCATTACTCAGGTAAAACCTCCGTGCGTCTGAAGCCCAGTAACTGCAAAGCTTTTGAGGGTGAAACGTATGATATTTGTGCTACTTGCCCAGCTGTCAACAGCAGGGACTGTTTGCCCCCCTACTCCAGCCAGAGGAAAAAGCCAGTGTGCCAAGCTCTTCCACACACTAGAAAATCCCTACAAAGGACTCCAGAAAACTTAAAGACGGAGTCAATTCAGGCCTTTTCTTTTCCTCATGATTCTCACGATCAGATTCTCACAGAATTGGATCCTACTTTACCATGCCTTCAAAGGGACTCTTGTTAAAGGAAGCAGCAGCACTCAGCATCTTACAGGTTTTATTCCCAAGTAAAAAGCTCATTGCAAAATCTAGCAGACAGATGCATCCCTTGGCTCTCTGACTCTCCCTAAAAGAGTCTGGAACCATAAAGCTTCCAGGATTAGATTTTCATAAGCTGAGGCCTAAGGTTGTAGAGGATCTTCTCATGCACAGTTATGTCAATTGCATATGTATAGCTGGCTTTTGTACATACAAATGGAGCCTGTGCACTAGTGTACGGCTCAAAGGTATCTAAACAGCTATACAAAAATACACATGGGCCTCAGTTTTTATTTTATGATGTGAATAAAGTGAAGGGGGAAGAAGGAGGTGATGGGAAAGAGATGAAATTCAGACCTCATCAAAGTCAAGGGTACTTTTCCTATAGACTTCAAAAGATTCAGAACTTCATCTGTTACATTTATGTGCTACTGAACCCGGAGATATGTTCAGAAACAGGTTTCACCCTCAATTCATTTGGCAGCCCAGCTTCTTCCTGGTTGAATAGTGGAAGAACTGACAAGAATCTCTAAAGAAAATTCTACCATGATCTAAATCAGTAGTCCCCAGTTCTTTCCGGCTGTCTGGGCAACACAGCTCCTCCTAAGAGCCAGCAAGAGCTTTATATCCCAGCCCTTACGACTCACATAGCCTGAGGTACAGTGCACATGGAGGTCCGATGGACTGGCATGCAAAGTAGCACAACATTTCCCAGAAACCATGAATGTGCTTTGCAGTTTGTTCCCAAGCTGCCCCTGCAGAAGAAGACTCCTGAGAGGAGTAGGCTATAGGCTGGATAAATTGAGTTTGCAGGCTGTTTGGCCCCTTGCACAATGGGTGTTTTTCCTCTCAGTTCCCACTGCTTACACAGATCTGACTAATGACCATTAACTGCCCTTCAACAGTCTCTTACATCTTTCTTTTGGGAAGAAGAGGTGGGGGGAAATGTGGGAAATGTTCCCTTCCTGTGGGCAAATGTAGCCTTGGTCTATGCAAGTACCACATTGCTGATGCTGCCGGAGTTATGTATTGAATAAAATCCTGGCCGCGCTAAACTCGATGGCAAAATTCCCATTGACTTTAGTAGAGGCTAGATTTCACAACAAATGTTAAGGGAGTATGACTGCAAGACTGAGGCAAAGGCAAAGCAAAAGCAAGAATGCTTTCCTCACTGCAATCCAGGGACAGGGCATGGCTCTCCAGGGCTTTAAGGCAAGAAATAAAAGTATAAATAAATAAATAAAATGGATCCTGCTGTTCAGACAGTTACTAGTTCTTGGCCCTTTTTTCTCTCCCATCTTCTCATCTACAGACACCCGTCCAGCTGCCCTTTCTTCACACTTGACTGTCCAGTTAAGCTGCTCTGTCAGCCTTGCTGTCGCTCCTCTTTCAGCACATGATGTCAGCCCTCCTGCCATCGTGCTGTCACTCTTTTCAGACAGCTGGATTCGCAGCCTCAGCTCACAGACCTGGTTGTATATCAGAAGACTAATATTTGTCATACTTGCTTCTCGTACGCCATTAAAAATGAGCTTGGCTAAGAAGGAAAAGTCTGTCAAGAAAGTACTGGCACTGGCTTTCTCCACCAGTGGTGTTCCAGAATAGTGGCTTTTTCTTCTGCCTCTCCAAAAAGCTGAGAAGAATTGAGAAGTGAAAGATTCAGCTCTGCTGGGGTATAAGCACACATATTCTGTAATGGCTTTTCAAGTGCTTTCTTACACGTAGGTCAGTGAACAGCAGAATTTTTTGTCATTATTATTGTTTTACTGTGGGGTTTGGGGTTTTTTTTCCCACTGATCTAATAGTGTCTCAGCAGTCATTTTGCACCGCTGGGCAAAGGCAATAGCAAACTTGCTAACCGTGCATTTTTATACTGCTCTCCAGCACAAAAGACACACCCCAAAGCACCCAAGTTGGCAGGTTCTACAATGCTGCTCATTTTAACAGCAAAATATTGCCATACTCAGTGTGTGAGCAGACCTTAGATTAGCATTAGTTCGTATAACATGCCAAATGAGAATGTGTAATTCTTGATCGCAGCAAAGAAGACTAAGTGAAACAGGTCCATACAGCGAATGCTTGCCATCATGGGTTCCAAGCATGTGAAACCTTTGCAGGGTATGGAAAACCTCTGACTTCCATGTGGAGCTGGATTCTCAGAGGATGGAATTTAGCAATGGCAAATCACCCCAGCTGAGTATCTCCTCCTCCATATAATAAGCTGTTTATTTATCCTGCTGCAAAAGTGTTCTAGGAAGTTGCCAAACAGGAAGGAGATCCTTACCTGAAGTAATTTGCAATCTAAAGGCTGGATCCTACCAAAGTGTCTGGTCTGAGGTTTTGAACAGCTCTTACTGCCATAAGATTTCAAAAGGTATTCAGGCTTACATGTCTTACAGCATGCTGTAAGGTTTGGCTAAAATTGCCTGTGAACTAGTCTTGGGCACTTAGCAAGTCTGTGTTACCTTAGTCTTTAAAATATGTCAGAAACATGCTGTGGATAGGTGAACTGGAACTAGATGCACAGGAGATGAAATTACGTTAATGGACATATGAACGTATCATAATGCAAATGAAAGATGGACAATAACAATACTCCAATAATAATAATAAAATGCAAATCTTCTTTCCCATGGCCTGACCCATGGCAGAGCTGCCAGAATTAGTGCAACGGAGTAAACTGTGCTGCATCTATAGATAACAGTCTTAAACCTGCTGCCACACACCTCCTTTCTCATAGCAATTTATTTCTCTTAAATACCCCCTGACCACCCTAAAGCGAACAGAGATGTTCTTTCTATCTTATTAATAGGTGGCATGACAAAGAAATAAGAACATGCATCCTGTGTTACCTGAGTAAGGCGAATTTAATGCTGCTGGAGATTAGCTAGCTCTTTCTTTTTAAACTCGATTTTCACAGAGCCCAAACCTCCAGGAAAGTTGTTTTTCTCCTTCATTTGGTCCCTGGTTTTACTGTCAGTTTTTTGAAGAGTTACATTTCTGGCTGGAATACAATGTTGCAGTCACAGTGCATGCACAGACATTGCAGAATACTGCGAAGAATATTTGACCCCTGCTTTTTATTTCCTAAGTGTGTCATGAGAGCCAAGCGCTGAATATATTAGCACAATTGGGCATTGCTAAATGACAGCACTAAGTCTAACAGATCTGGATTTTAGTTACCTAGCATACACTACCTACCTCATGTGATGGCAGGAAATGACAGCTCCAAGGCTGAAATCAGATCCAGGCAGGTGGGCTCCTAAAGGGGCTGGGTGCAAACACAAATGTTGGCCGGTGTGGATCCAGCTGCAGCAACAGAGCCTGAGGTTGCAGAGGCCTTTGGAGAAAAACCTCTAACTGTATTTAAAATTGAACGCATCCTACATACCATTATGCACACACATCATATATGTTGTGTCATGTGTGATGATACATCAACACTGCCTGCATCAGATAGATAAGGGCAACGAGTGCTGCGTACGTAAAACACAAAGTATGGCATAGGCGTCCAGACTTGCCTATGGCAAGACACTTCAGTAATTCTCAGGTGCAGGGGTTTTGTTCCTAAATAAACAGATCGACTAAGCCCAAGATGGCTTTTCGAGCTCCAGGATGCAGAGCTCCTGCGGGAGAGGAGAATCAGGGTGAACGGCTTCTCCTCGCAGACGCCGCAGATCGCTCCCCTTGCTGCGTGGAAGACAAGGGGCGAGTTGCCCTGGCCATCAGAGCAGATGCAGAAACCAGTGGAAACGAGGAGATAAAAAGTCAAAGCCCGAAGATTGGCTAATAGAGAAAGGAGTGTTGCAACCGCTAAATCACCCAAACTGCTTTGCCAAACTTGGACATGCTTGATTTCCTGTGCTTAAATAATTTTTAGGCTTTAAAAAAGGGGGGATGGGGGGGGGAATCCTCCAGGA
>JANZLQ010000008.1:13955145-13974332 GCA_026212715.1 Elanus axillaris
TTCCCCCCCCCCAAAAAAAAAAAGAAGCTGCTGGTGTTTCCAGCAAGCTATTTGTGTGTCAGTTTGCCCCACCCCGATGGTAAAGTCCCTTTTGCCCTAATCCATAGTCTGATCACACACTCGGCCCTTAATGGGGGTTTCAAAGCACTTTGAAAGAAGAGGAGGTGGTTGGTGTGTGTGCGGTGGGGATGGGGGTGGGGGTGCCTCGCACAGGCTCCGGCCACAACACAGAAATTCACGGGCAGAGGACTTCTCCCCCTCCGGCTCGCCTTCTCCCAGCCCCCGAGACACGGGTTTTTTCCACAGCACGCGAGAAGCCCCTTGCGTTTTAAACTTCCCCAAAAGTGCCGAACGCGAAACCCGGCCCCCTTGCTCGCCCTTTTGCCAATCCCAGCGAGAGGAGAAGTTAGCAATCATGGCACTTGAGCTCGGCGAGAGCGGACTTTGGCTTTTGGAAGCGGGGAATCGCGTTATCGCACACATGGACGCACAAAAAGGCAAATGCTGCTTCTCTGCTCTTGGTGGACGGCGAGGGGAGAAGCGCTAGGTCAGAGGAGGGGGAGAGGGGCTTTACCCGTAAGAATTCTCAGGCGAACGTGTGTTTGCAAATACAGGCGCGGGAGGTGGTGCCCCCCGGCCCGCTGTCCCGCTGCAAACGCCCCCGGGGGGTCCCGTCGGGCCGGGGCGGAGCGGGGCGGGCTGGGGTGCGGGCAGTTCGCGGAATACGCGTGGAACCCGCGGAGTTTTTTCCCAGCGGCTGGCTTTGTGGAGCTGAGTGGGTGCTTAGGGCGAGGCCGGCGGGGGGTAATCTGCCTTTTGCCCAGCCGTCCCGGGGGTGTTGTCTCAAAGCGTCTGCAGGGCGCCTTGCAGTCCCCGGGAGGGGAAGGCTTCTTCAGCATCTCTCGGGGGAGGGCAGGGGGGAAGAGTTAAAAGGAAACATGGGTTTGACTTTCCTGATAAGGCGGCTGCGGCAGCCCCCTCCCACCTCCCAGCCCAGAGGATGTCTCCTGGTTATCTCCAGGTTGTCTGCACTTGCGGGGCTGCCGGCGGCTCCGGCGGGCGAGGGGCGGCCGCCTCCCACCTGCTGCGTGTCCGTGTCCGCGTCCGCGTGTCCCGTCCCCCCGCCCCGCTCCGGGATGCAGCCGGGGAAGGGGGCGAAGCGCGGGGGCTTCTCCTCCGGCTCCCACCCCGGCGCCTGAGGGGGCTCCGCCGCCGAGCGCGGCTCGCCCTGAGCGCCTGCAGGTCGGGGGCAGCTCCGCTTCGCACCGGGCTGTCAGCCCTGGAGGGGCAGGGATTGCCCCGGCGTGCCTCCTCGGCTGGCTGAGGCTGCTCGGGATCGGGACCTGGAGGGCAGATGGGGCTGCTGGTTCCTCTCCGGGGTGGGGAAGGGGCTCGGTTTCTGTTCTTCGGTACCTCCAGAGAGTTTCAGATGAGGAAATGTCCGCTTAGGCTGTTGGTTGAAGCGTTTTGCATGGGAAGGGCTTTCCTTTGAAGAAAGCATAAGCAGTGCTTCAAGATAAGTTTGCAAGACTTTTTTTTTTTTTTTTTTTTTTTGGTGGGGGGACACAGCATGACATACGCTCTGTGTCCAAAACCAGGATTTGGCAATATTTAAAATAGGTGCCTACTTTTTTCTTTTTTTTTTTTTTTATTTAAAAAGAAAAAGCACTTGGGGGGGGAGCGGCAGGAGTTAAAAGGTTAAATGTTTTCCACTGCTGTTAGGATAAAGACAGTGTCTTGAGATATTCATTGTTAAACCGTTTGGCTATATTTTATTATACTGCAAGTATAGTATTATTGCTGGTAACTGATGTGTACAGAGTAACACTATGGTGCTCTTTCTAGGTATAATTGAAGACATTGTGTGGTCCTTGTAAGAAGCTTGGTTCCTGCTTGGGTTTTAATTGTAAAATATTGCTCTGGATTTTTGTATAGGTAATTGGATTTTGGAACTACTTTAAGATATGATAAAGGCAAAACAGAGCTTAACTAATTTAGAGGGCAGTACTTGAAACGTTTGCATATCTGAGTGTGGAAGTTAGTTATTTACAAGTTCTCATCTTCTGGGTCTTTTACTGGGTTTCCATTTAAATTCTTAAGTCTGCGTTTCTACTCTGTAGTTAATGATCCTTTAAAGTAATATTTGCAATCAAGTAGGCTATTTGGATGCTGGCATTGTTTGATTATATTATGCATGCCTCTGTCCCACAAGCCACTCCTGGTAATATTTACAATTTGAAATGTAGTCTATGGCATTTTTTACACGTTTTAAAAAAATAAAACTGTGGTAGCATTGCTTTTGTAGTATTGAGCCTTAAAATAACAATCACAGTGGTGTACACAAGTATGACACACACTAAAATACTGGAGAGAGATATTTTTACTTGTGCTGTTGAAGTTTTTGGTAGCACTAACTCATTTAATGTCTAACCTCAAACATTTTATTGCTATTTAGTGTTTTTCTTGGGACCATTGGTATTAAACTAAAATTTCCTATTTACATCATGTAAAGTTTAATGTGTAAAGAGACTAGCCTACCAAAATATTATCCAGTTTTAAACAAAATTGGAGAATTATATGTCTGTCATCAGCAGGTCACGTTACACTTGCTAAATACTTGCAGGCTTTTTTTTTTTTTTCCTTTATTTTTTTTAATATAAGTTTCTCAGTAGCCTGATGTGAAAAGAAGAGTCACTTCAAGTGGCTGAAACGTAATGACTTTAAAGGCCATGGTCTAGCCAGAAGATGGCCTGGGAAGCCTTAGTTAGCAGGCGCAATACCTAGACTTTCTAGAGCTGCACGTTAAGATGTGTGGATCTAGAACAGAATCCCTTAAAGCTCTCCGCAGGAGTAGGCAGGACAGACCAAGGGAAGTGCGTTCAGCTGACCGGCGCCCGCACTCCGCCCCAGATGTGACTCCTTTTTTTAATGGCTGATGCCTTGCTAGATTGTGTGCGGTGCTGTGGGATCCTGCAGGCTTGAAAGGCTGCCGGAGAGAGCATGAGATGTGTTGCAATAGTGAATCCTCTCTTTGTCGCTCCAGGATTTCAGATGTGTTCTAAGCCTGCCGGGGTGAGCACGCTTCCAGGCACTGATGGAGACGAGAGCTCAGCACGGCAGTGGGTCGCAGGCCTTGCTACAGGCTCGGCGTGACAGCGGGAGACCGCACGGGGAGCCTGACCTGCGGGATGTCCTGATGCAGCAGGTTCACGTCTTGTCGTTGGACCAGATCAGGGCCATCCGAAACACGAATGAGTACACGGAGGGACCTACGGTGGCTCCGCGGCCAGGGGTCAAGTCTGCTCCTCGGCTAGCGACCCAACCCAAGAATGAAAGGCCCCATGGCTTGCCCGAGCATCGTCATTTCAGCCGGATTCAGCACACGCAAACGCATGCCTCTCCTCGGGCGCCTCTGTCCCGATCCATCAGCACGGTCAGCACAGGTTCGCGGAGCAGTACAAGGACAAGTACGAGCAGTAACTCATCCGAACAAAGACTTCTAGGGTCGTCTTCGGGGCCAGTCGCCGACGGGATAGTCCGAATGCAGCCCAAGTCTGAGCTCAAGTCAAGTGAGCTGAAGCCGCTGAGCAGAGAAGACTTGGGAGCGCACAGCTACAGGTGTGAGGACTGCGGCAAGTGTAAGTGTAAGGAGTGCACCTACCCGAGGACCCTCCCCTCGTGTTGGATCTGTGACAAGCAGTGTCTTTGCTCAGCCCAGAACGTGGTCGATTACGGGACTTGCGTTTGCTGCGTGAAGGGCCTCTTCTATCACTGCTCTAACGATGACGAGGACAACTGTGCTGACAACCCCTGCTCCTGCAGTCAGTCGCATTGCTGCACTAGGTGGTCCGCCATGGGTGTGGTGTCCCTCTTTCTGCCTTGCTTGTGGTGTTACCTGCCAGCCAAGGGTTGCCTTAAGTTGTGCCAGGGCTGTTACGACCGGGTAAATCGGCCTGGGTGCCGCTGTAAACGATCCAACACCGTTTGCTGCAAAGTTCCCAGCGTCCCCCCCAGGAACTTTGAAAAGCCAACATAGCATCGCTAGTCAGAGATACTAAAGTAACAAGGTTTATTTTAACGTACATATGCAACCAACTAAGCAGCTATGGTCCTGGCACTGTAGTCGAAGGGTTGGGGATATACTTTGCTGTTTGCAGTGAAATGCTTTTCTCTGTGTGTGCCATCTTAACTGATACGCTAGTTAGAATCCAGCTAGTGGCATACAGGAAAAAGAAAAAAATGGGATGCAGTACATTGTGACCCACATATTGCATAAGCTAAAGCAACACAGACACTCCTAGGCAACTCTATTGTTTGTGAATAGTACTTGCAAAATTTGTAAATTAGCAAATGACTCCTTTTTTTTCATTGTTTTCTGCCAGAGATAATGTGCTATATTTTTGTATATACAATAATATTTTCAACTGTGAAAAATAAGCGGTGTCATAAGACATGGCACGGTCACAAAATATTATACTAATATGTTGTACATTCGGAAGAATGTGAATCAATCAGTATGTTTTTAGATTGTATTTTGTCTTACGGAAACCTTCTATTACAAGACTCTGATTTCCCTTTGGACTTCATGTATATTGTACAGTTACAGTAAAATTCAGCCTTTATTTTCTAATTTTTTCAACATATTGTTTAGTGTAAAGAATATTTATTTGAAGTTTTATTATTTTATAAAAAGAAATATTTATTTTAAGAGGCATCTTACAAATGTCACCCCTTTTTATGAGGACGTCATAGTTGCTGCAAATAAGGGGTGAACGATGCATATGTTCACTATAAAATAGAAAATATATTAACGTTTGAAATTAAACTGGGCTACTTGTCATTTTTCCCCCCCCATTTATTGTTCTGAATTGGGAAAGCTGGTACTTCTGATTGCAAACGTCACAGTGATACAGTCACAGTGAGTCTATTATGAAAACACAAATAGAATTTTTAAGTGTATTTTTTTGCTGTTGTTTTCTGCTTCACCTGAAAATAATGCAGGATTTTTTCTTCCTTCCTTTGCACAAGTGTCCCATATACTGACTTCTGTTTTACAACAGAAAAGGAAAAGGAACCTAGGAAAATGCATTAATTCATTCCAGACTAGGACTAATAGGCACTGAAAGCTTGACCTATTCTATAAGTGATGAGCTTTTGTGCTTCAAATAGGAAATAAGTAATCATTCACAAAAAATGTTAGGCTTGCATGGCTTTACTCAGAGAGAGAGAGAGAGAGAGACAGAGAAGGAGAGGGGAAAAAAAATTAATACGGTCAGTGCAAAAAGTTTGCAGGATTATTTGTTAAAAGTAGAAGAATATGCCACAGGGAATGATAGATCTGAATGCAGTCCAGCCTTATGTCAAACATTTGCCTCACTTGCAAGAAGAAAGTTGCTTGATTTGTCATTTGTGGCAGTTACCTTCCACTGAGGTCAAAATCCTTTCGCTGCCAAGTTTCCCACCGGAAGCCTAGAGAATGATTTACCTTTCTTTATTAACAAACTATCATTTCCTGTTCTGAGCATGTCTCTCCAAGTTTAGAGGTCTTAATGTTGAATTTTATTTATACATTTCTTAAGCTGGCATTTAAGAAATAGTTGTAAGTATTTTTAAGCTGACGCTTAGAAAAATCTCACAGCCTTGTCTGAACCCTCTCCAACAAAAACAAGTTATAACTAATAAATTAAGAACTCACTAAAAGTTGAAAACCAGAGCACTGAGTAAACGTTACATCTTTTTGCCCCTTAATTTTCATCTGTGATCTGCCGTTTAGGCTATTTTACGTACGTCTGTGGTACTGAAAAATCTTGCACTGTGGGTTTCTGTGTATTGGTTATCAATCATCAAGTGAAATTAAAAAGTGCAAGTCTTGACTAGTTTGCAAACAAAAATAGCTGATACATGGGCCTTGTTCTCTTTTTTTTTTTTTTTTTTTTTCTTTTTTTTTTCCCCCCTTACCTCTCTGGTGAAAAATGTAAGCTGGTTTTCTTTCCTCTCTGCACCAGCCAGCTGGATACTTTGGTATACAAAGACAAGCAGTATATATTTAGCCTTCTGAGTGGAATTTGCCAGGAAGAAGGTGACTTTTGTTATACAAGTAGTTTGTCTGTATTTAAGGGGCATCAGAATGTTGTGACTGAGTGTTGGGGCATATATATGGGTTTGTACTGGGCTGCTGATAAAGAGATTTCTATTTTTTTTTCAGAAGTTTTGTTCTTGAAGGAGTTGGTAACCATCGTGTTTCCGTTCACTGAATGTAATTCTTGAATTAGACTAGGTGTTTATGCCTAAACTGTCCTGGGTTAGTCTTGCTGATTGAGAACAAACATGGGAATAATCAAATAGTCCATCTGTTGGGGGAATCTTTGACCTTTATGCTGTATTTTGGAAACCCAAAATGCCACTTATTTCAGTAGACATTGAATCCAGTCTTTTCACTGTATTGATGAACTTGACAACACTGAAGGTGAGCCCTACCTTTTCAGTCATCTATGTTTCAGTCAAGGAAGATACCTCTCAGGAAAGCTGAAGGTGAAACTAGAAAACTGCAGTATGGCTGGGCAGCGTAGCCGTCAAGGAGGCTGCAACTCTTAAGTCCTACTAGATAAAGTCCAATACTAAGATTGTGGGTGTGTTTTGCTTTGCATGACAGCGAATGCTCTGACAACCTAGATAGGTTCAAAGGGAAAAGGAAAAACATCTTCTTGTTGACAGTGAAATTTGTAGGTGGTCTTGCCATTAAACCAGGTGACAGGTTGTCACCTCCGACTTGGTTCTTAATGAGGATAAATAGTGGCCCCCCCCACACGGCCCAGGGAAGCCCACTACCAGTGAATTGGGTTGCACGTATGACACTTGGGCACAAGGATGTACGGGAGGATGGCGTTAGGCACTGCCTGTTGGGCTAACTGCGGTGCTGGGGTCTAGGCTTCAGCTAGTACGAATTAGCCTGTGTGTTCAGTGGACCCTTAAAAGTTGGCTTGTGCATGTTAGTTAACATCCTAATATTACACTTAATTAGATAAGGTTTACTATTCTAAATAAAACCAAAATCTTGCCTCAAGCAGATTAGATTGTTTTAGTAAGAATTAAGAGGGCTTTTCAAGTGGATTGAGATAATGTTATTAAAGCATGCCTACTTTGTCCTTTGAGATAGGAAAGTGGAGGTCCAAGAGAGGAAAATTTTCCATGCACAGGTTTTGAGGATAACCATGAAAGTCATGCCAGATATACACCATATAGGACTTTGATTTTAGAGAGCTACTAAGCCATGAGAGAGGGGAAAACCCTTGTTATTGCTCCATTTGTTGTGTTGTTGCTTTAGTGTTTTGATCTGTTAACCTCCTATAAATTCTGATGTCACTGTAAGGTTTACCTAAAGTTATGAGACCTGCAGGATTGGACTGACAGTTGACTATAGTAACAATGGAAACAAATAGCTTTTTTCATATTATTTTTCCATATGATGTGAGCTACAAATAAATACATCAAATTTGCTTGTACAGTAACTTAGAAATGTCTCTATTAATATCCTCAAGAAAATTTTTTGTTTTGCTCTTTAATGGTTTGAGGCTTGATTATAATTTCTTTTTTGAGATAGTGATCATAGCAGGAAAAACAAGAAAAAGAAACTTGGATTCAAGTGGAGAATAAAAAGGTATAGTACTTTAGATGGACATAAAATGTGTCCTTAAAAGATTTGAGATCTTATTCAGGTGAGTATTTACCTATTCAAGGGAGTTACCAAATCAGTCTTCAAAAGCCCAAATTCTCCAAATAAGGAGGTGCAGTAGTTAAGTGGTGGTGATGATTAACACAATAGCTTTTTTATATTTTCTTACAAAACTTGGGATGTGTGACGTGGAAGTGACTTGACAGTAGCAAAGTACTGATCACTTACACTCCATGCATAACTTGCCTTTTTTTTTTTTAATGTACACTATTACCTGTATTGCCTTTTTCACTTTTGGCAAAATATCAAATAATTCATTTTTGTGTTGAGTGAAATCTTAAGACTTACTCTTAAATGGCAGGGAGAGAATAGAACACATTTCTATACTGCAGTAGAACATTTAATTATTTTTAGGAATTAACTGTTGGGGAAGACGGATTTGAACAGTCTGTTTCATTTCAGATGTTCCTAGATGAGTGCAGGTACAGCGAGTAATAATGATTTCATTTGCTGAGACTAATTTCTCAATCAGTCACTGGAGCAGAGACCCAGAAAGAAACTGGCTGAATATAAGAGCATGCTTGATTGAGTAATGTCTGTATGAATAGTGTTAGATAGATTTCTCACTGAAAATGTCAGCAATGTATTGGCTCATCTTAAATAAATCAGTTACAGGTTGGGGTTGCAGGTAAGATGACACTGTGACAAAGCACACCAAATGCTTAGCAATGAAAATACTCAGTTTTGGTCCTGCTTACACAATCTGATTTTAAACTGGATATTTAGAAATAAAAATTGATGTCTCATTGAAATCGGGACTGTTTGACACAGAAACTGTACATAGATATAGTGCATATATATAGTACTTTTTCTTTCAAAAATACTGTCTGTTTGAATCTGAGGAGACTCCCCTAAGTGGCAGTCTTATTTATTTCTCTTCATATTTCTTCTTTCTGGTCCCTGTCCCTCCCCTTGACCTTTCCTAGCCATAATACATAAAGGTTTACTGCCACTTACTAGCACAAAAGGTGAAAGAGGAGGACGAAACACGCTTTTCTCATTAGTATTCTCTGTCTCTGAAAGTTTAGGACAAGGTGGAAAAAATTATTACCTTGCTGTACTTGTCCTGCATTTTAGACAGATATAAAGTGTTTTTCCATTCATGTGGCATTGAAATCCACAGTTCCAGAAAACATCTTATTTTCATTTCTTTAGTATGATTTTTATTACTCAAGAAGGCTTTATGTGTCTTTAAAGAGTTTGCCTTCATTTTAACCTATTGGTGCTGTGTTTCAGATGACAGAGACAGAGGTCTTACTACTGTAAAAGCATAATCTGCTGTTCCTCTGTCCCAGGGTTTGTTTGGAAGAGAGCTGATGCAGCTATCTCTGGGCATGAGTAGCAACGATTTTGCTTGAAACAGAGTGGGAGTTCGGCGTTTTCAATCTTGAGAAAAGGCAACAGACGTTGTACTATACATCCAAAGTTTCTCTTGGCCTGTGCTGTAGCAAAGATTTTTGGGTGGGCTTTTTGTTTTGTTTTGGGTTTTGTTTGTTTGTTTGTTTGTTTGTTTTGTTTTGTTTTGTTTCTCTGACTCAAATCCTGCATGCTGATTAGAGAAGCTTATGGCTAAAATGTTCAAACTTTTAGACTAAAATGGATCGGTTACCATTTCAGTAGAAGTTACCAGTAATCAGAAGCTTTGAGAATGTAGCCTACTATTATATAGGATTATTTATGGATATTTTAATACTTACTAGTTTAAGTTACATTTTAAAACAGTCTTGCCAAGGGAGATAATCTGTTTTAAAAATGTAAGAAACTGTATAATCATAGTAGCTCTGCTTTCCTGAAAGTCTGCTATATAATTACAAAACCACTTGGTGCACCTGAGATGTGTTACAAGAGAAAGCACTTGATGCAAATCAGATGTTGCAGGCACGAGTTTAACTCGGAGAGTCTGAGCCAGTACACAAGGGCATATGTGTCAGGATGAATCACCAACTTAAGGACATAGAGAGCACCTTGAACAATGTGGGAGGCTGGATTTTTTTTTTTTTTTTTCACCCCGATTTTATTTTTATCAAGAAGCAGTGTATATGAACCAATCGTAAATCATGTGGTCATCAGTATGATTAGTGATAAAAAAATTTCTTGATGCTCTGTCAGTGTGTCTGAAAAAAACACACCAGAATGGAAAATTTCTAAATGACCATTCAGACTTAACACTGTCATCTTCAGAAATGAAGTCAAACATCAGGGCTATAGCAATCCATGTTTCAAAATTAGTTGCACTGTAAGTAAGTAAAATACACTAATTGGTTATACTTAAAACTGTTACTTGGAGACAGACAGTTCCACTTTAGGTCTAAAAATCCATTCAGACCTTTGTCAGCTTCCACTGTAGTGCAGGTTTTATCAGTTACTGATTTTTTTTAAGCATTGATGTTATTGCTTGTTACCATATAAGACACATGTAAAAGTTGGTGTACCACAAATGCTGTCAAATGCAGAAAGTGAACAAAGTTACCCCCCCCTCTCATTTCTCTTGCATAAACTATTACAAAGAGGAGAAAATTTCAAAATGGTTTTGTTTGCTTTGGGTCATTTTGTTCATGCATTTTGTTTAATTATTGTAGACAGAGTGGTAATTTAATGGAGTGTTAGTTTTATGATTTTTTTTCGTGATGTATTTGGCACTATGAAGTATGTAAGCAGAGCAGTTAAGGGACCAAGAATGCATTTTGGGAACTTACCTAACTGCAGCTGCATTGAGCAGTAAAGAAAAGCAGGAGGGTCAATGCCTTCTTGCAGAACTCATTGAATGCAACATACCTTTTAGCAGTAAGTTTATTGTCTTCTACCTCTGCTGCTCTGCAGGTGGAGATTATGCAGTTGTTTATCATGTGTATGTTTTTATCCCTCAGTGACTTTTTTATGTTGGAGAAACGCTGTGTTCACAATTTAAAACTAGTGCATGAGGATCCCATAATATTGCAGCTACATGTGAAGGCAAACTGCACACTGCCTGCTACTCTCAGTACTGTTCTTGGGGAGGAAGGCGTTCCTCAGACCCCTTCATCTCAAGTGGAAGAAAAAGACTATGTAAGTTATTCTGAAATATGTATGGGTGGCGGGGTAATTGTATAAAAAGTGAACTTTACGTCAGGACTATGCCTGAACCGCTCTCTCCGGCATACATACGATCACAGTACAAAGTCTGAAAGTGTACACCGGAGTCCCTGGCCACCTCGGTACTAGTAAATCAGACAGTAGGTGGAAATGTTCCTGGACAATGGATTGCAACTGCCCACGCTAGTGAAGCATTAAGACTTTCCCTGGTGTGAGTTAAGCATGTGCCAAAAATTACTCTCCCAAGCTATTCCCCAGCACATTTCAGGAGCTAAAATGTTCCAGGGCCATTCCCAAAAGTCAGCTTGCCAGCAGCTCCCCTCTTTTAGAGGTTAACGGACTTGCCCAGCATGGACACTCTCCTTTCAGGGCCAGCTGGAACGTGGGCCCAGGAACGTTCTTGGGCACGTTTATTTGCAGTCCAGGAGGAAGGAGATCTCTCCCACAAATCTCAGCTCAAGGGAAATTCACTCACACAGACATCCTCATGAGTTAGGATAACAGTCTAATCCCCAAGTGGTAACTTAATTGCACAGAAGCAACATATTTCAGTTTTTGTCAAAGGAGTAAGGCAGTTGGCAATGTGACAAAGCTTAGGTGATAGAAGCTCTTGCTCCAATGTAGAGTAGCTACCTAAAATTATGTATTGATATTTTGTATCAAACCCAAATCTGTAATTTTTCTGTTTGATTTGGGGAATGGTATTTTTTCTTTTTACAAAGTAATTCCTTCGGTATCTGCTGACAAGTCATAAAAACAGACTTTTTCTTATATTTATCTTTCATTAATGAGCAAACTTTCATATGTCACAGCACTCACTCAATTTTTAAGAATTAAGACGGTATGTCTTACTTTTAGAAGTTACATACATCTTGAAAACAGTCACAAAAAATCATTTCCTCCCATGATAATCACTATAACCTCATCTTTCCACAAGATATGGAAAGTACTCTCTCTTTTTTCCTTTCATCCCTGTGCTCCCGTAGCCCTCAGGTTATAGAGTGGGTGGCTTATGGAACCTTGGGATTGCTGAGTGATTTTGCAGGCTTTCATAGAGAAAAAACGGCGTGTAAAGTATTGCATTTGAGCTTGGCATCCGAGAGGACAGATCTCACCAAAGTATTTTAAGTGTATGCAAAATACATTTCTATATACATGCAGTCTGAGGGATGTGGCTGGAGAGAAAACGACTGTCACAATTCACCCCTTAAAGTCTCTGCTTTAGAAAAATGAAAAAAAATCCACTATTTTTTTTCTTTTTTTAAAGCTGATAAATTAAGCGAAACATTAGATGGAGGGACATCCTGTTCGGTTTTTTAAATGTGGCCAGGATTTGTGCTGTTTACATTTCACATAGTTTTTATCCAAAGACCTCACTTCAGCTGCAAGATTGGTGGGTGAAATGCCTGGCCTCACTGGAGGCAATGACAAAATTCTCCTTGACCTCCTTGAAACTTTGTATAGACAAGAGGTGAATTCCTGAATATGTACTGATTGAACATACACTTGAATGGGTATCCTGGGAAAATCCCAGCTGCCTAGGGGAATAAAAAAAGTTTATAATTGCATGAGACACACTTTTGAATTAAGGAATAGCTACCTTACTTTAGGATTTTTAACCTTCGTTCTGATCCTACTTAACTTACTCTGTGACCAAGATAATTTATTCCTACCACTGCTGTAGTATATATGCAGTTGCTTCCTCTAGGCACTATTCTTTAAGATTTTGATGAGGAATTCTGTTTTGGGGGTTAATTCTATTAATGATGCTGCAGATTCCTGTAGGCTTTTTACTGACGGACTCGTGCCAAAACAAGGTTGTGTGTACTCTTTTCCCTTTATTTCAGCCTACTGTTATCAAACCTTTCTTGTATACTAAAGATGCAACTGTTTGAATTCAGTTCAGCTCAGCTGTTGCAAAAAAGTCTAGGGAGAGTATTAGTTTGGTTTAACTGACAATCTGGATAATTGGCATAGGCTCATTCGTACTAAGAATATCTGCACAGTGTTTTGTAACAGCATTATTAAATCAGCTACAAGCACTACCTGAAGTTAAATGAGTGAAAGCATGCTGAAAGTAAACTACAGTGAGCTACTCACAGACAGAAGTGTCTACATGCACTAGCGTTGCTTTGACCTAAGATGCCCATTAAGATGGGCAAAATCTTTTTACAGTTAGTTACATTTCTGTACTGTGCATCTCCTGTATATATATGCACATCACAATTCTTTAGGGGAAATCAGGAATGGAGGGAAAGAAACTACTTCCCATTACCATGTTTCACTGTTACTAATATTCTTCTTTCAGAGTATCAGCTGTTGCTGTAACATTCTCCCCTCATTTCCAAATGAGACCGGGAAAGGTACTCCTTGCCCCAGCCCCCGAAAGAGTAAATCTGCAGAGTGGAGCACATCTACCCTGCGCTCTGTGCTTTGTATGCTGAAGTCTCCCAGGCGTGGTATGTTGGTCCAGTTAACAGAACAGCCTTTTTTCACCCTGTACTTTCAATGAGAAACGAGTGATGAAGATGCTATTTTCCTTATTGCTAATCATACATAATATGGCAACCTTCAGAGGCCTTGTCAATCCCTGAACAGCACTGATACAAGCTCTCATGCAAATGCGCAGAAAGGCAGAGTCCCAGCCCCTGACAATTTATAATCTACTTTGGGAGAAGACATCATCAGAGGGTGAGTGGTGAAAGGGAAGATGAGTGCACAGATGTGATGTGGTTATATAAACCAAGTATGTGCATATCTTGATGATGCCAAGACTTTTAAATATCCTTTAAAAGTATAGGAGCTTTCTAAATGTTGAAAATTTTTAATGTATGCAGTGAAGCTGAAGAACCCAGTAGATTAACCTTTGGTTTTGGATAGGCACAACTGGTTTACAAATTTCCCTCTATGGCTGCAACTGTGCTACAAATAAAATGGGTGGGTTATAAGTAAGTTCTAGCCTGGTTTTCAAGGGGAAAAAGAAAAAAAAATATCCTGTCTAGATGCATGAGGGCTGTAGTTGCAATGCCTATGAGCAGCAATGGCCATGAAATAATGACTGTTGGTTTTGCTGTTGGTTTGGCTTTACTGAAAGATTCAGTCCAATAGTAGTACGGGCACTAAGTACACACAAAGAGCATTCATTTCTAAATTTAGTGACTTAAACCTGAATTCTCCACATGTGATTTAAACATCTCATGTTGATGGCATGAAAGGTATTGTTTTTTAACCATGTTTTTGTGTTGGGGTTTTGGAGTTTTGTTTTCTGGTGAAGGCAGGCTACAGCATGCATGGGAATAAAATCCTGCCATCCTTGGTACCGATTTTGGAGATGTGCAGTAAGGCTTACTGGGACAAAGAAACACCAGAGACCAAAAAAACCCCACGTCAAAGTGAAAGGGTTTTGCTGTTTTGGTGTTTGCTTCCTCGGTGGGCATGGGTATTTTTTTTTGTTGGTGGTGATTTTTTTCCATTGTTTATTTGTTTTGGTCTTTCTTTCCTAATGGTTTTAGTCTCCTTCAGGTCTCTTAGAGTCTGCCAGTCCTGTAGGCATAGACGACCCCATTGCCTTAAGGAGATAACATGGGATATGAAATGAAAATATACCCCTGTAGAAAATTATGTAACAGCATTGCAGGACAGTGGTTGCTGTCACTGTGGTTTTTTGTGAATTTTTGGGTTTTGTTTTTTGATAAATTAGCTGGGGCCCAGATCCCCAAGTTGGCTCTGCTGGTGGGAGTGATGTTCTGGTGATTTGCACTAGCAGAGTGTCTGACCTAGTAACTTACAACCAAAAAAAAAAGTGTTACGCAGTAGAATAAGAATCTAAAGATTTTATCAGCTTTTGTTTCTTACTGCATCTTTGTTGAACAATAGCTTTCACTATAACTCAAGACAGTTCAAATTCCTTATTTATAATACTTTAAGAGCTATTATTTATTACGTTCAAGATGCTTGTGCAAAAAGAATGCTTTCAATTCAGTCACAACTTTAGGATCCCAAGATCACTTGAGTGTTCCCAGACTCGTTATGAAAAAAACACAACCCCTGGAAATGGAAGAAAACTGATCATTTCAATTTATATGCAACAGTGTTTTACATTTTTAAAAAATAGTTAAAGCATGCTTTGTGTGGCAGACATTTATGCTGAGCCTATTTATTACGGAGTGAATAATATTTTTCAAGAATGATTCATCTGGCTTATTTTAGAGGCTGCCTTGAATTCTGGTCATTTCTATAGATACTGCAATTCATAGTCATTAGTAAGCTAGTGGTTTGATCTAACCTCAGCTACCTGTTGCTGGCTGTGAATGGAAGAATTTATTTTTAGTGCGAAACCACAATATGAATATTTTCCACTCCGAAAGTATAAAAAACCCTTTAAGTAAAAATTTTACTCTTTCACTGTGATGTGCTGTGGCTCTGATGTCAGACATACTGGGTTCTTCTTACAGAAAATCCTTTAAAATGCCTGATTCTCTATTGAAGTTGACATGAATTTCCTCCACTTAACCCCTTCAGTGCCCCCGGGCGTTCAGCTCACATCAAACAAAAGGGAGCTCCTATACCTCCTAGATGGGGATGGTGGGATGTTGACAAATCCAGGACAAAAAAAAGAGACGGAGAAACCTGGGCCCTTGGGCGGTCAGGCAGGAGGTTTCTGGGCAGGCTCACGTAGCTGTGATATGTGAGAGCCAGCATCTCTGGGAAGCTATGACTTTACGACCGCACAACCGCTAGAGCTGCCCTGCTGATACGGCAGCCTGCAGTTTGGCATGATATGGGTTTTGTTTGTTGGGCTGGGCTGTTCGGGGATAATTCTGCCTTTTCTGCAAGTTTCAGAGGTAGAAAAGGTCTGTAGTTTGGGGAAGTATCAGCTCTGCTTAGTAAGAGTCAATGGATTAATCATTGTGGAAAGCCATCTACAGGCCTTGAGCATGTGAATCCTGCTAATTACTGAAAGTCACCATGTGAATCTCATGCATTACAGAACCTCTTGACTAGACTCCTTAGTTAAGTAAGGTGAACGATTCTATCTGAAATTATGAAAGCTATTATTCAGTGTAAGGATGGGAAGACTAACTCACCCACCACAGACTATATTGCAAAAGAATAAGAATCTGAGATGCATATAATGCCATTGACCTATACACAAACTTCTCATTTTTTTCCATAAAACACCTGAATATCATTAGAGATAAAATTAAGCAAGAGTACTCAATATCCAGTACTTGTATTTGGTTTATAATTTTGCAACCAACCTGAACTATAACACAGTTAAAACCAAGGAGATAAAATGGAATATAACACAGTTTAAAAGTGGGGAGACTTTCTAGCTCATACCCAAAGCTCAGTTCATTTTAAGGACAATGACTGGCTCCTAAGCCTTTACTGAGAGCCTGGTTTCCACAGAATATTAGGGCTTTCAGTTAATTGATGGTCTTTGGTCACTGTTCACCACCGAGCTTTTACTGTTTCAGTCAGAGAGGCTACTGACCTTCCCTGCTTTAGGTTGTCACCACATTTCCGCAGCTTTAAAAAGATTTTAAAATAATTTGTGGATTTCTTTGATGGAGGAAAATGAGCTCCTCCTTCACATTTGTGATGCCTCAGAAGTTCACATTTTGTCCCCTTTCTTAGCAGGCCAAAAGAAAGAAGTAGATGGTTTAGTCCTGTTAGCTCAATTACTTTATCTTAGGTGAAGAAGACTGTTGTCTTTGTGTCCACACTAGTAAGGAAAAAAAAGTGTATGTTTTTTACCAGCTGCTTGCTCACACATAATCATTAGCATAAGGTAAAATGTTAATGTGGTCAAAGCTGCTGGAATTTCAGCGCATGTGGTTTGGTCATTCGTGCTACCAAGAAAATGTTTACCATCTCTACCAATACATGTTAAAAGCTACAGTCACGCTCTTAGCACTGTGATTTTACCATCTGATAAGTAGAAAATGTTTGTTTAAAAACACAAGCAAATAAGTTCCATTCCCCAACCAATTTTCTTAGAGAAGATGAGACCTGAGCTTCCGGTTAACACCTTCACAGATGTTACTAACTATCTTACTTTTCACATCTGTGCCTTAAAAAGCAAGAGACCTGCTTTTATAAATCTGAATATTTCTTTTCCTCCTGACCAGCTACAAGGAGTTTTTCTAGGTACTTACCACTTCATTGCCCAAGCAGGATCTGTTAACATTTTTGGCCTAGAAGCAGGAAGGGACAGGGAGAATAGTTCAGGAGAACCCCCCTCCTGGCTGTAGAGAGAAGTAGGAGCACACCTCACTGCATGTCCTAGAGAACATGGTGCATACACATCCTTTTGGTAAGCAATGTAACCTTACCACAGGACTGTAAGTGGGTTTGGTAATTACAGTTTTTGATTATTACTTTTTAGTGTGATTGTGAAAGAGCCATCTCTACATTCAGATCCTCAGTGTCCTGCATAGAAGGGAATTCTGACCATGGTTAAATGCTGGATTCAACTTCCCCCAATTTATAGGGACTATAACAACAACTTTTTTAGGGATTTTACATTTGTAAGGACTATAACAGACTAATATGCTGTATTTCCCTGCTAGCCAAAGACTAGAAAGGGGAGGACATCCAGTAAGGGAAAAGCCTGCTCACAGGTTTATTTAGGAACCTCTTAGGAGCCTTTCAAGAAGTGGCAGCCGAGCTGAGATACATCCAGAATCAGGAGTTAGTTGAGAAAATGCGTAAGGCAATCTCCAGGTACAATCAGCTTTCACAACTAGACACGCTCCCATCAACACCCGTAATGATAACCAGCTTCAGGAGCCCAACTGCAACCTGCTTCTGGGGTGGCTTAACCTCCTTTGGTTTTATAAATTTGGATAAAAAGTGAGACATTTACCTTGTGTGTATCTGTAGTATGTTTGCTTTATAGACAATAGATGCTTGAACAGAAATTAAAATGAAGTGTGGGGTGTGTGGGTATGCACTGCCTAATATCCCAGTAGAACAGTGGTGGATGTGGGAGGGGTAGGAGGTGGATGGACTGCAGACAGTGGTCATGTCTGCATGTTTTCCCTAAATAGCATCTCTGTTGTCGCCATCAGAAACTGTATCCTGGGCTATATGCACCACTTTTCTGAGGCTGTAGGAAGTCCCTATGTTCTTAAGACATTTTGGAGACACAGAAATTCATAGCAAGTCTGAACTGTCTTGGGTTTTCCTGAGGTAGGTGTAGGGGAATTAAAGTGACTGCCTGTGTGTCACTCAGCTGCAGTTTACTACAGCCTATTGAGGCTCAGATGGCTGTCCATCCTTGTCCACCATCTCCGTCTGGATTCGGCTAGAAAACTTGCGTAGAAGTAATAAAAAACAACTCAGGGAGTTGTGCTGTATCTATGACTTTTCTCCAGTGTGAATGGACATAGCTGACAGTGGACAAAGATTAAATTCTTCTTCTAAATATGTTGATAAAGTAATTCTCTACAGTAGTCTTAGGGAAGATTTTTCACTAAAATTCAGCTTTTCAAACTGTTATGTCAGTAAGACACTGCAGTTGGTGTCCCTCAGAAAGCCCAACAACATGAACACAGCTATTTAGCTATAGTTTATGGATGGTTCTGCAAGGTTAACAAGTTGGCTAGGTGACAGTAAGCACTCATGCCTGGGAGATCAGCCCTGGGACATCCAGAAAAGACATAAACTCTGATATGTCAATAGGGACAATAAGGAATAGCAAAGTACTTCTTTGCAGCTTTGCTGAATGGAGAAAAATACATCCTATTGGTTGCAGTTTTAATATAAAAACCTACTTAGTGGGGTGATATTGTTGAATTATAGGAGTACAATATTGGAAAATATTATAGCACAGTCCTAGTGGTTTAAAGGCTAAACTACGTTAGCTTGGGCAGACAAGTAATGTGATGTGAGACAAAGTTAATGTGCAGACATTGCAGGAGAGAAAATTATGGTTTCTCACTGTCTAGTTTTGTTCAGGTCAGAATCACGTGTGTTGTAAAGGGAACACTGAGATCCAGGATGGACTTTGATTTGATCACCCAGTGCTTTCCTGTCTGGAAGACTGGCTGTAAGCCTACTCTCCCCCTTTAGCAATAGTATTTTAATAAGTAAATACATAGTGCTCAGAGCTATTAGATCATTGGCTGAACTGACAAAACTAAAACGGTTATAGTCCAAATTTTTGCTTCCCACACCTCCATAGAAAGTAACTCTACATTTTAGATGCAGATTTTTTCTAAAGTTAGACCTTTTTGAAATATTAAATACCTGGTAAAGGAACTGTAAATGTAAAAGTAAATTGAGGATGTCCTCTCCTCTCCCTCTCCTCTCCTCTCCTCTCCTCTCCTCTCCTCTCCTCTCCTCTCCTCTCCTCTCCTCTCCTCTCCTCTCCTCT
>JANZLQ010000008.1:13974432-14044001 GCA_026212715.1 Elanus axillaris
CTCACCTCCCTCTCCCTCGCCTCTCCTCACCTCCGCCTCACCTTGCCTTCATTAAAAGTATTTTTTAAAGAAGTCAAGGCACAATGCAGCCCTGGATGGATGAAAATCATCTCACTTCAGATGTCCACAGCTTATGCATCTATTTCTATACTCATCACCCTTGGGGTCCCTTGATCTTTTCTGTATGTAAATGAGTAATCTTAGGATGTGTCTGTGTTACCAGGTGTTACAGAGCAAAGAGTGGAGCACAGGGCTGGGTATGTTGTGACCTGTTATGATTCTAGGTCTGCATATTCACATTGCTTCTATACTGGCAATGATGTTGGTGTGAGTTACTGATTTACAGTACATCTCTATCCTATATAGAAGAGTAACTGCTGAATGACCCTGCATCCATTTTGCAAGTGAAGTGCTGCAAATGGCACCCCATGGCACAACATCCCTCTTGGTTCCCTCAGGAGCAAAAGTGCTTCAAGCACACCAGCTGTATAAATCAGAAGACTCCAAATATAGATTCAAGACAAATTTGTGTCAAAATACCCCTCCAATGCACTGAATAACTAGTGTAGATGCAACTGTAAGGAACAAGCTGTGTGGCCTTTTTAATCTAATTTTTATTCATCTACATTAGGATGAACTGAAATGATTAAGAAGGGAGTGTGTGTGACTAGCCCAGATGGAGACATCTATACTTTTAAGGTTGATTAAAATGAATCTGATGTTATACTTCTTTTTATAATAAAAATTTTTCTCCACATTAAGATATATAAGATGTTGTATTAAAACTATTTTACTAACTCTGAATCTGTACATTATTTGGATATGTAAGCCCTGTCTTTTTTCAGATCTTTTATCTGTTTGATAGGTCATATAATTCCATAACCGAATCTAAGCAACATTTTAAAATTCTGGGTTTTTTAAAAGCAAAAATCAAAAGATGACTATTTCTAAATTCTGTTTAATTTAGAAATAATAAATTCAGGGCAAGCTTCTGTATTAAATGCTTATGTCTGTACATGAAAGAGTTGTCTAAGCTTCCATTACAGTCAATGGGAGTTCTACATAGTTGTTCACACTTGAATGCTTTGTGCCATTTGATTTTTCCAAGTATATCTCTGATATTTGCATGAGTCTGGCATGACCATCAGGAGTAGCAGGTGGAGTCCAGATATTGCACTAGGTACCTGTACACAAGCAATTGAGTAGTCAGAGGAACAATAGAGTCAGGATGTTCAGTGTAGCTTTTAAGTCATTCTAAAGAAAATCTCTAAGTTTGACTAGATGAATAGCACTCTGTCCTCCTTTGACTGGTTTGAGTAGGTCTCCATTGACTGAGCTTAGACACCTACATTTATTACTTCAAAAATTTAGATGCTTGAGTCTTGAACAGAATCCTACCCCTCATTACTGCATCCTGTTCTTACTTGGTTAACAAATACATAATCATTTCAAGTGACTATATGGCATACTAATTCAGAAATAGAAGTTGAATTCCTTATTTTATCCATTTTAATGGCATTGCCGTGTTTTTAACTGTTACAAGCATAATTGGTTTATGGTTCTGATGATTATAACAGTTTTCCATGGTGTTTTATTCATTTTATTTACTGTAATATACTAAATATACATGAAAACTACACACCCCACTTCTCACAGTTGTATCTCTGGGGCTGAACAGCCCTGTTATTGCCAAAAATAATTCCCCAAGCACAGCTTTCATGGAGCATAACACGGAGCTTCAGCAGAAAGTTGCTTCATGGCTTATAAAATACACTGTCCAATAACAGTGTTGGTGAAATTTTTCCAGGCATGTAGAAAAAGGCAGGACTGTACAGAATTACTTAAGATCATTTAATGTAATCATGTACAGTAAGAAGGACTAAATGTACTGCAACCATTCCTTGCAGGCATTTGCCTAATCTCTTCCTAAACAATCCTAATGAAGCATTTCCTGCTGAGTCCCTGTTCTATTATTTTGCATACTATATACAGGAAGATTGTTATTGCCTCCCTCTACAGGCTTCTGATTCTTGAAAAAAATTTAAAAAAAAATCATTCAGCTGCACATACATTTTATAGTGATTATGTCTAGAACATCCTGTGGAAATGCTTATGTCTGCATTGACTATAGTGGAACACCATGACGTTGTCTCACCACAAAAATGGAAGATCAGCCACCTTTGGTCAGACAAAAGATCCATATCGCTCTTTATCCTACTCCTTATAGAAGTAGGAGATATATAAAAACATGCTAGCTGGTACAGATACTACCCCAGGAACACTCTCCCATAATTGAGCAACTTTCAACCCAGAAGCTTCCTGCATCCAGTCTGGTGTTTTAATGGCTTTTAATGACCTTTCTGTTAATTTCTAAAGTCTACTTTCTTAAGCCATTCTAAAATTATTGTCTACAGTATCCTTCACCAAGGAGTTCCACTGTTAGACTATAAATCTAACTTTTAGCTGGCCAAAGAAGATAAAATTAATTTCACCCTAAACACTTGCAAACTGATTGTTATAGATGTATTCAGTATCTTTATGAGGACTGAAGGTACGCTGACTGATCTATACTTCGATCTATAATTCCTTGATTGTGTTGCAGCACTTAACCTGGACTATGAACCTCGCAGCAGGGGTTATTAGCTCAGGTGCAGCACAAAGCGAATTCATCTAACTAGGTACATATGTTTCTAGGCTCTATGCACCAAGCTTCACTGTTTTCTGTAGCCACTTATTATGCTGCTGTTGCTGCTAATGCTTTTGTCACATTGCAGAAAAGAAATATTACCAGTTTGGTTTCCTTGTCTTTGCTGTTTAAATTCATGCAAGAATTTTCAAGAATGATGCAGGATACAAGAATCATGGCAGTGTCATCTTTTTGTTGTAAGGCAAATGTATGAGTAGCAGCAGAGTTATTCCTTTAGAGTTTCTTCTCATGGGGAGGGAGACCTAGCTCAGTATTAAGGCATAACAAATTTAGATTTTTTTATCAGTGTTTGGTGAAATATTTCAAGTCCCTCTGTATCTTATTGAGATTTGCATCTTTGCAGTTTTATTTTGCATCTAGCACTGTGTGGTACTGTTTGAAGCTTCCTGTGGTCTCCTGCAATGTGTAAGAGTTTTCCTTTTTTTCTTAGTTATTGTTATCAGTGTTAACAGCAGCAGCCTCCCAAATCCAGAAAGATTAGTACTGCATTGTGCTCAGGGAGGGACAGATAGGACAACCATATAATGTCAAGCATAAACCCAAGATGTACTTAGTGGCACAAAATGCAGATAAGGTTAGATGCACTGGTGGAAGCTGGCTAGTTAGATCATCCATGTTTGTAACTCCTTTGCACAGCAGCAAAAAGCAAGGAGGATAAACCAGTTTATCTGGTCTATTGATTTCTTGTTGCTCTGAATCCTGATACTTTGATTTTTTTGGCTTGAACCTTTATGCTGCAAAAAGGGTGAAACTAATGCTTAGGGCCATCTCCCTAGGGGTAATATATGGATCAAGTATGCAGGTTGCTGGCAGAGGATTTTCTAAAGTAAGTCTGCAAAACATGCAGCTACAGGTCTCCCTTTAGGAAGGGTTTCAAACCCACCTCTCTCATTTTACATGTTAAATGTGGCCTAGAGGAACATCCGCCCACACCAAATGGAAAAGCCAAATTTCCTTCCAGTTCCAAAAACATTATAGACATCTGCCAAATGACATTTCTAATTCTTCCCATAAAAAATGGAAAGCTAAACAGAAGCATCACCCTTCCAATAAATCCATTCCAAACTCTTCCTGATTTATTCCAGATCCACTGTGTTTTGGTGAGGCTGTTAAATAATACCTGCTTTAGTTCTCCTTATGGGGCTTACCTCAGAATGTATTTTATATGAGTGTTCCTTCAGAGACTTTTAAAAATGCTCTAGAAATCATAAAGATTCAAAGTTTGGCTTCTGATACATGTGATCAGTTCCTATTGACTTCGGTGAGGAATTTCAAGCCAGAATAGACCACAGTGTTGGAAACATTTATTTAGGCACACTAAGGAAAAGGAGTAGTTCTGATTAATGTTAATATTTCCATCAACGACAACAAAATTTAAGCACCTCAGATTATTATTTTTTTTAACACAAGAAAGAGACATCACTAAAATATGTTTAAGAAATCAAAGGAATGGTGAAATGAAGAAAACCACAAAAACTTCTTGTCGGGAGGTTTTTCTAAGGACTAATTACACACAACATCTTGCAACAGATGTATCATCTCTTAAGATGTAAACAGTGGATAAAGCTTTAACTCATTTTTAACTGCAGTGAGGTTGTTGAAAAGCATTTAAATTCATATTACTATAAAGAAAATAGGTCTTAAGATTTTATCCTTTACATTATAAGGACATTGAAAGGGCTGTTTTCAGTTGTCACTGTTGTGCCTCTAGTTGTTCTGGAAGGTTTTTGCAGCCTGACTACTTGGACAAGCACAAGAAGACCCAAGATCCTTTGGCCATGCCCTGACCTGGTCAGACAGAGCCAGCTCCTGTCCAAAATCAAGTAATTGCAGTCGGGTTGCTCAACCCTGCTTGTTACCTCAAAACACAAGTGCCATGTGAATGTGTCTATATATGACTTTGGATCAGAGCTGCCTCATGTCTGGCCATTTTGAAGAACAGACAGACAAGCTTGCATCTGTCTGTACCTGTCCCTGTAGACATACCCTAAAGCTGCTAAATAGCTGTTTTTTTTTTTTTTTAATGTCACAGTAAACAATGAATATGGAATGTCAAGCAATCATCATGGAACTAAAAAATCCTCAACAAAGAGAACAGGGAAAACAATGCAAATAAAATGAGATTTTTTCCTCCCACACCCATAAACTGTCATGCAAGTGCAATAGCTGGAATTGACGTAAACTCTTTTTGAAAAGCTAATTTAGTAGTGTGCAGTCACCTTTTATTTTGTTCATTATTCTCCTATTTTAATATGTTTCTTCTTATTTTAAGAAGAGCTTGAATTTTGATATTTCCAAAATGTGAGCAAGAAATACTGGCTATTGGTACAGGAAGTACAAGAGACCTGGTGAGATTTTAAATTTTCTTTCATAAAATTAAAGGTCCTGGAAAACTTTGAATAAGATTCCATACTTTGAAGTCATAAGTGTTGCATGAATGTGTCTGTTGGCAAAATTTTCCCAAAGCATATTTGTTATTAAATTCAGTAATGTAGCAAAGTAAAAATGGCCATTACAGTGTATGAAAAAGCATTAATTTCTTCAGTAATAAAAAAGAACACCCCAGGTAAAAAGAGAAGATGGATGTATAATCCTCAGTAGTCATTTAGATCAGTGCTGTCTAATATTATTCACTTGACATTTTATAATAAATATTTGAGGGTTCATTATTTATTTTCATTTTTGCAGTTTAGTTCTTCATTTCCCATGTTTAAAAGGTGTCTTTTCCAGATTCTACTAATAACATTGCTAAGTACTGGTATAGTCCTATGCCAAATATTGTAGTCCTTAGTCTGTGGATGCATCCTACATGGCCTGCTACAAGCTGTCACAGTGCCAGCTTAACTTTGGTTTTGTGCTTTTTGGGGGTGAATATGGAGGATCAATGAGCACATTTTGTTTGGAAATACTGTAGCAGTAATAAATGGGAGAGGGATTTATAGAACTCTTCCAAAGGTCTTTCCCAGGTTTTCCTAGGAGCTCTAGTAACTTGAGAGGTAAGAGAAAATGTGGACCAAAGCTTTTACACCCAACTTGGGTCCCTATCCAAACTCCTCCACATTCAGATGAATCAGAGGACTGGTTTAAAGAACTGCTTGTCCTCAGTGTGATCAAAGAGCCACTCCCATTTTACACTGACAGCAAGATACCATATCCACAAATAATATGTTTTAAAGAAGTCTTTTAAAGCCCTGACTCTTGCTATGATTTGAGCATAAGTCTATGCTATAAAATGGAACTTTGTTCGCTCAGAGGACAAACAGGTGGCAGCCAAGTTCAGAGGTGCAGCTGAAACGGAGAAGATGAGACTTAATTTCCCAAAGGCTTTGCATAAGCGAAGGACAAATAACATGAAACATAGCAGCACTTTACACCTAAAATATCCCCTATTTCAGTAAGAAACAGTAATATGTCCCCAACAGTAGAACAGAACAAGAAGTAGCTATGGGACTTCATGAGTGGATATAAATTTAGAAGACCTGATGAGCCATCTCAAACTTTCCTCCAGCTGCTTTGATGACATCATTGGTTTCACTATCTACAGTGGCACCATTGTCACATTAAACAATGACAGTTCTAAAACTATCCTCTCTGCTTTCCTGACAGATATTCATATGCTGTAGAAGGAAAAAAAAATCTTCTTCTTGTCATCATAATTTTTCTTTTTTTCTTTTCCTTTTCTTTTTTCCTCCCACATAATTCCCTTTTGTCCTTCAGGTCTTAATTGCAATTCATTATTATTTTTGTGAAGAGCAGCCTCATGAAGGCAAAGAGTTAAAGACGTCACTTTAAATGACAAAAGCTGAACACTTTACCCCACTTTCAGTCTCTCATCTATTCATCCTTTTCATTGTGAACTTCGCTATTTCAGCTTTCTAAGCTCTTCAACTACCTGCCCCTAATTTGTATTCCTGGGAAGAGGCCTAGGCTGGTTATTTTGCATTTGTGTGCTAATGGTGATGAGTTTGCTTCTAAGAGGAGAACCGGGAGGGGAGGGCAGGAACCTCCAAAAGGGTTTAAGTGGGAGTGGGGGTGAAGGTGCAGGAAGGGTTGTTTGGGGGAGAGTCATGCTGAATTTTAACCCTGAATGCTTTCTTATACAATTTAGCACAAAGCCCTCCTGATTATATGGAAAATGACACCCTGTGAAAACTTGCCTGTTCATATACACCTTTTAAGCAAATAGGTTAGTCAAATGCCTGGGAAGCCTGGGAGACAGTTGGGTCATCTTTTTATTAATACATTAAAACATGACATACATGTTTCAAAGCTTTTTTTTTTTTCACATGTCCCTGAAAATTATGTAACTTATTCAAAGTACGTATAGTATTCTGAAATACATTTATTAGATGAAACAGTGTGTACATGTAAATGATAGCAGTGCAACGCAGCTCTGATTTGTTTGATAAAACCGTTTACTTTCACAGGGTTAATTTTGCCTGTGCGTTTAGATGCCATGTGAGATAAAATACCTTTCATTAGATTAAATAGGCAAACAGAGGCTTTTTGACTTATTGACTAGTATTTCAAAGCTGAGCATTTCTTATGCTAATCATTTTTATAACTAATTTAACAGACGTAAAAGAATGTCATTATGAATAATTAGACATGTTAGTAATTTAGTTTCTAATTAACCAGGGATGTGGCAGACCATTACGGATGGGAATACTCATTAGCTGTGAGAGGCATGGGTGTTTTACTGCTTATTATAGATTCTGCCTATATTTAAAAATAGTTTGATTGTTCGCACTTTTTAATACGGAGCACTTTCATTTCATGCTGCTGGGTATATCAGCTTCTTGTGCTTTGTCACATGGTAAACTAGACAACCGCGCAAAGCACCTGATGCAACAAAGCATGTAGGCATTCATTTTCCATTTCATGAATTATTGCATGACAGTAGTTCTCACCCCAGCTCCACACCCAAGAGGTGAATTTGCGAAAGGGACATTTTTCTTTTGCAGGTGTAAGTTGTCTGTAATACAATTAAGCACATAAGTATTAGATCTTCAAATCTGTGCCCATGATTCATTTTGTGAGCAAAAATGAAAGGGAGCCTAACCGCTAATGTCTCCCTACTCGTGTAGCTTCTGACGTACTTTACAGAATGGTGCTGCGGTCTATATGCCATCCATTCGCTCTGTGTAGGCTTCCACTAGTGACTGCACAGCAATCTCTGGGGTATGAAAAAGGCTGCTCCTTTAGACTCTTACATCCCCTGAGTAAACTTCCACACACCACTGCTGTTTCTGCTCTGATTACCTTTTGCTTTCTTTAGCTACAATTTCCAAAATTATTATTTATTCTAAATGCTCAAATTCTGTTTCAAAAAGACCCAGTCAAAATACAGCCACCTAAAGACAGACTTCCTTCCCTTCCATTTGAAAAAAAAAATTATATATATATATTTTTACAGTTTCTTAGATACTGGAAATCCTTTGGAATCAGTACAGTCAGCTTGTTTGGAAAAGAGACAGTATTGATTACAGTAATCATAAGTCATTTTGCAATATTAGCATATTAGTAATATGGACAGGCCATTAAGCTCTCTGAGAAGGGCAGTCTGCCCTGAAATTTATTAGTCTATGGAAAGCAAGAGAGTGACAATTTCATGAGCTACAGCAGCAAATAAACCTGAAGAAGAGCTTCCTCTGAGTTCTGGCGCTGAGGTTATACAGAAATGTGCACCCTAATAATGGCAGTCTTTGTCTATAGAACAAAGTCATGCCGTTTTTCAAGAGTGACCCAGTTAAAATGCTGTAAGCTCTGTTTAGTCTGAATATGCGTAACAGACCTCCACCTGCCATTTAATGTAGTTTAACTAGATTAGTTTAAACTGTCCCTTTGGTTAACCAGTGCAACTTTCCTCTATAGGGAGGAACAAAAGTGGTTTCAAGTCCGATCATTCATTGTTTCTGTGCAAACCTGTTTGTGATTCCTCTCACTTGAGAACAAGTGCATCCCATTTCAATTCCTGGGTTAGAGTCTGCACCAAAAGTATCAGAAGGTGTAAATTAAAATGAACTGCTATTTCAAGTGTTCACCTAGGGAAGAAGTAAAGATGGAGATTCCTGATATGCTTATTAGCCTGCTTATGTATATTGTATTGCCAGTTAAACTTTGCCTAAAATACAATTCAGCATACTTCGTCAGATTAGAAAATATTTTTTCTTTTCATAGCAGAGATTAGAGCACTAACCACAGCTATGGAAAATCAGTGTTCAGTGCCTGCTCTACTACAGATATCATAATACAAATGACCTTGGGCAAGTCACTTAGCATATATTTGCACTGCAATCAGACAACCTAACCTTAAAGTTCAGCATTCCTGAACTTTTTAGCAGTACCAGCAGACCACTGTCAACCCCCACTGTTTTCAAAGGCCACTGTGGCCCCCTGTAAAAATTTTAATCAAAAGCACCATTGTGACAACTTTGTTTTATAAGGTTCAGCAAACCACTTACTATAAATTGGGAACTGCAGATGGGAATCACTCCAATGGCATGGCTTCAATGTGGGTTAAATGCCGAGGGTCCCAGGCAGATTTGTGCAGCCTGAGCTGCTTTGTCTACACTTCCGCAAGTGCCCGAGCTAGTCTGGCTACCACCAGCTCTCCTGTGCCTGTCCTCCCTGCTGCCATGCTTCCCAGCCACAGTGTAGACTGCCTCAGCTCCTCACCTGTGACAGTATTTGTCTACCTTACAGGTGCAATCTGAACATAAACATATCAAAAGACTGTGACGAATACAGATGTCATAGCGTTCGTGAGAGTATTTAATTTATAGTCTAAAATACACTGAATAGTTATCTTCTCAACTTTCCCTAGGACCTTGTGGGAAGTCCTAGTGGGTATGGCTAGATGAATGAGCAAACTACCAAAATGAAGGTGGGAGGTTATGTAACTGTCAAAAAATTATCTCAGTTCTGTTGGTTTAATCAATGTCTGACTCATCTGACCTCTCTCTAGCCTGACTACAATGGAGATTTTAAAAAAAAAAAAAAGGCACCAGACCATTTTAAAAGAACAGAAGATGTTAAAAGGAAAGGGGTTGCATTATAATGAGCAGCTGATGGCCAACAACTATCTTCCCAGATGCCAGAATCCCATAGTTCTGTTTGGTTTTGCCCTCAGAGTTAATGTGATGTACCTGAACGTGTGGAATCTTCAAACTTGAGGCTGAAATCTCCTTAAGGTGATGCACACTCTTGGCTGAAGTGAGTGGGGAAGGTACCTGCATGTCCCTCCTAGAGGATATCAGGTAGGGAACAGCATAAACAAAATTCTTATAAATACCAGATTTTGGGCAATCAGAGTACAGACTGGCAGTAGTGTTCTTTGATCTAAATCACTTTCTTCACCCTTAGTTGCAAATTCTTTTCCACAGGACAAGCAATAATGTAATGCTTCCTTAGGGAAACTTTGACTGAATTTGGATAAAAAGTAATTGGGATGCATACCCCATCCTCTTAGGTTACTACTTTTGCTAGCATTAAACCAACTGCACGATATCATGAGCTCCTTCCAGTGGTTAAATCAACCAAGGCAAACCAAAGCAAAGCGAACCAGGAGTGGGCCTTGTGTTAAGTTAGTGGCTACTGTCTTTCTGTAGGGAAGCAGAGTGTAAACATTAATGGGTACAACTAGGTCAGCTGTATCTATAAATTGTATGAATTTTCATTGATGCCAAATTCTAAAAGATGAAAGTCTATACAGCTGTCCTACTTCAATTGTTAATTTTTCTCTACATGTTGCTTCTGAATGCTCTTGGAGAAAGAGAAAAATCTTTCAACTACAGTAATCTAGCCTTCAGTGTGCAATGACTGAAATAGATATTGTTTTGTCATTTACAGGTTATTGCTTAATAGAAAGTTGTATGAGCTAGTTTCTTGAGATTAGGTGATGACATATTTCAATGTCACTTATCGTAATCATGTAAGCAGTATGTGTATCTTAATAAAGATCCTCTGTGCTGGCTTTTTTTCCCCTCTGGGTTATAAACTATGTTCTGATGCATAAAAATGAATAATTTAGTTATAACTGTACCACCACAAGTTTATTGTAAACTGAAGCCACAATTGCAATCTTGGATGCCACAAAAAACTCACTATAAAAATATCTAAATGGTTCTTTCTTCAGCTGCAATAACATACCATTTTACATTACCAGATGTTAAAACTCTATAGATTATCTGACAGCAAATACTATATCAAAGGCAGTTCAAAAGAAAAGTAAAAATGATTTTCATATTTTTAATCATGCCTGCAGATGGGTTAGGATAATCTGTCATAGTTCAGAAGTAGAAAAGAAAAGAAACAGGCTTGATGTAACTTGGCTCCGTGGTCTGTTTCAAATATGGTTCAGACACAATGGGAAAAACAAACAGGTCTTTCCTTGAGAAAACAGATGCAGCAGGCAAGTGCAAAATCTTACTTTGCTTGTTTCAAAGAGAAAAAGCAAAAACCTAGCTTTTTAGGAGAGAGAAAGAGAGAGAGATCACTCCAAAGATCTCATGTAAGCTTTTCTTTTTTGAGATACTTTCTGCACTTCCCCCTTCCTCTTCCCACACACGCTGAATCAACAAACCCAGATGTTCATAAGAATAAATCCCTCGGTACAGCCACGTCCTATGCCATGTATGTATAACAGAGGAGATGCCTTGCTGCAGATGCACAGGAATCCCGCGGGACCAGTTGTTGCGCTGCAAAGTGATGTACACACTGTGCTGCAGAGACAGCAGGGAAACTGAACGCGCTTTTTATTTCTGCATGGGGAAAGCTCCATGGACTGAACCCTCTTCAGGGGCCCTGAAGATCTAGAAACTCAGTGCTTACAAAAAATGTGACTTCTGACTGGCAGCTCTGGGCATGCGCATCCTGGGTCGTTGTCTTTTTAGCGACTCGATGTTCCTCCTTGGTCTGGCACAGCGCTGAACTAAAGAGTGGCATCGGGAAGACAGGAAAGAGCCTGATACTAATAAAAACCACAATCCATAATTATGATCTTATCTTCTTATTGATGGAATTTATAGGGAACAATGTTTCAGTTTATACCCACCCAAGCACAGCCTGGTCGTCTGCTCACCTGCTTTTCTCAGATACTTTCCTTGACTGACACCTATTTAATGTTCAGTCAGCTTGTGATTTAAACGTGCGACCCCTTGAATCTGAAGAAAGCAGCAGGCTTATGTTTCGCACAGAGCAACTCTTGTGTCACCTTCTCCGAGTTTAGTTACGCCTGAATACCTCATAGCACCCTTCAGCCAGCCTGTACGGAGGCGTTTAGAACAGCGAATGCATCAGGAGCCCTTAAAAAAAATAAATAAATACGAAATAAGCGGCAAGGTCAGGGGTGGGATGGGGAACCAAGCCGCCCGGTGCCTGCCATGAAAGAAAATAAAATAATGCGGCAGTCCTTCGCCATAAACAATAACCTGGATGTTTACTGTGCCTGGCCGCACAGCCTCGAGCGACGTCTGCACCGCCCCCCTGCCCGGGCCGGATGGCTCCACAGCTCAGTGCCTTGGCTTAGGTGCAGTTGGAAATGCCCGAGAATGGCTCTTTGTTGATTTTCGCCTGTGCGAGAGAGCCTGGTGTTGCTGCGAAGCGAAGTGCTATTGAATTTGCTCACTCAGGCAGAACACTCGACAGGAAGGAAGGAAGCAGCCATTCTTTCTGGTCCTATTGTCTGGCCACCAGGCTTAGGCAATCAAACAGCCCTGTGGCCCGGCTGCCGGCTCCCGCTCAGGCCTCTTCTGGTGGGCCCGGGGCAGGGGAGCGGGGGGGAAGCGGGGGACTGCCTTCTCATGGCGTTTACTTTGTTTGCCCTGCACTCCAACCGCATCTTTTCACGGCTCAGGGCCTCAGGTAGCCGTTTTCCAGCCCTCGGCCTTTCTCCAGGGGAAAAGGGGTTGGGGAAGGGAGGGGCGAGAGTCGCCTCGGGTGGACGGAGCTGCTCAGAACTGCTTCTGGACAGTCACCGGGCGACAAGAAAGTGCGGGAGCAAACTGGCGGGAGCCACTGAGGGGACCTTCCAGTGCTAGGAAACACTTCTGTCGTGATCAGAAGGCACTACTGGAAGCTGTGCGCTATTTAATGACACATTTATCGTTCAGGGGTAACAAAGGGTGAGGTGGAAAAGGGCATGGGACAGACAGAGCAAACCTGTCTGTTGAAATAGGTTGACTTAGAGAGGATAAAAATACAGTGTGCATTTCTGATTCCCCAGTCCCTAGCTCAGTTAGCCCTTTTCACCCCAGAGAAAGAGGAGAGGCTGAAAAACAGAGCTGAAGGGACTAGTTTCACGAGGCAGAGTGCTGCGAGCCTGGTCGCTGCTTGTAGCAATGCCATGGGGTCAGGGCGACTTCTCCTCCTGAGGATTCGTGATAGAGGGAGTGCAAAAGGTATAACCGGTCTAAGAGGATCCAGAGCAAAAATCTGTCTGCTGTTGGATTTTGCCTGCCATATTACATCCCTGCAACATCTCAACACTTCCAGTCTAAAACCAGGTTACAACCATAAAGTCGCTATGTGGATTTTGCAATGCTGTCTTTCTTGTTCTTACTAAGATCTGTCTGTGGGATAGCCCCACTATGGTTTGGTGTCTGGATCTGCTGTGTGTGATAGCTGCAGGCTTTTTTTGTTTCATTGTGGTGGGCTTTCCTCAGACAATATGATCTGGTGGCGGATCAGGTAATAGGTGTGTCAGTGATGTCATACTTAATGTCACATGATAGACTATGCACTGGCAAATCTGCAATGGGTGGTGAGATAGTAGACTCTGGTGAATGCAGAGGCTTTAGTATTCACGCAATCCTGTTTCTGCAAGCCCAGGGGTGCTCCCACCCATCCATGCTGGTGTCCCCAGCTGCATGTTCCTGATCCATCCTCTTAGTCAACATTATTGCTTCAATTTTGCTTGGTTGCAAGCTTGGACACAGCTGGAAACAAATATCAGTCCCCGAGTCTGCTGACCCCGTCACTGTGCGGAAAGGGCAGAAGGCAGCGGGGCGGTGGGTCAGACGCCATGGTGAAGCTGCTGCAGCCTGGACTCGGCAAGGTGGACATTGTCCTTTGGCACAGCACCATGCTAAGGCACTTCGAGTGCCACGTTCAAAGCCAGAAAGATTTGCTTATACCCAAGAAAGTCTACACGCTGCGGTTGCATTTTCTCAACTTCAACAGAAAGACACATGTTGCACTGTGGAATTTTGGCCTTGGAGTATACCCAGCTTCCCACCTTTATCTTAATAAAACCTTTGCTCAACCTGCTCACATGTACCCTGGTGCGAATCTGAAACAACCTCAATGAGTTAATGGAGTTATTCCAGGTTTACCAATGCAACAGGCAGAAATCAGCACAAATCATACCTTTTTTTTCTTCTTTTTAACGGAAACAAGTGGAAATTACTAGAACAGAGAGACATTTGAAGCCAAGCAGAATTCTTGGGTTTGGATTTTATTACAAACTTGAAACTCAGGCCAGTTTTGATGGGATTTGTAAACGCTTTCAACAAATGTGGGCCGAGTTTCAAGTGAGGCTGGGCTCCGTTTTGAGGGAATCTGGGCCAAGGTATGGTTTTGAGTGGAAAGCATATGAAACTCAGTGCATTTTCCTGATTTAGAGTCTTGCTTTGAAGTACTTGGTCCATTCAAACCTAAAACTCAAAGCAAAAACCCACATGGTGTGAGTGCACTGGAGCCAAAACTATAATAAAAAATTCCCTTGAAACTCCATGATTCAAAGCTAGTACAGCTCCAGATACTGCTTATAAGCTGTTACCAAGGTTGTTATTTTGCCTATATATTTTACTTCAGAAATTTTAAGTAATCTGAAATCTTTACTAATTTCCAGATTCTTGAGAGACTGTATTAACTGTAAGGGCTGTAGTGGGGTGGAAAGGATTCAAGATTATTACTTTTGTTAATACCTTATCTGTGGATATATAAAAATAATATAAATGAATAGATGAATTAATAATATAATAAGTTATATATGAATATATAAAATTTAATTTTTAAAAAATCTTGTCCTAAATAATACATCATTAGTGACCGTACTTTATGTCTATGGGCTCTTTCACCATGCTCAGAACTGCAGTGTCTGAGAGCCTTCCAACAGTGCATGAAGCAACGTGAATAACATCTGTTACGTGCTGTTTATTGTCTCATCCTTTCCCTTGAGATGCAGCATGTGCAATGGAGTGTCTTGTTCTGGTAGGGTTTTTTTGTGTCGTGATTTGTTTTATGACCAAGAAACCATTTCTTTGAAAATATCTTAAAGGGCAAATGAGTGGAGGGTATTACTGGTTAGAAACTGGAGGGAAAATTCCCCATGAGGTAGTAATGACATATTTCTTTTTTTCTTTCTTTCTTTTTTTTTGCCGTTGACAGACATTTTCACTTTACTGCAGCAGTCACATACATAGGCTCTGTGCACATATTCACAGAGCTAGACAGAACTGCTTTCAAGCGTTTTTTGTTTGAACACAGCGTAATGCAATTAGCTTTACTGCCCAGCATGCCTTTGATAGCAGAAAGTATGCTATGAGCTGACTTCTCTCCCCTTTACAGATGCATCAAAATTCCATATGAGCAGCCACCCAGTGACTCGATTGGCTTTTGCGTTTCCAGTTAACTACCCTGAGTCATAAAACTCTGGGAAAGGATCTGAGAAGCATGTTCTTCCAACTGCTGCAACACTTCAGCAGTAAGGCTGAATTTGTGTTACATGTGAAGAATCGCATGTTGGTATGCATCATTCATAGTCCTATGCAGATCTCTTAGACACTTCTGAGAGGGGCTGGCAGTCCCCAGCTGCCTGCCTGTGGAACACCCATAGAGCTAATGGGAGGTCCACATGTGGCTTGCTGACAGGATTGGGCCCTGTGGCTAAAAGCAATCAAAAATATTTTGTGATATCAGCAATAATTCCGGTAGCAAGGGTCTCCTTTCTTGCACAGCTCTGTAATTAATCCTTGGCTGCTTCAGCTGTGATCCTCATGGTCCGGGCCAAGAGGAAGGAGGGGCAGGGCAGTCAGAATGGAAGTCTGGTTCTCTCACTTCGGTAGCTTGTCAGAATCTGAAGCGATGGCCTCAAATGTCACATGGAAAAGGGAACTGAATTGTTTCTGAGGTGAAAAAGAGAAAGAAAAAGGACAGCTGTGGGGATGCCATGATCAAAAGTTAAGAGAGCAGCAATGAGGGAGCAGTAGAGGAAGCAGATGCACGTTTGCAGAATAGTCACTGCTGCTCTTCCAAGCACATTGCCATCACCAGTGACCTCTCCCAGGAATAAATGCAGAGGCACATACTCTGCCTTTCCTTCTCCTTGGAAGTTCAGAGTGAAAAACCTAACATGCAGAAGCTCTCTAAGGTTCTACCTCCATCCGTTCTTCCTCCTGGCAAGTCCTGCTAGTCCATTCTGCATATAAAGCAACATGAAATAGAGCAAGGGTTGGTTTTAAGAGAATTAGAGCAACACTGGAGAATGCTGTACTGGACAGCTGTCATAACATACTGTCCCAAATAGAAAAGCGACTTGCCATTATTTCACTTGTTCACATACACTGGTATGAGAGGTGACCCTTAACTTAAAAAAGTCATGTTTTTGGAGGATGCGTGATAGGTGAAGCACCTCTTTATACCAAAGCTCTGCATAGCACAGGAGAAATGAAGAAAGCATCATATTCTTGACTCATCTGGCCAGGCCCAGACCAACTTAGACTGAAACTCAGCTGCCCTAACCGGCATAGCCTATATGCAGCTAGAGCACTGATGAAACAAGCACATGCTTGCTCCTTTTCCTTTCCTTGACTTTAAAATTTGCATAGGGCAAACCCAGGTCTTAACAGAGGAGATGATCTGTCCTGTAAAATTTCTTTGGACAGAGAAGTTTGTGCTAATTCAGCATGTTTCTATTTGCTGAGCTTCACGAGGCTCCATATGATTTTTAGCAGAAGCTCCAGATAGGAGATCCTGAGTTGTCTTGTGGAGTTTCCTCAGCACAGCTATCTACACCCAGTTTGATAAAAAGCTGGTTCCATTACTGGCTCCAAAGCTTTTTTCTGATTGCTGTTTTGATGTGAAGACTTAGCGGACATGTGAGCTGCTTGGTCTCCTTGTTGCATCCCACTTGTTCCCTCCCCCCTATGGATTGTAATGAGTTTGTTAGCTGTCATATCTTGGAGGTTAAGCTTTTGTGCAAGTTTTTGCAGGACAGACATGTGTAAAGGGGCCCTTTCAGCCAGAGAACAAGTGTTCCTTAATGGCCATACACATTTTTTTGGCATGCGTCCATACATTGGCAGTACAATCAAACATAACCCAGCAGACAGTAGAACAGAGATAGTTGTAGGTATAGAGACCTTGGGAGTACAGGGGAAAACATGTCATCTCTGTTTTCTTTGAGGACCTCCCTCAAGACTGAAGGCCCATAGTAAATGGTGATCGTGATTTCTGTGGTGTCAGCCTACAGGACTGTCTGGAAAATTCCATACAAAACAAAAGGGCTGCCGAGCTGCCTAACTGACAAATTAACTTATCAGCTGGAGGAGTTTTGATTTACAATGAAATTCTCTGTTGGTTACTGAGAGTCTCCCATTTAAAATTAATGACCTCATAGCTGGTGAATGATGAAGCAGGAAAGGAAGTGTGCTGAAGACTGAACAAAAATCATCAGGTGAAAGGGGCGCTCTGTGATTATGGAATAAAAACTAGTCATTAGGGCTTTAAAAAAAACCAAAACCCAGAGCTCTGCTTCTCACTGGTGCTAGTGGTGGATGTTTTCTTGGAATAGAAAATGACTTCCCCCCCTCAGGATCTGTGGTACTATAAAAACAGTCCCCTTCAGAACTAACTTCCAAATCTGCTAACATAATACTCCTCTGAAGAAGAATAAGAATGTTGGTTTTACAGTTAATTAAGGGGTTTGGGTCAGGAACTTGAAATATATCCATTAGGGTATGGTTTTCTGGTTAAGGAGTCATAAATACACAGTACACTTTATTAAATAGCTTGAAAAAGACTGTGTTTAAAATATGATAGCTGCTTTGGTGAGTTTAGCAACAGACAAATAAATGTTGAAAGAAGAGATGCAGTTCACCTTAGCAATAACTGGGTGTGTCATTTCTGTGGAAGAGTGTATTTTCTTGTTACCTGTGCATTCCTTTTCTTTCTCTTAACTGATTTGAGGATGGAGGGAGGCACAATAAAGATGAAAGTGGAAAGGTAGAGCAAAATAAGACAGGGATTTGGGGGTTTTAAAACCTTAAAAGGATGTTACAAGACAGAACTGAAGAGAGTACCTACTTCTTGAAGCCTTGTGAGGTGTGAGAGAAGCACCATATTAGGTGTACATGTCCTGCTAGGTGGGACAGCCATGTCAAGAAGAGCAGATGATTAGTGGGGCAAAGCACTGTCAGAAATAACTAGGAAGAGGGAAAGGAATTTGTGAGGGAAAACATATAAAGAGACACATTCAGGTGCCAAAATCCCAAATCTCCTGTTGTGGCTCTGCCTCCAATGACATCTCTCCAGTGTTGCAGGGGGTGGAGATGGGGCGGGGGGCAGGAGAGAGAAGCAGGGCCCACGCAGGTACTCTTGAACAGTGAACCATTTGTTTGTGAGCAGAATAACCTTTTAGACAGTTCATCATTTCCAGGACCATTCTTATGCTAATTCCCCAGACTTAGGGAAACCTTAAACTCCTTTCCTTGTTGAATGGAACCATTCCTCCATCAAGAGTTAATTTTAAAAAGAGAGCAAACAGAAGGACTTGACGTTTGGCAAGCTTGGGGTTAGAATGTTCCCATATACACATACACATTTAGAAGAGAAGTATCTTAGTATTCATGATACTTGGTGATAGAGTAGCAAAAAGCTTTCAATTAAGCATGAAAAACAAATATCACAATTTATCTCAATTCTTCAGTCTTTCATGTTGTGAAGGTATTTTTTATGTGGTTTTTTTTCAACTTTTTTTTTTTTTTTTTTTGTGAGTGTCTTTCATTTCAAGTTACCCTTATTCTGGGTCCTTTTTTTCTTCCCTTTGGTCAAAGCATTTCTGAATTTCTGCCAAGAAGTTACTATGTAAAGCCTGTTGTACTCAAGAGTTGGATTCCCATTCCTGGAATCATGACTAGCAACCCCAAAATAGAGTGCATTGTTGTTTCAGAAGGAAAACAAGAGAGGAAAGAAACCTTAGGAACAAACAGGGAAGGATGAAGCCAAGCGACAGTTACAGACTCTTCAGAAAGCTACTCTTCAGTTAGACATTTAGATTGGCTACTGATGAATCTAATCTAGATGGTAGGAAAAACTGCATTTGAAGTACAGACAACTCTTATAAATTAATGCTATGCAAAGCTACATATTTTTGCTTCCTGCCTACTTGTGTTTAGGAACCAGCATCTTTACAAGCACTTGAGGGGCAGAACACCTTGGAATGTCCTGTTTCTGCTACAGAACACAATTTTTTTCTAAACACGAAGTCAAACTTCATCACAATTACATTGCAAATTCATTCTCTGAGGGAAAAAAAATGGTACAATCTGTGCAAGGGTGAATTAAATAGACAGTAAACTTTTTTTTAATGGTAGTGTAAGCAAGTGGGTTAGCAAAATATTGATGCATCAGCAAAGAAATACTGACACTTTACAAAAATAGTCCATGCTAATGGAATCTTTCAGGAGACATCCTTTGCTAAAGCAGGTATTTTCAGGAAACATCTTTTGTTAAAGTATATTACTGAATCCTCATCCAAAAATCTGTACCAAGTTATCATATCATCAATTTCATATGCTCTGAATTGCTTTTTTGCTGATTTTCATCACACACAAGTGTAAGTTTCATAGGTATAGCAGTATTTGATCTTATAATAGTAATCATTGTTAACAGAAAGTTTAAAAGCATGGGGAGAGTTTGACTAGAGAAAACAGAAGAAACTTTGGGTTGGCAAACAATATTGTATCTACTTTGTAAGGGAATGGAATGGAGGGAGGCTGATCACCATTAAAAAGGTTTTACTAGTAAATTGTATTAAAATGTGTTCTCGGGAAGCCTGAGTTTGAATCAGTTAAAGAATATGAAAATGAGAGGAGGTGCCTAGGAAAGTAAAAATATTTCTGTAAACTCTGCAGAACTTCATGGTGGTTATAAGATTCTCCCTGTTCTCACTAGGACTTTTATAATGACAGCAGGAGGGAACTCAGTGTCTCCTACCCCCAAAATATTAAATCCTTCAACTTGAATTAAGAGGACCCTTCTTAAGAATGTATGTTTTATGACACACAGTGGACAGGCCTGCTTCTGTCCATTTAGTAGGTTATGATAAACTCATTGAATCCCTATATTATACACAGAAACAAAATCCTACTTTTAGTTTAATAAAATATGATTAATATTGATTAAGATGTTAATATGAAAAGAGACATGAGAAGACCAGATAAGAGAAGACAATGATTTTGGTCTCTGCTTTCAGTGGGTGTCAGCACTACAATGTTAAACTTGAGAAACTGCAAAGGTCTGACTATAGAAGTGACAACCCCCTTGGGAAAGTTCAGCCTCTTTAAAGTGCATCAAAATTGTGTATCAAAACCCCAAATCACTAGTTCCTTTGCAAGTGTTGGCCTGCAGCATTTAAAAAAAACATTTATGTATGTACATATGTGCAATATAAAATATCTATTAAAATCCAGTCATAAAATATGTTGGAAGTCCCAGGCTAGAAATATATGGTGACATCCTAAGCATCCAATGGGACACCTTATTTGTCTCTCTACTTTAGGTAACCAATGAAGCAATTCCACAAAAGTTAATATGTACTTTGTAAGGACACGGTCAACAGAAAGGAATGGATGGCCCTGAGTGCCTATGAAAGATTTTAGCTGCTGAGGCTTAGGTACCCAGTTTGGGAACTTAATGTAGGGGCAGGCAGGGTCTCAATCTGGGTATCTTCAAATATACTATATAGAGACTTTAGCACTTACCTTTTGCAGTATATTGTCTGCTCCAGCTAAAACTATCATCAGCTGCGTGCTTGCATTAGATGAACTGGAACCTCTCCTGGACTATCTGAAAGACAAGTTTTCAAAAGGACATCACAAGGAATTTTTTTTAATCCTGCTAAAGGTGTAATGAGGAGAGAAATACATATTTTTTTCTTTTTCTCCTCTAAGTGGTAAGTAAAAGGCAGGTAGAAGACTTAAATATAAATTCAGTTCATGGCCCTAGAAAACTGAATCCACATATCATCCAGAAAGCTTTACCAAGTGGACATGCACAAAGTATTCCTACAAAAAACTTCCTTATGGAATTGTCTGGCCAAAACAGAATATAAGACAGTACCACTGAAATCAGATTGGAAGGGGCACACAGTTTTATTGTTCTAATTCATGTTGATGTATAGTCAAGAGTAATGAATATAAAGTGCATGTGTGTCTCTAAATAAACTAGTGTGTTTGCATTTAAAAATGTGACTATGTCAGTTTCTGTAATTAGATCCTTTAGCATCTGTTATTGATCATTCCTGCACTTCTTTAGCTTGCACTTGTGAATCAAGTAAAATGCAGAATGTTACCATACAGAAGAGCAATGCTAAAGAAAACATCTATCATGTCCAGCATTACAGGGCCAGACAGACGTGCATGGTTATCAAGCTAATTTGCTCTTGGCCGGCAACATAAAAATCTCTGATGTGAAAAATGGTGTTTGGGCACTCAGTGCCACACGATAACAAGGAGAGGATGTTCAGGCAATCAGGACAGCTGGTTAAAACCAGGCTTGGTGCGAGAGTTCACAGACAGACACTCCCTGTTTTAGCACAAACCTGGACTGCCATTTTTTTCTTAGGAATGACAGCATGCTACGAGAATGTGGAAATGAATATAACCCAATTCAGAGAGTAAGACTTTTCTTGTCCTGAGCAATGCCTTTGCTTTATTGCACAGAAAGCACAGGCATACTGGTTTACACTATGCAGTGCCTTATTCTGCACTGATTTGCATCAGGCCTAGGTGTGTTACATTCAGTTTACCTGCTAGATTTGCCTAGCAAAGGTGTTGTGTTTATGTCTCTCCAAAGATGGGATCCAGAATAGGGTAGATGTGGACAATACAAGTACTGACTCTCTCTTTGCTGTCTTGAACCTATCTTCAGCAGTAGCTTTAGTGAACAAAGCAGGTATATATCAAATACCAAAGGCTGTATGTTTGTAACTTTTAGGTAGGTTACAATAAGACTCATTCAAGTTTCTCACCATTAGTCTCAAAATCAGAATGATTTGATACTAAAGAACTGAACTCATGCAACCTACCTGTAGGACAGAACACCAAGAAGAAATGAGAAAATGTGAATAAAAATTAGAGTCAGTTTGGACATGATCCTCGTGGCTCTTTCACAGTTTTATTTCTTCATAATCCTTGAGTTTTAAATGCAAAGAATTCATAATAAAGTGAAGGGCACCAGAGATTTGATGTAGTATATGCAAGTGACACATGAGAATGAGAAATGTGTCTCATAGTCCAAAGCAAATGAGTGATTTCATTGAAAATTAACAGAGTAAAAAATATTTATAAGAATTTTCATCTGGCTACTGTTGCTAATGATAACAGACACTGATACTTGCATGTCTCAATGTGTTTCAGAGTAGGCAATGTTATAACAATGTCGAAGAGAATTAAAAAGAGAAAAAAGTTCATATCTAGTATAGATCAATAGGCAAAAGAGTGAATAATATGTCAGTGCTAACATAGGACATAAATTTCATTTAGCTCCCTTATTGATCTCTGAGATAATTACACTGTACATCAAAAGAAATTCAATTATATTCATATGTTACTCTGTGAACTGCATTAGCATCAGTTGCACTCATGATCTTATAGCAGGGAAAAAGCTTGCAAAGTAAAATGTATGTAAACCACTACAGTTTGGCTTTCCCAGGTCTGAAGTGTGCATTACAGCCAGGCAGATATAATCCCTTGCTGATGCGGTTGTAGCAATTTTAACAGAGTTGTAAAGACAGCAGTATAAATGTCAATATAGGCTACAGTCCAGTCCACCTAATTTTGACTCCAAATTTGTACCTACAGCTTAAGCATTTTCAAAGCCCTTTTATAGTGCAGTGACTCTCTCTGATACAGGGCACCTGGGCATTAGGGGCAATCCATCCCTAGGGATCTAATGCTTGACTCAAACTAGGTCCTCCAGTTATGTGGATGGGTTCTCATGTTGCTTATCATTTTGGCAAGAGTAAAAAAAATGCAGCCCTTATCAATCATAGCTGCATAAGGCAGCAGATAATGAGGTAAAAAGATCTAGCAGGGAGTTTGTTATGTCAATGATGTGGACGCAAAGAGCTATTCAAGTTGTTTGGAATCCTTCCCATAGATGACAGGAAAAACAAAATCCTTTTCAAAAATACTAAAAGCTCAGTGCCCACTGTCCAGCTTCCAAAACCCACCAGCTTCTCCCAACAACCTCTCCAGAACAGTTATTGTGAGGCCTGTCAAATGCCAGGCTTGCAAACATAGGCCTACTACTATGGTTTGCACAACTCCTTGCTAGGAGTGACAAGCTTCCCTTTTCCTCCTGGGGCACACTGATGTCCTCTCTGAGAAGCATTCCAGAGAAGGATTGCATCAGCCACTGCGTACAGAGTGAGGTGTAAACCGGTCCTGTCCTACAGTGTTGTCCCTCCGGGGTCAGTTCCATGAGGATATCCACCTCCTTTGACACCCTACCAGAGGTGTCCATCCTTGCCCTTCACCCAGCATATTGTATGGAGCCTCATGCATCAAGCAAAACAGGGTGATAAATGTGTTTTCTCTGCACAAATATGGAAAGTCAGATGTAAAGTATGAAAATATACAGTTGTTTGAATTTAATGTCAATGTTAGTAACATAGAGAACGCTTCTCTGATTCAGTTATTTGTACTTTATATTACTGTGTTCAATAAATCTCTCTATTAATGAAAGCTGTAAAGCACTTCCAGATGGCCAGCCTTCTGAACACAAGAATGGGGTGAACCTCACAGCTTTGCAGAGGAATTCAGGTTCATTTGCTGCAGAAGACACAGTGCCTTTTCCCTAAACTTGTCCCAGCAACATGCTGGGACAAACAAATACAATTTGAAAAGTAAGTACCAGCTCCTGTCTGGACAAATATTCTAACATTTGCATATAATTAAGGGTGTGGCTTGGGAGGGTGGAGGCAATCAGGCACTGAATATTATTAAAAGATCTAATCCCTTGCTAAAGTGATGTAAACCATTTGTGTAACCTCACTGGCATTGTAGTAAAAACACATCACAACGTTGTTAAAAATCTTAATTCTTTGCCCCTGAAAGTGTATAACAGCTCCTGGGTCATAGAGTTCCGAGGAATGTTGTACGATAATCATATGAAAGAAAAAGAAAGGGATTGCACCTCAGCTTAATTTTATCTAAGTTACTTCCGAAATACTCAGTTTGAGATGTAATAGGAGATTCGCCACAGGCCTACTGCTTTTCTTACTTTCTAGACAATGGTTTTTACAGCAGAGCTGTAATTACAATGAACTCAAAGGAAGAGAGGTACAATATGAAGGTCATAGATGAATTATACTGAGACATCCAGATATATGAGTACCTAGGTATCTTGAATAAATATGACACTTCACAGTTTTCAGGATTTAAATAAATGATTTGATGACTGCAAGGAGATCTATGTCTTGCACTGGTATTATAGTAAGCAGAGGAAGTCCTACATTTGTGTGGTATGTGAGTTATATTTAGAGATATATAGAAATATATAATATAAATGTGTAAATGAAACAAGCTAGACAGATCAAGCAATTAGGATGTGAAGAGTTGTAGTTTCAGTTCCTTTCTTGAGAACTTCTGTTTTGAGAAGCAGGTGGGTACTATACACGAGTAGTATTGCTATTTTAAGAGCATGTGTATGTGGTGGTGTGTGTATGCATATCTATGAAAATAAAAAAGAACATATCATCTGCCATATAAAAGAAAAGAATTATTGTGTCCTACATTGCTGGTGATCAATTTGAAGTTCAGACGGCTGCAAGTATTATTTATTTAATGCTTTGGTAGAAGCAATATTTTTATGATGGTTATTTTATAAAAAGCTCTTCAAAAGACACCAAGGACAATTAATTTACCACCCACTCCCTTCTTATCATCTGAAATCCTTGGAAAGCTTCCCACATCCATACTTTGCAGTCTTCCAGATTTGTATTTTGGCACTGACACTTGTATCTTACATTTACATCTTCCATAGTCCCCATGTATCAGTGAGAATATGAAACTTTCAAAGGTTTGGTTTTCTGATTGTGGTTTGTTTTTTGGTTTTTTTTTTGTGGTGGTTTTTTTGGTTTTGGTTTTGTTTGGGTATTTTTGAGTAATAATGTATTGTTGGCAACTTTGTATTATTAGCAACATAACATCCTAAAAATGCATGTCTGAGACATCCAAGTATTATAGAGATGCTAGGCCAGACATGATAAGCTCCTTCCTTACCCAAGGAATACCCTCTGCTCTACAGCGAGAAGTAGGCATCCAAGTATGCCCAAAAGCAAGCTTGTTTACAGCCACATCAGAAGAAGGCAACTTTCATTTTCACTAGGGGCTCCACTGGTAGGCGATGCCATCAGCAGGCTCTGAATCATCACAGCCCCTCCTCTGTTTCAGCCTCTCTCTTCCCCTCCACTTACCCTCTGGATATCCTCACTGAGACCCACAGAAAGGGCTTTTTCCTCCTCATACCTTTACTGTTTCCTCCTCCCAGGCCTTGTGGTGCAGTTGGCTGCATGCAGGGAAGCGGCCAGTGCCGTGGTGTGCGTGGGGCAGCGGGCGGTTTGATGGCACAAAACTTTGCTTCCTGCCCCAGTGACTTCAGCACAGCTTCAACCACGGTGACTCCGTCATTATTTTAACTCCTGTGGTTAAAGCTGCAAATCAAATCCGACTCAGTAAACAGCCCCCTTGGTGTTGGCTTGCCTCCTTAAGATTCCCCCTTAAACCCCTACTTTCAGCAGCTAGCTGTCTGTCAATACGCTCTAGGTTGGCACAAACCACTTCTCCTCACACCTGTGATTGTATTGGGAAAAAAAGACCAAAATAAATATTTACAGTGTAAATGCAAGAAGAAAAGGGCTGTTTTCCCTTTTCTGTCATTGATTTCCTCTGTTCCTCAGTTACTGGTCCTGCTCTATTTATTTATGATATTGTGTCTAAGTTAGACTGTGTTTCGTGGGCAAAAGTCCTTGTTTCTTTGTGATGGTTGCTTGTGCTAGTCTTGCATATGATGGCAAAGAACAGGGGGAAAAAACCCACAGAGAACACTCTAGATGAAAGCAGTAGTAAAACCACAAAAATTGGCTGAAGGACTTGGAAGAAGATAGTCACTAAAATGACTGTTAAACTCCTCTTTAAAATCTATTGGCTTTCACATTTGTAATGCCTCCTTACAATGGCATGTGCTATCCTTTAACCCACTAGACATGTCAAAAAGAAACATAACCCATGGGAGTGTGTAGAAAAGCTCCGATTAAAATTAGGTTTGTTTTCTTCTAAATGTTTAAAATGTAATAACAAACTTTTATTGCTGTTCACAGGGCTTCACATTTTTCTCCTAAGTGATTGCAGAATTCTTGTTATGCATAAAAAACCCCAGAAGCAATGGTAAACAGCATTTCAAAATGAAAAATTCTCTCTTTCTTACACTTGGAAATACACCAGATTTTTCAAACCAGTTTGGCTTACCTCTGCTATCTTGTACATGCTCTGGAAAGCTGCATTGAAGAAATCAGGCAGAACTGGGCCCTCTCCTCATTTGGAGACCAGTAAGTCTTCTATTTCTAGAGGATTTTTATGTCCCCAAAGCCCCTAGGTAACCAGAGTTCCTTACTGACAAGAACAGACTTTGCAAGAGACCCTTTTGATGGGTTCAGAACTGAGTAATAGTGATCAGGAAACAAAATCCTGCTAAAAAGCTGAATCATTCATACACTATAAAGTAGTGGTTGGTCCAGTTGTGTTTGTTTATACTCTGAAATATCCTAAATTCACATGTTTACAAGATGGATGTCTTTCAAATGTGGGATAGTCCCATACATTACTGGCAGCATAGATGCTGTGTCTAGCAAAGCAAGTCTGCAAACTGCTGATTGCCAGAAGCCAGGAGGGCACAAGGGGAAGGCTTTCTCTCTACTTGCATTCCCTACCTCTTTTTTTAAACATCTCCTACCAGCAAAAAAAGCAGCATACTGGGATAAACAGACATTCATGTATGACTGGTCTGATATTCAGTGTTCTCATCACAAGGAGTGAAAGCCTTTGAAAGCTAATGGCTTGCTCTCTCCTAAAGGAACCCTTCCTGAGTGGGGGGAGCTGCATCTGCCTGCTTTTGCTTTTATCTACTCTGGGGCTAATGGAAGACATCGGTTTCCTGTTCTGTCAATCTTGCCTGTCAAGCAGACACTGAATTCACTTTAATCAAAGCCACAAACTTTTAACAAGGCGTACACGGAAGGTTCAGCATGTCTCTCTTGCTTGTACATACGTACTTTACCTTTTGAAACATCAGCTGTTCACATTGTGTGAGGGCCAGATGCTGAGAAGGTGAAACCCTCCTATTGTTCCACTGGCTTCAATAACCATGCTGATTTGTAGCAGCTGAGCTTCTGCTCTGCAACTTACATTTTCAAGCTTCTTTCATATATACACCTACAGCTGGAGAAATAAAGTTGAGCTTCTGATTTTCTTCTGTTGAAACAAAAAAACACCCATATTTCCAAGGTATTTCAAAATTAATCTTTGCTTGCTGCTTCTGTCAGAACAACTTTCTATCATTGCTTATTTATTTTCTTTAATTTATGCTTTTTAAAAAAATATTTTAAACACATCCCTGATTGTTGGCATCATGTTTTAATGTTAGAAAACAATACAGATCCATTTATTTGTATAGAACTTCATCAGGTGTTGAATTACATGGAATTCTATCTATTTTGGGTATTCTCAGTGTGACCAGTAATGGAGGACATAGACAGTGATGGCAAATAAATCTGAGTGTAAGAAGGCAGATGAAATGTTGGTCCTACTCATAGTGACACTGCTACCTTTAAAATGCCAGAATTTAAAGGCTTAAATCACTAAGCTTCACATGCTCCCTGCTTTAGGGCAATAACTCCTTCTAACTCTAAAGTACAACACAGACAAGATCTCTTAAGACCTTGGGGCACTTGTAACTTGAGTATCCTGCATGTCCTATGGTTTAAGTTTTTATAGATTACTTACAAAGATCAGATAGTGCAAAGAAATTGAGAACAAACTGTGTTCACTTTGATACTATTTTCATACCAAATGAGGAAACTAAAAGTTTCCTTTTTGAAAAACCACATGAGTAAAATATAGGTTGCCTGTGTTATAAAACAGCAGAAGTTGTATTATGAAAGTATTTTAACAAAGAGCTCATAATTTCAACCCTTTTTTGTAATTTGACTTTTAAATTTTTATCTCTGTTTAAGAGAAAAAGGCAGGAGGGAAAAACCTCTAAAATGTTTTATATTTACGTAGCAGAAAGGTTACAATAGAAGCTAACAGATGGATAAAAAAGCTTTGAAGAAGTTTCTGAGACCAATAAAATTTAATCTTCTTTCATTGAAATGTTAACAGTCATGACTAAAATGTACAGAGCACAAATGATGTCTTATCCTGGCAAAAAAATAAAAAGTATGAAAGTATTTTTCTAGTCCCATTTTCAATGTCATATTCATAATAATCATAGCTTCAACCACAAGTTTTGCTACTCCTGATTTAGCAAAAGCAAATACACTTGCCTCCCCCAATTTATCAGGAGTAAATATTGTATATCAAGCACACACATAAAACAAATATCCGGTCAAATGGAGGAGATGGGAATTGTTCCGCCAATTAGTAAATTATTCAGTGCTGGTAATGTTGCAGCTATTCAACTGTTGCTAATTGCCCAGCTATATTTACTGAATACCTAAGAAGAAAATAAATAAATAAAAGATGCTCTGAATCACTGGTCTGTCTGAACCAAACCATCAAAGCGTGCTGTTTTGTTTGAGTTAGTTTCTCCAGAAGTATAAAAATCCTTTTGCTGGAAACTTTGATGGTAGATGGTAATGCCTTCTGTTCTCTAAATGCTTATGCACATATGTACATTTGCTCAAGTAAATAGTCTTTGAGACTGTGCCCATGAATAATGTGACAGATAGAGAAAAGTATAGGCCTGGCTGACTCCTCTAATGTTTACAAAAACCTTAATGTCCTGCAATCTGTTGTTAAAAGGTAGACAAATTTAGGTATTTCTCACATTAAATCTAACATTAACTACGTCACTCTATGTTCTATCATTGATATGGACATTCAGCATTTCACATAAAATAAAGCAACACAGCCTGTGCCTTTGTTCGTTTTTCATACTTCATGAATGTTGAGTCTTTAAGCAATATTCATGTGGATTGATTCCTCAGTGTAGATGATTTTTAAGATCTCTTTAAAAAAAGCCTCAGCAGACATGAAAAACTTCAGTGCTAGGCCAGTGTTCACCTATTCCACTGACATCTAACCTGTCTGATGCAGTTTAAATACTTTTACTTATCTTTCTTTTTACTTTTCCTTTTGGAAAATAGAGCATGCAACACTTTTCGTTGCTGCTTTTACAGATTTCTTTGTGGCTAGTGCTACCTCTTTTCTCACTCTGCTTCCCCTTCCCTGCCCTCCACATCTACTCCTTTAGTCTACTTGAAATTTCCATGAATGCTGATTTCCTGGTTAGCTTCCTTGCTCGTCACCAGGAAACTCATTTTTTCTTTAGCAAGTGAGGCTGCAGGTACCTGACTTCAAAATGAGGCAATGGAGCCTGTGAGGTGGCAGTGGGAAGGAGCGCAGGGAAGGGGGACCATCAACCAGCTGGATGGGGTCAAGACAAATTTTGTTCTCTGAGAATCAGGTTGTCTTACTTTGCTTGCCCTTAAGTAAAAATAAATTTTCTTTTTTTTTTCTTGTTTTTTTCTTGGTTTTTTTTTTTTTTTAAATTTTCCTGAATTCATGTCACTTAAGAAGAGCCCATCTTAAGGCATCTGATCTCATCAACAGGAACATGGGCTGAGAGCAGTGTTAGATTTGTGAAGACAAATTTTCCCTGCTTTCCTCAATACTTAGAAGCCCTTATATCACAACGGCACAGTCACCCCATCAAATGCTCTAGAGTATCATCTTGTCTTAGCTGGGTGCAACAGTTAAAACCTTTCTTCCCATGCTACTCAAGTGGCCAATTTAAAGCCATTTTCTAATGTGCAATGGCACCAGTGCCTGTGAGATCAGTAATGGTACACAAGAAACATTTCAGTCTAGGTAACCAGGTCAAATCCAGCCTGGGTTGAACATAAATCTTGTAAGACAGCTGTTTAGCTGGCTTTGTGAAGTGATGAAAGGAGGTAGTGTCACACTGATTCTCAGTGGACAGGTGTCTACGTGGTGGGACAGTGGATGTTACTTGGCACACTTCATGGCCATCTCAGCAGACAGCCCCAGGAATTAAACAGTGATGTCCTCAATGCTAGGAGTGTTACCCTGGAGTTAAAACATGCCAGCAGGGTGATGTGAGGAAGCATACGCTGTTTTGCTTTATGCTGTATCTCTGCAAAGCTTGCTTTAGCTGCAATCACATACCTCCTATGAATCCTGGATAGGATTAAAAAAAAACAGATTGTGCAGCTAGTGAAAGCCTCCTCCCTTTGTGCCCCCATTAAGACAGTGGAGTTCATTTGCAATACATTGGCTTACATGCAAATCAGTAATGCACAAGATAATAATATAACACAAGGAATGGAAATAGAAAAATGAAAATTATTTTTGATCCAATATTAATCTGGGTGATCTTTTAGTATATAATATACTGAGAAAGGCAAAGAGTATATTAAATTACCTACAGACAGTCCACAGTCATAAAATGTTTGGAAGAAAGTACTCCTTATGGCATTTCTACTTATGTCTTCACTGGCTCCATTAAGATACAAAAAATAGAATACAAATGTTTTAGTCTGACAATGAAATCTTTGATGACATTTAACTAAATAATAAGGGACACAAGCCAAGGGAAATATTACAGCATAACATCACAACAAATTAGTCTTGTATTTAACATTACTTTGACATGAGAGAGAAACACATTGGGGGAAGAATTTTTCCAAAGCACCTTTTCACTTTTGATTTAAATTTAGGATGCCTAAATCTACTGTTCTAAGAAAAGTCTTGTGGACACAGAGTTTCTCTTGCACTGTGAGTTAAGCAGGATCAGATGTCTATCAGTAGCACTATTCTAGTGTGTGAAAGTTTTCAAGATTCAACCTTTGGTCCATAGTTATTTAAAACAATCCTTTACACACAGTTTATATTCAGAGCTGAATCAAAATGGCATTGCAAGTATAACCAAGAACAAATGTCGTTCACGCTAGTTGTCATCTATTCCTACTTTTTGTTCAAAACTCGCAAGGATGTCAGTGCTATGTGTGACAGGAGCTGTGTATGGCCCCTTCTGAGAAATATGTGTAAATCCTAGCTGTGAATAGTTAGCTGTACAAAAAAACATTTCATGTTTTTATTTGAATTATCTCTTCCGCTTGTCTGTTTGTTCCTGTACTGACTCATAAAATTTTTAACAGGAACAAATATGATAAAAGTAATAGGCAAGTATAGGTATATACATATGTCCCTCTCTATATACATACAGTATATGGACTCATTGAGACTATTTTGGCTGCTGGACAACTTTCTGTGGTATTAATCAGGCATTACATTGATTTTGATTGCATTCTTATTCTGGAGGATAATTGGCTGTTATACATCAGACATTTTTAAACAACAAGACTTGTATTCACAGAAAGACATAATGGCTTTATTGACTATAATAAGTTATCAAAGTGCAACAGAGAAGATAAATTATGTGCATGAACTGTGATTAATGTTTCTCATGTTCTAAGGTCTATTTCTATGTGCTTTTCATAAGAGTAAATGCTTTCTAGAGACAACCCCATCTATACACGTGTTTAATTTTACTTTCTTCTGTAGTTTAGGACCTATTTAAATGAATAATGACAGAAATTATCTAAAGCCCACTGCCATTAACGGGATGGCTGATACCAATCTATGCAGGGGAGGAATTCACCAGTTGAGAGGGAAGGGGGAAGGGTAGAAGGGGAGGAAACAACCCATTATAATTGCATGGTGCTATTACAATTTTGAAGAATTGTCCATGTCTCATGATAGAGAGGTGGCCAGGCAGCTACAAAGCCCCTTTTCATGTCCCTTTCCTCCTCCTGATCAGTGTTGCAACAACCTACTGTCATGTAGCCGGATCACTCCTGATTACAGTTTTAGGCTTCAGACTGCCCTTGAGCACATGTGTACATCTCATTTAAAAAGGGTCCTAATGAGCCTGATTTTTACACAGACTTACACAGTTAAATTTTGAAAGATGCAGGAATTGTGAACATTTGGCATTTCTGGTAGTCAGGCTTGATAGGCCACAAGTACCATGAAGAAATTATTTTAATTTCAGCAGCGTAAAATTAAAACTCCTATGTGGTCTGTAGGTAATAATTTAGATTAGGAAACCTCTCCCTATCTATAGTATCTGTGTCTACATCTGATCTAGTCATTTTAGGCTCCCTTTACTGTCAACAAGCAAACATTTCCAGATGGTGATTCTGCTGACCTATTTTAGGTATGATTATTTTAAGGTAAGATGAAAATTAGGTGACGTTGATCCCACCTGTAGTTTTCCAGCTTAGGGAAAGTTGCAGGTTTTTTTTTAAACCAAGAATGACCAGTCTTTCTTTTATTTCACATTTGTATATTTCCATTTGCTTAACTCAGTTTGTGCTTAGTGTCATACAAGCACTCAAGAAATTGCCTTCTTCCCCCCAAAGGCTGAAATTTATTTAAATAAAAAAGCAGACAAAAGTTCATACCTTGCCTATTATATGCTGGTATGAGCTAGAGGTGGTTCATACCTTGCCTATTATATGCTGGTATGAGCTAGAGGTGGTGCAGTACCGGAGAGAGCAAAACAGCATAAAAATGATTTATCACAAGTTAGTATTGTATAAAACCTCTTGATTTATCATCCAAGTACTTCATTTAAACTACAAATAACTTCTTGCACAACCACTGGCTTTAAGTCCTAGGAATGTGTATGTACACGATGAGATAAAAAGAATTATTATGGTATTAACTGTAGGAAATAAAGATCAAAGGTTACCATCATGACTCTTCCTGAACTAAAACTATGCTTTGCCTCAAAGTGATACCTCAACTGTCCTGAAAGTGTAATGAACAATACTTAAGGCGATATTTATATTGGCATTGCTTTCTCTTTAGTAGTTCTGTATAAACTTAAATGAAATAGTTTCCTTCAACAAGTGCTTAAGTAATTTCTACATAAAATATTCAAAGTATTACATTCTCCATATAGTTTGTAGCTGATTTTTTTTCAATACAGCTATCAAGTTTGCACGCAGTTTCCTCAAAAGCTGTGAGTTTCATCTTTCCTCGTGTAATTTTTTGCAAGAGCAGAGAGGACTGGAGGTGAAACAGAACTATTCAAAAAGTTTCTTTTCTGTTGTTGTTACATTAAATATCTTTATGCCTTTGTAATACGCAACTAAAAATATGTGAGTGGAACTGGAATCATGGCAACCCGACATTAAAAAAAAGCCCAAAACCATTTCTTTCTGGTTCACAAGAAAATTCTTCATGCAAATGTCAGAATTAATGTACGCAGCCAGTACTGAATATATTCAATAAACTTGGCAATAGACTACTTCTAAGTGAATAAATACTAATTTGACCTTGTAAGTGGCCTTTGCTTTTTTAAACAGCTCTATAAAGTATTCTTTTGAATCTCCCCACAGATAGTTCATAAGCTCAATGACCACTGTTCAAGTGAATCGTTATATTCTGCCCTTGCTTGCCAGCCAGCCAGCTTGAAAAAGACAAATATTCCTGTGCAGACCTACAACCTTACAGCCTTTTAAAAAGGGAAGTGGTGGCTAAGGATTACATTGGTTGGAATATGAATCTTTTTAGAAACCAGCACTACCATGGATAAGCACCCCACTGAGGCTCTGGACATTGAGACTGTTCCAGTTTTCCCTCACTTTGGCCCCATTGCAACCAATATTTTCCTAAGGTTCACACATATGGAAGAGCATTTTTTCTACTATCTACTTGCAACTGTTGGGAAATATTTATCTAGTTATTATTTTCCATTTTCAATGGTGCCATTCTGAATTTTTGGTACTATAAAGAAAAATGTAGCCTACTCCTTGCATCCCAAAGTTAGTCCAGAATCACTGACACAAAAGTCCCTAGACAGTTCAGGACTTGGACATCAGACCCACAGAGCAAGGCTGCAGAAAGGCATACAGCTGTAATGTAAGCTGCTGAAATGAGCACATGGGTGCAGAGCAGCTGGTTGAAAAGAAATCCAGACAAGACACATGTGGATGTGGTGGGAAGAGGAAAATGTTACCAAAAAAAAGAAAGAAAAGAAAAGCCACAAACATTACCTCTTCATAACATCAAAGTTGTTCTCAACTTTTGCTTCCTTTTGTACTCATTATTGCTTCCAGATACCCATTATTAGTCTCTCTTCTTCTAGACAGAGGCTTTCTCAGCTGTTGTGAGCCATACGTTCTGTCACCTACTGCTACATTGTCTTCAGTACAGTCTACCTGGGGAAGGTGAGGGATGTCACTGAGATGTTCTAGGTTTTCTAGTATGTGGTGCAGCATAAGGCAAACCAAAGCACAATGATAGCCACCATCACCAGTGACCCTGGTGTTCAGTATTCAGTGTCCTATGTCCAGTCACCACAGATGTATCTGGCTCTGGAGTCAGAAAAACCCCGCCCAACCCCATTTACAGTCTACAGCTGTAGAGAGTCCTCTTAACCACTGACTTCATCTTACTGCGAGGATGTTGCATGTACCTCAGTGATAGGTGAAGGATTACTTCTCTGCAGATAAAGAAACAGAAGATGAAGAAAGCAAAAATGTCCTGTCCATATTCATCTCAAATATATTAGAGCTCAGTTTGCAAAAACTTCTTTTCTTTCTTCCAACTCCCTGTTCCACAGGAAAGTGATTACTCATTTTTTTCACAAGCACTTTCTGACATGTTAGGAAAGAAGAAAAGCAGGTAGAGAGCTCTGGCCTGTCTAGGTGATAGAGAAAACATATCTCTCCTCTTGGATAGGAAGGGAAAGGGAAAAGCAGAGGGAATCTTACGATTTTTGAGAGAAATAGAACAGTACAGAAAAACTTCACTAATTACAGAGATGAGAGAATAGCTCAAGAGGAAGAAAGGTATTTCAACCTCAGGACCTTTGTCCTGGGACAAGAGGTCAGCTATCACATTCCTTACCCGTCAAATGTGTTGAACTGATTTGAATCAATAAAACTTTCAAATTCCCATTGATCAAAACAGATTCCTGTAGTTTAGCTGTTTATTTATTTTTAATGTCACATAATTGGTTATTTTGAGGGAAGAAATGCGCTTTATTTCTTCCTCCTACTTGTGAAAACTTTCATACAGGCATAGACACATGGTGGAGGTCTTCCTCTCTCTTAATGCAATTTCTTTTCTTTATAAACACCCTTCCATTCTTCTTTCTATTTACCTTTTGGAAGAGGAAGGAAACAGTCAAAAGATGAAGATATGGAGAAATTAGATGAAATAGGATTTTTTTTAAAAGACTTCAGCATTTCTTCTCATCCAATTTCAGTAGTGGAGACTTCTTGCCATTTATATTTGATAGTTGTAATACGACATGCATTTTTGATTTCTTGATGATGTAAGCTAAACCAGTACAATGCAATGACACAAAATATCTATCACTAAGTATAATCAATAAAATTTTATCCACTGAGAAGTATGTGTTCTATCACTAGCACATGTTTCCCTAGGTCATGAGATCAGGTAAAAGCAGGTGGGAAGCTGAGCTGACCGTTGTCTACCCGGTCAAACATTCATGGTGTTACTGGCTGGTTTTGTCTTTTGATGCAATATAACTAATGTAAAGGTTTGTTGCTTAGCCTTCCTACTGTGTCCATATATTCACTTTCTGTACCATATTATAAGCAAAATGTACTTTAAGAGGTGTGCTTGCCTACTTATGAACACTCAACTTTGTTGTTGTTTTTCCAGAGTAGATAAGATAAAAAAATTCCAACTGTCAAATTATTTCATATGAATTCTTACTCACTCCAAAGGTTTCTATGCTACTAGGAATGAAAAGGGCCAAGTCTATGCAACTGATTATCATATATTTTTTTCCAGATAGACCTCACATCATAATCTTGGAGAATCCCAGCTATGTTTGAGTTTCAAGACAGGTATGGAAGCCCAGGCATTCAGAACATGTTGGAGAAGGGATATTTTATTCTCTACATTTGCAGTCAGTCATGCATGTTTGACTGTAAATGCTCTGAGAGGATCCTCCACGTTGCTAGGACTAGCCAGGTGCTTAAATTTATGTGTGTTTAGTGCTTGCAGGATGAGAGCTAAATTTCTGCTGCTGAAAGGTGTGTGGAAAGAAGGATCTAGGTCAATCACTCAGGTGCCCTCATAGTCAATTGAGAAAAATAATTGCCTCCAGTGGGCAATTCTTCCCATCAGTCTTAAGTCATTGGTCTTAAGAAGGGATATCTACCCTTTGGAGATGTCTATCACTGCCCTTTTTAGACATAAGGAGCCTAAAAAAATCCAACTCAGACTTGATAGTTTATTTTGGTTGACATGAATCCTATACTTTGTCATTCTCACTCCATTACCTTAAATGTTTAAAGGTTTCTGTGATTCTCTTACCTTTACTGTTTACTGAACTCAATAAGACAACTGGTGGCTGAACCGGTAAACGCCTGTTCGTTAAAACGCTGTGTTTCTAAGGACATGGTATACCAAATACATGCTGCATGATACTTCCAATCTCACTTTCAGTTGTGTTTTTTTTCTCCAGTTCCCCTTGAACTGCTGATGTGAGACATCCAGTTTTACACTACCCAGCATTTTATTCAGTTTCCCTTAAGAAATCTGTGACTTACAAAGGGCAGTGTATATGTGTTAAGAACATGTCCTTGTCATTCTTTGTAAAGCTATAGCATGAACTATGATAGGAACAAATACTGCATGTTTGGTATCATTTTAAGATACCCTTGCTTTATAAAAATGACCTTGTTTGACTATATATATTAAATAAACAAATGAACTCTTTCTTATTCATCCGGAAAAAGCCTTTGGTTATCTGCTTATTCAAAACATGGTAAAACATTGTCTTCCTTTGCTTGTCTTATGACGTGCAAATTAGATTTAAACCAACAGAGTGATAACACTCTTCCCACTGGAAGAATGCTGTGCTATATCAAACTGAACTTTGCACATACTTTGTATGTTTAGGAGTATACTGAAATGTGCACTGCAAAAGAGGCAAATGAATACAACTAAACAGTTCAGAGAAATCAGCCATTGTGTCATGTAAAACTACTCAAAAGGGTACACAAAGATCCTTAAGAATGCTTCAAATACTTTTCACCAAAAAAGGGAAAAAAGCAGTTTTATCATATTTCTAAACTGAAGTCAGTTAGCACATTGAACAATTATTGTATTGAAAAAGTACTCACATATGACTCACACGGGGGTTCAGCACAGGCATGCAACAAGAAGTTCTGGGCTCATTCTGGTGCTGAAAACAATATGCCCTGTGACCTCAGAGAAGTAACCTTCTATGCTCTATTTTTATTCCTCCCTTAGTAAAATGGGCATAATTTAGATTTACCTACTTAGGTAGTGTTGCAGGGTCAGAGCGTTGTTTGAGCACTGAAAGATAAAGTGAACCGTTTACACAATGCTCAGACTAGGAAGATGGACACATGTGTGTCCAGGGAGGGTAGGAAGGTGTGAGGGAAGTTGGATAATGTGGATACCGTGAAACTGCTTCTTCGATTTATTGTTCTGAAATACAGCCCAAGGTTCTTTCTTCATGTTAAGGCTACACGATCAAGCATAAAACATGACTCTGCCATCTGTCAGTATAAAATATTCCTGTCCAGTGGAAATCCCAGTGCTTTTTAGCTGGTGGGGCATCCTGCCGAGGGCTGTTAGCCAGGTGGAGGAGGCTTCCTGCTCTGCTGCACTTCTGGGCTTGCTGCTAGCATGTACATTGCTGACACCTAGCACAAGGGTGAAATAAGACTCAGAAGGATTTTCCTCAGGGTTATGAAGTCCTGGCTGGGATGTGCCCCAGCAACCCCAAGGTAAGAGCCTTCCCTGTTGCTGCCAGATTTGCCTCACCAGAGCTGCCTTGCTGAGCCCTCCGATTTTGGTATTTGAAGATTCTTCAGTGCATATATGCCATGTTGCCGCTGTAACTACAAGTTCTTGCTTCTTTTTAAAGCGAAATATTTTATAGCAGGCATTAGACAATGTTAATATCCTATTTTTAGCCAGTGCTAAAAGTAAGGGAAGCTAGTAAGTAAGGACTGCTTTTCTTCTTTGCCCTAAGGACCATTTGTACGCACAGGGGATTGTGTGCATAGGTGTGAACAAGCACAGACCAAGGCAGATTGCTTCACCCAAAGATTAGGTCTTCTAAACCAGACAAATAATCCAAACTAACTGGAGGTCAGCAACTGAGAAAAGAAGCTGAGGCTAGTTAGGAAAAAGGACTTACCTGGTTTTAGAAAAAGGATTATTTATAAGAGTTCTTTATGAGTAAGGACAGTGCTGTATATGCAGTTTAAGAGACATGGCTAAGAAAAAGTGAAATAGAGAAGAAGGGTTTCCCTCGCCTATTGAAAAGAGGTAGGTTTTTTTACCCCAAATAATTAAAAGGCGCAGTAGATTCCTGTATAAAAACACAGTGAAGAGCAGGCTCTGTCATTTTACCAGCAGGTAAACTTGCTGAGGTCAGCTCTTGGCCAAGGTCTAGGGCTGACCTCAGCAAGTTTACCTTGTGGTAAAACTAACAGGCTTTGATCTTTACTTTGTTTTCACCTCAGGACAGCTCCTGCTTGCTAGTTACCTGAAGGTAAAAATCACACCTTCTTTTATCACCAAAGCTAAGTCTATGAAGCAAACAGACTGGGAATAAGAAGAAATATGAGCTGATATATGGCATATAGGTATCAAAGGAGGGGATGCAGGACTTGTTTTGCTTCTTCAAGAGGAAAAAGAAAATTTAGAACTGAGATATGAGGCAGAAGATACAGTAGAAATGGTAAGTACAATTGAATAGTATGTACAATTATATCACAGTAGTGTTTTAGACAAATAAGACAAGCAGAAGAAAAGAGGATAAATGAGGTGGGAAAGCAAGGAAATAAAGGGTGGAGTAATGATGAGGAGAGAACCAAGGCAAAAACAAGTATTTTTTGTGATGGGATTTAAAGAAATAGGAATCTGGAGGGAAAAACATGAGAAGGGCTGCATTTGGAGGCGCACTGCATGGTGAAGCAAAAAGAGCAAGCATGAGCAATGAGCCCACAGCTGTGTTAGCATAGCAAGACAGGATTACACCACACCAGGGATGGACTGATGTTGACCTCAGGAAATCCGATGGGATGTGTAAGCGGTCACAAGCCCAGCTCACAGCGGAGCAGCAGGTGGTAGCGTGGGACATTGAGGACTGCTTTCTGCAGAGGTAAGTTTGGCCAACTGGGCTGTTTCACTTGGGGAGGAGGTCAAAGAGGACTCGGGAAAGGGAGGATAAAAGGAATCTGTGATGGGACATAAGGAAGGCAGGAATCTAGAAGAAAGAGCATATGGGGAGCCACTGCTTAGTCTTGCTCTGCTTTTGGCCATGATTGCATGCACTCAACAAAATGTTTGCCATGCAATTTCTGCCACATTTCTATAATTTCTTTGGTGTTCCAGATTGCTGTAGCTATTTCTATACTGTCATATAAATAACTGAGGTTTTTCTAGTTTTCTAAGGTTTTTGTTTGTTTGTTTGTTTGATTTGGTTGGGGTTGTTTTGTTTTGTTTTGTTTTGTTTTAAAATCAAGATTATACTCCTGTGAGCCCTAATTTGGTCAGGTTATATATTTCAGAGCAAACAGCTTGCTTTGCCTAAGTACTTCTCTGAACTGAACAGTCTGCCCTGAGGCAAGCAAATCCAAAGCCAAAGAGGGATGCACCCTTCATATTCTGCTAATTGATTGAAGGGGCAAATGATCTATAGGAAAAGTTGCATCATTAACTTAATTGAGGGCAAAGCCTAATTAGAGGGGAAATGAAGTAGACAGAGCCAGAGACACAGCAGGCCTTCATGTGAGATGTCAACAAACAGACATTGTAACTAAAACCAGACAGCAAGCAGTACTTCATTTACATCTTCAATTTCAATGTGAAAACATTTACAGTGATTGTGATGTGTATGTGAGATTTCAGAGGAAGAATGCAAAAATTGAACACAGCTAAACTGAAATCAGCAGGTTTTAGAGTTGTAGAAAACAAATCAACTGACTATGGTTGCTTTAAAAAATCCTGAGCAAACTGACTGAAGTTACTTAAGACTGCATTTGTGCTTCTCCAGTATATTTGAACTCTACATTCCTGAGGAAATCCAACAAGAACTGCACCAGGAATTTTACAGTAGCAAGTAAATAAACTGAGTAAATTCTGGCGGACAATATTGCTTCAGTTTGACTATACAGAATTCCTGAATGAAGACATAAAACGTCACTTTTGCACGTTTGTTTTTTAAATGGTTACTCTGTGCAGTTACTTTTCTGGAGTCTCCTTGCTTGAGCAAAGAGGCTTCCCCCCTTAGAATCACAAGCTCCTGAGCTGTGAACTGGTGATGTTAAATTCTAGAGGCTTGTTAAGTATTTTAAACATTAGTTTAATATCAGAACTAAAACAGGTGGCAGTGGTCTTTTCAGGACCTTTTCCACTGCATTTTAGGGGCTTTTTTTTGGCATGCAGCTCTTTTTTTACTAACTGCAGGAATACAAACAAAACCTTTTCATAAGAAAAGCCACTTAAGTGAAATGAGGAATGCAAGCAGACATGTTTTGGCTACAGTGCAAGTCTTTAAAGTATATAGGCATTATTATACAATTCAACTGCAGTCACGTGGGTATTGTGCATTCTTTAAGAAACTGGGCCCTGACCCTGCTCCCCAAATATGCACAAAATTTCTGTGAGTATTTATAATTAAATAGTGTGTAGAGATATTAATAAATGGAAAGGGAAAAGGAATTTTATTGTGAAAACCAAACCTACACAGAGCCAGAAAAATCATCATGTACTAATTAACCAAAACATTTTAGGGCTGACCTCTTTTGTATTCTCAGGAAAATTATCGACTTTTGCAGCTTCACAAACCTCACATTCTATTAATGACTGTAATTGCTTACCAGACAAGAGTCATCCTCAAGTTTACAGCAACTGGATATTAAATAGCTGCTTCTGTATCTGTATTTTATTCTCCATACTTTCTGTCCTCCCTAGCTGGACTCAACCACTCTCATCTCCCATCTCCTTCCATACAGATGAGCACATAGTCTCAAAACTTTGTCCTGGATCTGCTGATGCAGCTCTGAAACAACAAAACTCCCAATGACTTCTTGAAGATTTTACTTGATTTGGATCACCATGTCATTCTCAAATCAATTTAAGAGTTTTTCCCCAAGACAAGTGGGAGCCACTGATCCAACCAAGATAACATACTGGCTCCCTTGTAATTCAAAACATGCATGCAAATCTTGAAAACACTGACTTTATGCAGAAGACAGGAAGAGGCTCCACTGAGTACAGTATTAGTAATTATCTATGTTGTGTGACAAGAAGCACTAAATACACCTAAAGTTAGCCTAACAAATGCATATTGTGCCATTCTTGCAGCTAAAGACCTTCAGGGCAAATCTCCTTTTAGTTCTCTGAAAGTACATTAGCTCAAAGCTCATTTGGTGGGAAGCGGAATTTATAAAATTATGGGTTTCAAGACAGCAAAAATTACAGCAGTCTACAAATCAGTGGAGCAGTCTTTCTTATTTCAGCTTTGTAGTAAAGTTTATTGTAAACTAGGTAATAAGAGGAAATCCTGCTTGGATCATCCTTGAGTACAATAGTCGAATGTTAACACATTTATTATCACCTGTCACATCCCTATGAATGCATCATTGTGAACATGCATTTGGATCTAGGACAGCATCATTAATCATCATTCCAAAAAAACCACAGTAGTTAATTATTTGTCTCAACATATTGCATTTAAATCATCCTCCTCATTAAATCAATTATGAAACAATGTAAGTATCCTAATTGAGCTACTAAGAACTAGAACATTGTTGCAGAATAGAAATGGAAAGAAACTACCAAATGCTATCCTGATTTTCAAATACATAAAGACTATTTCTTTTATTCTCTAGCAGAAACCATACAGCTTGGGAATTAAATTAGGAAACCTTTCCAGGGTGTATTAGCTGGGGTTTGGCAATGTGCTACCTTTGTCACATGGCTCTTTACAGCTTGGAACGCAAGCAGAACTTACTCGTGCGTGCTCATAATATATACTCTAAACATATCTTATGATGCAAAGAAGTTCTTAACACCACATTGTTCTCAAAGGAATATGGGGAAAAATCGAAGCTACTTAACCCTCTATGTTTTTGAAAATATGGTCCAAATTTATTTCAAACTTGCTTTCTCAAGAGTGGCATTCACTGAAGCAGGTGTCAGCATGTGTATATCTGAATTAGCTGCCTCAGGCTCCCCTTATAGTAAGCAGAGGAAAACAAGCAGTTTTAGGACTTGATTCATCTGACTTATTTTAGATCTCTGCTTTGGGATGAGATGAATCACCTCCTAGAAGGACCTCTTCTTTTCCATTGACCCAAGAGGGAGTCCAAGACTTCTAGATGTCAAGATGAGGATGTCTACACATCAGTAATCTAATAATTTCAACCTAAGATCCATCAGCCTGGAGGATAACACAATGCAGCCAACATAAACCTGAAAGCTCAAAAGGAAAGAATGAAGATGGGCAGGCTTTGATTATTTACACCTGCAGCATCATAAAAGACATGAAGCTATACCAAGGACTTGATTGTAAAGAGTGGTGGGAGACAGCCTAGCAAACAGATACAGGAGATAAAATGACATGGAAAATATACCGCAAGGTGTCCTACAGATGGAAATATTCTTGTAGACAAGAACGATTAACTTTGTGGGAAATACATTCTTTCCAAATACTACCAATTTCTGTAGCTTATATATTGTCTTTTGCGTTGAAAAGGTTCCCATGGAAAGTACAGATATTTCAGCTGCTGCTTTTTTCAGTTGTTGGTCTTTCTATTGTAATATTCTACTGTGATATTTTACTGCATCATCAAGTACATGAAATCACTTAGCCATTTTGAAGTCTCAAATTTACGTTATCATCAGCTGGGGCCTGATTTGACTTCTATATTGATGCAAAATGCTTTATCATCCTCCTCAGTAATTTTATACTACATTGTCTTAGTAAGAGTATCAGTCATACATACTTTTTCTGTAAGGAAAGCTGTATAATGATATAATGTATAATGGGAGATGTTTTGCTTTGCTATCTTTGGCATCAGATTTGTTTTGAGGTAAAAACACTGTAACAATTATTCACTTCAGCAGCAAATCAGTCCCACCTCCAGTGCTAACTTGAGCTGTTTTGGCTTCCTTTTCAGGTAGGTTCACCACAGCCCTAGGACTTGCCTCTGTTTTGAGGAATAGTTTCCCCATGGCATTGTATGAAATCTTGTCTAAACAGGGCCCAGACCAGCTTTTTGGTCTGATCGATTTTTGGTTTTGTAATCGGGCCACCTATCCATACAGGTAGCTTAGACCTGATAGTCTTCTCCTCTGACAGAAACAAGTAGTCCATGCAAGATGTAGGACAACTGCACAGTGTGGGACAGCCTATCAATTTTTACTTTTCTCTTTCACATCTGGGTGCATCAGCAACATAGCAAGTATCTTTAGAAGACACAATCTTATTCTGAACATCACTCTTCATTGTTCCCATCATCCTTTCTCTGTAGTAGTTATTGGCAGATTCCTTTCTCTTCTCTCTCACAAGTTACAACAGGAGAAACTGTATAATCTCTCACCTTTTTCAACTTCCAGAGTAAAATTAGACACCTTACAGATTTCTGTTACTTCTGTTTTTTTTTTACTATGCCTCTCAAAACAGCCCCCTGACAAATGAACTAGATTCAATAGTTTTTTTTTTCTTTTTCAATGAAATTTAAAAATAATTAAGTAAGAAGAAAAAGAAATCTAAAAAATAATGTTTCTTTTCATAGGAAAAATAATCAATATTAACATTAAAATACTTTTTCTATACATCCGTTGTAGATTCCATCTTCCAAGTTTCCTATAAAAACTAACATTTGTCAACAATTACCACTTGGTACTATACAACACTTCTTTCAAAATATTTGGAGATACCTACTGTGTAATAACTAAGGGCAAATGTTGATTTTTAATAGCTTTTATTATATGTGGTCTTGTTACTGGTGAAAACATGATGAACTTTCAGAAAAATTTCATGCTAAATCATGACTCATTTTATTTTTAATAGCATTGTAAATAGTCACATTAAACTTGCAAAACAAAACTCTAAATCCCAGGAAGGAATAAATTGTGTAGAATTAATTAACTTGTGTGAGTGGTTTCTTTTCCTCACTGTCTGCACACACTAAAATTCAGCACATTCTGCATTTAATAAGTTGATTACAATTACAGTACTACTTATATTGTTATTTAGGAACTAAACCTCACTTTCCACAAAGGATTGACATCCCCTTTTCACCTAAAATATGCAGACTATTATTTTGTGTAAATAAATGTTGAATTTTGTGTACACGGTAGCAAAGCAAATTTGTCAGATTTACCAGATTTACCAAATTGTCAGATTGCTTTTGTATTTAGGAGGTACTCTTTGGTTGCTTCTCACAGACAAAAACACACTGATCCTCACCCCACTGACAGCAACAGAGCAAGTTGCCACTGTCTTCAGTGCAAGGAGGATTCCACCCAGAAGGCAGAAACATTTGCTAACATGAAGGAATAGGAGCAGCCTTGTTAAGGGAGCTCTTTCCCAGGAAGTCAGAAGCTGATCAGCTCTACGCTCAGCAGGAGATGTCAACAAAGTCTATAGAAATTATGATGCGCGCTTCAGATTACATGAAGAAATTGTGACTTTCTCAGAAAGGTCATATGTAAAACATTCTTCTTAAATACATTCTCCTCAAATTAGATCAGCAGTTTACACAGTATAATTCATGATTTTAGGCATTGTTTCTTAACAAATAACTGAAAAAATAACTGTAAAAGATGCTTTAGAAAGAAAATAGAAGTCAAAACAGTTTTTTAAGAATAGAAATCCTGAAACATGAACAGCTTAAAATCATAAGCTACGAAGGGAAAAATCCTGCTTCTCTTTCTGCTGGGAGGCGAGCTTTGCCCACAGCAAAACGAGTGGGGATGTTATTGCTGTGGCAATACCCACAGCATTTTCACTACTTCTTTGTGGCACTGGAGTCAAAAAAAAAAAAAAAAAAAAAGCAAGCAAACTATCCTGCTGCCTGAGGCATGCTCCTGAGCAAAGCCCAGCTCTTTAGGCTTGGGTCAGGGAAGACAGGATTTGCCTCAACAGGATGCATGAGTGGATTAACATGACAAATTAACTGTTAATCCAAGTAGTAGCCAACCATTAAGAAACTCCTCATGAACACTACCTTAGTGGTTTGAACTCTTTGCTCCCAGTGTGTTTTGAGTTTGGAGGGTGAATAAGAGCTAGTCTTCTGTATAGAGGCAGATGTAATGGTCATCCGGGTGAACAAATGCAGGTAAGTCCATCCCGTGGCCTTCATAAAAAAGTTGGTTTTAGTATGACCATGAACAAGGCACTTCAGACTTTAAATCTGAAAGAAAGAAGCTATACTGGCTATTCTTCAAGCTCATTTTCTTTAAACAACAGATGTGGATCTCTTGAAACTTGGTGGAGGGAATGAGTTGGAGGGAGGTGCTTGCAGCCTGCCACTTTTTCCATTTTGATATATGTAGGTGCCAAATAGTAATGGTTTTCCACTGGACAGTTATGACTAGGGTTTTTTTAAAAAAACTATTACACTATTACTTGTTAGCAAGTGGTTATCTGACCAGTACAAAAGTATTTTAGATATCATTGGAAGATTTTTTCCTCCTTTGGAAATGTGAGAGGAACTGGTCTGAGAATTCTCTGCAGCCACCTCTATTTCACCTATTTGCAAGTTCACTTTTACTTTTCTTGCAGTCAGTGGCAAATCTCTGTGAATTTAACTAGAGAAAAAGGGATTTCAGCCACACCAGTTCAAGTTCAAGTATTCCTATTTATATAGGTATGAGGAGGAAAAAGGTTACAAATAATACTTTAATAATAAGTTCTAGTTCCAAGGCCTTATTTAATTTAAATAATTTAATTTAAATTTAAATGAAAAAGAACAACAGGTATGTGACTCAAGTGCCAACAAAAACAGGTATGTAGCTTGGACTTAATTATACAAGTAAATCTCCTTTTGCCCTTACTGAGTGTTTGGGTCTATCACTTTAATGAGGATTTTATTCTGTCCAGTGACTGCAGGACTAGGCCCTCCATCTATAATGACTAAACCTCTCAGAAATATTTCAGTCTTACAGATAGTTTTCATCCCTGCATCTCTATATATTTACCTTAGGAAGATTTTATTGATCAATAAAAAAAAGTATGCCAAATTTTACCTGAAAGCATAAAGTATAAAATATCTGAGAGAAATACATGGTCAGTTTGTATATGATAGGAAGTCTTTCATTTGTACAGTAACTAGTTTTAAGTTTTGTTCGTTAGTAAACTATTTTTTAAATTATGCTTTAGACAAAGTATACTTATAAGAGGGGATATTTGCTTATTTTTTAAATACAAAAATTCAAGAATTGCACTGTTCTCAAGATTTCAAACATTTCTTTTATTTTTCCTGTGATGTAGGAGACCTTGGTGATAGTTTGTAATTAAAGAGTTCTGAAAAAGTTTTTTTTTTAAAAAGGAAAACCAAAAAAAAATAAAAGAAAGAAAGAAAATGCCTTCTTGAAAAAAAAAAAAAAAAGAAAAACACCCAAACCCCAAAAATCTACAGGACTGCAAGAGGAGAAGAGTAAAAGTACATTTCAACATAGTGATTTATAGGGAAAGGCTCAGCAGCTTACATAAAACCAAAAGGGGAAGTGGTCGAACATTGGGTCAAATCTCCATTCACATGTTTTGTAATAAAAGGCTGACTGTAGCCTTTGAGCCTTGCTTCCAGTCACAGACAATGGCAATTGCAGAGCAAGACTAATAACAGGATTTAGCATAAATCCACCACAGGAAGTGAACAGTTGTACTGGCAAATAATTAGCCAGGGAACGTTTTATGGCAACATCAGGATGCTCTCTGTGCTTTAAAGCATTGTCTGGAATTGTGATAATGAAAAAAAAAATAGTCACTTCTCCCTGTTTGTAGAAGACTTTCACTTGTAGGTCATTTTTTACAACATTTAATAATTTTCCTCCTTGATCTAGTTTAGTAGCAATAATGTAAAAGTATTGAATTTGCATTTGAAGTGTTTTTAAAAATGTTCTTTTTTTTTTCCTCTCACTGATGCTTTTTATTGCAAGGTGAATTGTGTTTATTTTGCATGGCTAACAAGTGGGTTCAAAGCAACACTTTGATCTTGAACCCCTGCCAGATTCCAAGGGCTGAAAGCCCCCCTGTGCAGTAAAGTAGACCTGTACTCACAAAGCCTAGCTAATTTGCAAAGGAATGTCAAAATTATTGGCACAGCTGACTACTGTGGTGCAGTACAGTCTATAGTTTTTCTAATGAACAGGGATCTGCTTTTCTCCATATGTTTATTTTTCACTTATTAGAAGACTAAGTTTAAGTATCACTGTTCCTTCTCTAGGTGAGAAACTTCTAAGCCAATGCATTAAAACAAACAAGCAAACAAAGAAAAAAAAAAAAACAACAAACAGACCAGCTACTGTAAAACCTTTACTTTTCAGAAGGGATAATTTTCTGATACCCAATGCAATTATATCTCAAGAAAGCAGTCTATCTGTTCTTTGCGTTTTACACAAACTGCAAAGAATTTTAGCTAAGGAAGAATACTCAGGTCCTATGTGAGCACTTTGAATACATTTCTACACTTTTAGTCTTCATCACTGCTGCCTATATTTGTTCTCCTGGAAGTGAGATACATTAATGAAACTCTGACTAAATCTCCATCTCATTTACGCTGCCTTTGCATATCAGCTTCCTAGCCACAGGAAAAAAAAATTTGAAAAGAATCAGGAGGATACTGTTCCCTTGGTGTATCCACTCAGAATTCAAGAAACTAGAAGTACTAGGATAGGGTAGAAATTTCCCACTAAATGATTTGGCTTGTGCATCACCAGTCTGTACTTCAGTGAAGAAAAGCAATGACAGAATCCCTGGACACTGAATCACAATGTAACTGGAGAAACAGGTCCAGAACTGCACAGTGGTTATCTATAAACCTGAGTCTGGCTCTATAGAGGCCAAGGAGGGAGCAAGATACTTCAAATGATCCTCAGAATTGCAAATCATGACTGTACAGGTCAGCTAGATGCCCAACCTGGACCATGGGGTACATAAAAGAAAGAAAATAAGTACAAAGCTCCCATGGCTTTCTGGATTTAGGCTGTATTTGCTCAAATGATAGTGAAGCTGTAGTGTATTCCTGCATATTTGCTAGCCTAAGCACTGCCAGCAACAGCAGCTTTCTAGCAACATTAGAAATTGGAGCATAAACTCTCCTGTGTCCTTGAGCACACTCCTTCGCTTTTCTGAGCAGACAAGAGAATGCCCAGAGCTCGTTATGTGTTAACAGGCATTCGTTAAGACAATTAAGTATACACAGGGCTTTTGTGTAAATAGGCAAGCTTGACAAGGGGCAGGAGAAAGGAAATAGTATTAGCTATAATGTCACAAGTAAGGAACTGAGGCACAGAAATATTACCAACAGGACTTTCAGAAGGATTAAAGCAGCATGACTTTATTGACTGTGCTGCATTAACATCAAATGTGGTTTGACCCTCAGTGATTTCTTCAAAGTAAGACTGGAAGCAGAACAGGAACCAAACCTAGGTCAATACTCAACCCACAAACCCATAATTTCTTTCCTTATTTCTTTTCTATATTTAGGGAAAAAAAAAAAAAGCAGCACATGTGCCTGTAGGGTGACCTGTCATGCTACTAAGTCTCTACTTGTACAAATCCAGTCCCTCTCATTTTAACTAACTCTAATTTTGAATGCTGTCTTTGGCATCCTGCCTTGGACTTCTCACAAGGCTTTTTTTTTCTTTTTTTTTGGTAGGATTTTTTTCTTTATTTTCTTCCTCTTTTGAGAAGGGAGATAGTAAATGTGAATAATTATTTCTCCATGAAGAACAGATCTTTTGTAGTCAAGTTTGGCATCACTGCCATTTCTTACTTACTTAAAGTTTAGACTAAAACCATGGTATTTATACTGTGACAATCCCTAGGACATTCCAAATGAATCATTTAAGTGAGTTTCCAGTAAGAGGTTATATTTTTTAATGTTCTGTCTATGAGACCTGTTTGCTGTGTGTTTTGTTTCCATTCATGCAGAATTATGTTACGAGCAACTAAAACTGGTAATTTTATTTTTTTGAATGGTTCATACAAAATATCTAGATCAAACTGGACAGCAAATAAAAATAATAATAAAAAAAGGTTAAATTTATTTTTGGATACAGTTACAGAAATGTAACAACTATTTAAGAGGAATGTGAATATTGTACAAGTTCTGGTATGCAGTATATACTATGTCTACATATTTAGAGAGGAAGAGAACAGAGAGAAAACATTCAAGGAATGAATAAAGGGGCCAGATTTTGAATTCAAAATTCACACACAAATTTGTAACTGCAGCAGTAAGTGGACTGATAACACTATAGCTAATATGCCAAGCTTTATGGCTAGCAATGCCTGTGAAGTTTGAAGTGCAGCTTTCTTCTGTTAATTTCAATTATATATGTATATAAAAGAATGTTTTCCTCAGCATGTCATTTTTATGTCTGTAAATTCAGAGTTATATTTATGTGCTTAATAATAATAATAATAACAATAATAATCACCATCTTCATCTTAACATGCAATTGCAACTGAATGCTACAAAGTCAGCATAATTGTGGGGGCAAATGCAGCAATGTCAAGGAAGTGCTATTATTTTTGTAAACAAAATTGTGACTGGGCCTTGGGGTAGGTTGAAAAATCTTTTTGGGCTGTCTCAGTTTTCCCAAGATGAGTCTGCTTGATTGCCATGACACTTGCCCCCATTATGAACAGCTATATGTTGGCATGGCTGTTCTTTAACTGCCACATAGTTTTAGTCTGTTTTTACTATGGAAGATACTGTAGATAAGTTACCTGAGCTTCAGGCAGCCTAAATCATGCACCAACTGTGAGCTGAGTTAACCAAGTTCTGAAAATGAGTACACCTTATGCTTTTGTTATTCAGATCTTCCTTTTATTTGCCCAATTATAGATGGAACTGGCATATCAAATGCAGGAAGAAAGATTCTTATGTTACTTGTTCTATTAACATCAATTTCTTATTGTTTACTTTATACAGGCTGAAGTTTTCTGAAGCAACTCTTTCAAAAAATCAGAAGTACCCTGAGAAAAGGAAAATTTTCCCGTAATTTCTTCCATAATTAATTGTGAGTGTAATAAAAAAAATTACTGACAATTTTTTAAATTAGGTCCCACAGAAACTGGCTTTCTATGATATAGCACTAAATATTTTAATAATAATTTGTAAGAAAGACTTAAACGATTGCTAATGGAGTTTGTAGGTGACAAAAAAACCCCCAACAGAATGGTAAATGTCGATACAGTCCTCCAAAAGAGTCACCTGCACCCTTTGATTAGTTAAACAGGAATAATATGTATTTTGAAATGTAAGGACAAGCAACTCAGACCACAATTTAAGGGCGAGGAATTATTTCAGTCACTGTTATCTAAGAAAGGACCATGATAGGAAAAAAAATACCCCCATTAAGCTAGTGCTATTATTCTGTGACTAAAAAGACCTAAAATGATTCTGGGATTTATGAGCAGGGAAATATGAAGTAGGTGTAAGGGGATCATATTACCTCTGGTACAACTATTACTGCAGCACTGAGTCCAGATCCAGTACCCACACCTGAAGAATGTGTTATTGCATTGGAGGGAATGTGCACCGGAGACGAGACAAATGTGAGGGAAGGAAGAATCGGAAAATGTGTATTATTGCTAGAGATTTAATGAGGTCACGTGTATAGCAGAGGGATTTTCAGTCTGGCGTTCAAGCACTGTATGAAAGGTCGACAAGAGACAGCCTTGAAATAAAGCACAGTACTTAAAAGCAGTGGCAATTAGCCATTGAGACAAAGCTTACTAACGCTTGCAGTATACAACGTAGGTAACTCAAGATTTAATGGGTTTTGTAGCAGAGCTAGTGGGCTTGAAGCAGGTATCAATTCAAGAGGACCTCATGCTCCGGTTGAAGAGGTCAGGTGCGTTACCACAACAGGCTGCTAGCCCAGGGCAGCTAGCTTACGTGCATGTGCTCAGAGCAGTAGTCTGTGCAAAAACTGAAGACTAAGATGCCTCTGTGGAGTGTCTTCTCTCTTCCCATGGAAAAAGTGAACACCACATCCTGGACACAGAATTGGGAATCTCAGGTACGTTAAGCAGGATCTCTGTGAACTTTACTCACCTTGCCTAATTGTCTGGGCTTCATTGACAGTCAGCGGAGAGGAACAAGCATCTCAACAGGGCAACTTATCCCATCCTGCTAAGTGTCAAAGCTAGACAAGAATGCTTCCCTCACATATTGTCTTACCACAGAAAAGAGAATTTTGAATGAGTTGCGCAAACAAGGAGAAGAATCACGCAAGTCCAGCTGCTGACATCCATAATGAAGAGAGAAATAAGCACTTTTTGGACTTACTTCATTTGACGTGCTTTAGATAACTTCTCTAAAGGAAAATGAAACATGTGAAAGAATTATATAAATGGAGTCTCGACAACTAGTTTGCCCTGTTTATAGCTGCATTTGATCAGGTGATCTGCACATTAGATGTCTTAAATTTAAAATGCTAAATGTAAAAAATAAAAATCCTACCATACAAGAAATTATTTTTACTTTTATGTCTTCAGGATATGGGTGATGGCAAAGAGAAAACAGTGAACAAAACTCATACAAGAAGGAGAGGGGAAAACCACGGAAGAGTGGTTTTACCTCTGTTAAACAGGGCAGGAGAGTGACAAGGCTCAGAATGATACAGAGGGTAGAAAAAAAAATTGAATAAAATCCTTCCTGTGAACCCCCACCCCGAGACAAATCAACATTAATATGCATCTTTGACAATCTGTGCATGTGCTGACAATTTTCAGGATGCATTGACAATAATTCAATGGTGGGAACTGGCACTGAGCCCTGAATTACCCAAAGATGGAAAACTGGTTAAAAAATTTAAAGAAATGATGCTGAAAGTAAAAGCTTTGGATGTAATTGGAATAACTAAGAGGAAAAAGAAAAAGAAAAGTTGCTGCATTACTTTTTAAACTAATATAGTCAGATTCTTTATGTGTTTTGTCATATGTAGTTCTTGTGAGATTTGTTAGTGCATTAATGTGCAATCTTATGGTCTAGTCTTACACACAAACTTAGTTTTGAAATTTGTCAAAAGGATTATGAGAAAACAGATCGGCATTATAAAAAAATTCCACCATGAAAATTTATTTAGTATTGAAAAAGGAGACAGAATTTTAGTGGAGTAATCTTTTTCCCAAGTAATACCTTCAGTAATCAAGAAAACAAAGTATCTTTGAGGCAATGGATAGCAAATAAACATTTCTGTATACTAAGAAGATGTGGAATCTAGCTGATTATATAAATTTGCAAAATTAAAGCCTAACTCAATAAATTGGAAGTATTACAATCATTCTCTGACTTTGAGGCCACCTGGAATGGAATAGCCCACAGCTATATTATTAAACTCTCTTATTCTTTAAAACTCAGTCCTTCACCTATTGGGAGCTTGCTAACTCTCAAACTAGGCCCAGAGGTCATGTTGGAGATGCTGGCTGTCACAGGACAAAACTGTGACCAGAACTGTTCTAGCAATGCAAGAGTATGGCTGAATGCAGTTCCAGACCCCCAAGTTCCTTAATTTATCAGTAGGAAATACAATATTAGAGCCCATTGCTCTTAACAGTCGCTACCATGGGAGTCATTACTTCCATACACGCTGCTGATTTCAACGTAGAGTAATCGGGATATGTCTAAGAGTAAGTAAGATAAGTTATGTGAGTAAATGTTTGCATGATCAAGTCCAAGCAGCACTGACCTTGTCCAAGGCACACTGAGAAAAAATTAAATATTGTAGGCTGCTATGTTTGTTGAAGGAGTGGAGGGGGAGTCAGAGAGAGAGACTAAAGGTGTGTGTGTGTGTGTATATATATATGTATATATATATAAAATATGTATTTTAAATAGAAAATACAGTTTCTGTGAAGAACACATTATGAAAGGGTAAGGAATATGAATCATGGGGAAGGCAGAGACTAAGGCTTGTATTTCAGCTAGTAGATTCCTTTGCCTCTGAAATGGTTCCCTTGAGACATTGTTCTGTTGGTTAATAATCCTCACGATTAGAAAGTGTTTTCCTGATATTTCACCTAATTATACCCATCTGTAATCTCTTCCCAAAAGCCTCTCCTCATTTTACCTCTTTGGCATACTCTAAACAAGTCTTTTCTTTCAGCTCAGTCTTTCAGCTAAACAAGTCTTTTCAGCTCAGTAGCTGGCTATGTAATACCCTATATAACTGGAATCCAAATCTGCAAATTGCTGAGCAGCCCCAAATGTCATTAATTTATAAAAGGCGGTGAAGGTTCTTACCTTCTCACAAGTTAGTGCCCAGCATTAATAAAAATATCTGTATTTAAAATAAACAAAAAATCCAGCCTTGCTGTGCATGTAAAATACCTAAATACATAACTTGGTTTCTTTCCAGCACCCTGTTGTTCCAAGAAAGCACAGAATTATGCTTTTGGTAATAATTATTGTAGAATATTTCCTTTCAGGAAAGTCTGTATCTACAATGCGTATATTCTGGGAAGAATATAGTTTACTCTGATAATTTTCTGGGAAGACAGGGCCTTTAATTTTAAATGTTCAAAAGTAATTCTATCACTAATACTTACAGGCCCAATTCTGTCAGAGGTGTATGCCACAAGTCCTGGGATACAGGTTAGAGACTCTGACTTCAGTAATACGCTAAAGCTGCAGTATCTTGAAAAAAGTTACTATAATTTACTTAGACATAGTCCAGCCACAACTGAATGCTCTTTTCTCCTGTTTCTAATATACTGCCTGCACTAGGGAATAAAGCTGTCCCCAGTGAAGAACTTAAGGTACATTGCTTTTCATTGGTTTTAGACATCTAAAGAGAAAAGACCGTGGACTTTATCCTTCTGGCATCTGGGGACACAGCCACCCCAGTCAACTGACTTATTGCCTCAAAAGTGTAAGCCATATGTTTTGAAGAGAAAAGCCCAAACAGCTAAAAAGAAATACACATGTGCATACATGTGCAGTAAAATTCTTAGATTTCTTCTCTTCTTTAGACTCTTGGCAAGCTACACAAGGGGACTGCTTCTCATGTCACCAGAATACATTCTGGGGTTTCCAGCTTAAGAGCTCTCAGTGAAGGCAGTGTTCATCATAAAAACAGTATTCACTTGATTAAGGACAAGAAATGCTCCTGAGATTGTCACTGTTGCCAGACAGAAGGTGAGAAGCTTCCAATGTTTTTAGGAGACTGATGAAGGGAAAGTTGAAAGACCTTTCACATGACTTGGACCTCTATCAGATAGATATCTAACCGCTCGGGAACTTGGAAACACTGGATGTAAATACATGATCAGCTTTCACAGCAAGGGAAGGCTGCTAGTTGGCCCCTCAGTGATGTGTTGTGTTCAAGATATTCAGGACTGACCCAAAAAGTGGGAGAATACCGCGTGACAGAGCCTGCCAATGACACAAAACTGTTGAGGACAGTCAAAGCTGACTGAGCAGAAATGTAGCAGGATCACATGGTAATGGGGTGACTGGGTAGAAAAACAGCAGGTGAAATTCAACCTGAATAAGCAGAAAGAAACACAGAAGGAGAAAAATAAACCTAACTAAATATACACTTTCAGCTATGTATTGTCACCCAGGAAAGAGACACTGGAGCAGCTATAGAAATGCAATTTGAATGTTAGAAAATCCTAGGAAAAATAATTAAAAAAAACCCCAAAAGCATCCTTATGCCATGGCACAAATCAACATCATAGCCCCATCTGGACATTTTTTCTGATTCTGGTCACCTGCCTTGAAAAAGCCATAGTGAAACTAGAAAAAAGCATAGAAAAGAATGGCATGCATAGTCAGAGCTATGGAATAGCTTTTATCCAAGCAGAGATGAAACTAAGTAGGTTCTTTAGTTTAGAAGAGAGGTGACTGATACAGGTTTCTAAAATCATTACCAACCTTCTAAAATCATAAATGTTATTGAGAAAATGTACAGATATCAATTATTTATTATATTCTGTAACACAACCAAAAGACAAACAATAAAAAGAGCAGCCAGAAAATTAAAATAAATTCAAGGTTTTCTTTTTTCTTTTCTTTTTTCTTTTCTTTTTTTAAGATATCGCATTGCTGGAATTTGCTGCCACAGGAAAACAAGGAGGCAAGCGTGCAATTGGATGCAATAATTAGACAAAGTTGCGGAGGACAGATGCTTTACTGGCTTGTCCTCTGACTCAGGAAATCCCTTAACTGCAGAAGGGGAACACTATTACTGTATGTTGTCCTGTTTCCTTACCCTCCCTCCCCTAGGCAACCTTTACTAGGCACTGCTCTTGTTGATTCTCCATTTGTACATAGGACTTTCATTGCTTCAGGCCAGTCCCTGACTGTATATGTGAGCCAAATGGAGAAAATACAGACCTCACAGAAATTGTCAAAATTTTGGCTCAGGATTGCATAGTCTGTCCTCCATCATGGACTCTGTTATGGCAAGACTAAATTTCCAATGCTCTTTTCTTCCCAGCTAAGCAGATCCTGGACACCAGCCCCTGCCCCCAACCGCCCCCAGCAGCTAAGGGCTGTCCTTATCTTCCTTTACCAAGAGGGCTGTATCAGCTGGCAAGGGGCTCAGCCACACAGTGGCAAGGTCCAAAAAAAAATGCATTTGGGTAGGAAGAAACAAAAGCAAACACTAAACCAACACCTCTCCTCTCTTCTCCCAGACTCAGCATCAGTCCTTCACTCAAGACTGCTCTACTGACCCTGAGCATTGCAGAGCTCAGGATGGATGTGGGTATGGTCAGTAGGGAGCAAGTTCTTTCTTCTGTTCCTTCCCTCTCACATATTTCCCCTGCTCCAGTGTGGGCTTTCCATGGCGAACGGACCACATCCTCCTACCAGCTTAGAGCTGAGAGAAAGGCATACATGGGTTGATTGGTGAAAGAACTCATAGAAAGTCCCTAAAAGTACCATCTAACAGCTGCTGTTGAAGACAGGATGTTAGACTAAATGCACTTTGAATCTCAGTAAATAATCTTTCTAATATGGATATGGTTTAGATACAGAACTTTCATCTTCTAAGGCTATGTTTTGTTAGCACACAGATTATATCTGTTTAAAAGGAAAGAAAAAAACATCACCAAATCATCAGATATATAAAAAGCCAACACATTGCCTTTAAATAAAATAGAATATTGTTTTCAGATAGAGCTCTTGCCCTAAAGATGATTATCTCACCGGAGTTTCCATCATACTGTCTTTATCAGTCTTTCTTTATGAAATAAGAAGCTGTTTTATGACGAAGCTGGAGATGCAGGGAGAAAAGGTAACATGTCCTTTTGGGGCAAGTCTTCCACATTTTATCTAATCTGCCCGCTGGATCATTTAAGCTGCCTGTTATTTGATCCCTGACCTTGCCATGAGAAATTGCTTAGTAGTAGGTTGCGGACTTCCATTGGCAAACATGCTGAAAGTGTACTCAGAGAGTGGTTGTTGATTAATTATGTATACTTCATGTCACCAAGATCTGTGAGTATGTCAGAGGGCTGGAGACAGAAGAAGGTGCATTTTTTTCTGATTTTCTCTACTACATAACATTCTAAGTTTGCACAAACAGAAGGGTCAGTGCACCTTGCTGTTTTTAACAAAACTTTCACATGGTATTTTTCTAGTTGAAGAAACCCCAAAGCTTAAACAATTTTATTGTTTAGAGGAAGGCAAGAGGAAGGCTTAATTGCACATTATTTGTGAACTGTAACCAATGCAAGGGAAAAACTGAACTGTATAAGGAGAAGGTGTATTTAATTATCTATAGACTGAGAATCTGTAGGAGCTGTGTTTATTTTTTAACTTGTATGGAAGTGCAGCTGCCATCCAGTAAGGGGTCCTGAATACTGTGAGCCCAAAACTTAGTGACCCAATAACCAGACAGGAAATCAGATCAGTGAATTAGGTACCCTACCATCTCCAGACTATTGGCCATGGATGGATGAGGTATTCACAAGAGCCAGTATGGACTGCTAGGACTGAGCAAGGCATTAAAGAGTGTGTGTCCAGCCCTTTCTATCACCCTGGAAGACAGGAGTTTATTCTGAGGCTACATTTTTCCAACTGGGATACAGAAAGAGTCTTAAACATAGATGAAGGAATGAGTATATATATGATATCCTAGTAGTTCAAATAAGTGTCCAAGAGGAGAGATCTGCAGCCAGGGGTGTTTTAACAGAGCTGTGCCCCAGGTTCCCTGAGAATCTGAACTAACAGGATTTTATGTGAAAACATCCTTCCCTCCTAAAGCTGTTCTGTTCTCCCAGGAATGTACAAGTCATAGGGCCAGAAAGGCAGCAAGTAAGAAAGAGCTTGACTCTGGAACACTTTTTGGGGGAAACAAAATTTAAGGGAAGTCCTGCTTTGTCTAGTTCCTCTTAATAAAAATGTTTATGTTTTGTTTTACATTACACTGCTAATGGATAAAAAAACCCCAAACCACTCATATATAAAAAAACCCAACCAAAACCCCCACCCTAAACCACCATCCCACCACTCCACATTGAAGCAGCAAATGGAACCATAGAAATAGCTTACAATAGACACCTAGCCTTAAGTGAATTTACAGACTAGTAATCTATTCAGCAGTACATCACATTCTATTTCCTAAGCTCTTTCCCTTACAATTTTTCACCTTATCAACCCAATTTTATTTTTTTTTCACTTTTGTTTAAGAGTCAAACAGACATTGCATACTCTGCTCATATGCTGTCTACTGGGACACCATCAGCTCTTCTGGAAGTATACAAACTTGAAGGTCATGACAGTGGTTTACTTCTCCAGAAAGTGCATTGTTAGGTTTTTTTGGTTTTTTTGTTTTTTTTTTAACTAGAAAACATAATTTGCAGCCATATTGCTTATACTGGAGTGATTAGACGTCTTTATATTTTGACACAGTATCTTCCTGTCTTACATAACTTAAATAACAGTGAGTTACTAGCAATTTTTTCTACTTTCCTGGGTTTACTGGAAATGGGAGGGGGAGAGAGGGAAATGACCATAGAAAACTGGAGAGGCCAGAGACAATTAAGGGAATATGGGAAAGCTGAAAGCCTAATACTTAATTGAATCAAAGCCTATGCTGATACATCACTAGAGATTTGGTACATGAAACATTTGCCTGATTTTCTGAAACAGTACTTTCTAAATACAAATTGCTATTAATGCCAGGCCACAAACTATTTTATATTTTAACTTCTTTTTCATACAGTTTAGCAATTTATTATTGATCATTGTGTTCACTTAACTGCTTTTCTTCACACTTTAAAACCCGATATTACCTCATCATTATCATAATGTATTAAAACAAAACAATCACTTAAAATTTCAAGAAAAAGATGAAACTGTAAATAAAAATGTATTTCTCTAATATTGATGTCCTGTTATTGTCAGAAACACTTTTCATTTTATGTAAATATTATTTTCTTTAGTTTTCAATCTAGTCATCACCCTTTGCAGGTGTTAAATGTTTATAACATTTTGATCTCAAATAACACAGGCTAATAATCACCTGAAAGACAAGTAAACAACAGTAATGTATAGTTCTTCATATGGATGGAAAGTATATTAATTCTTAATCTTTTATTGATTCTTAATTCTGAATCCTTAATTCATACAGGTCCAGATATATCATTAATGTGGGAACAGGGAGAAATATTTAGGCACCAGATCCAACACTGTCACTTATTGTTGGATACATGCAGTTCTGTGTAAGCACTGTATAACCATCCCCAGTAGCATTTGGCTAAATGCAGATGAACACCACCCACATTTCCTTTCCTTATGAAACCTGCTAATACTGAGTCTTAAAATATTTTTTTAAAGAATTCATTAGAGGATGACAAATAAGCAAGCAAGCAAACAAATAAATAGATGTGGCTCTCAAATAAGGAGGAAAAAAAGAATCTATGTTCTTCAGCATCCCATGCAAAAGACCTGCTCCTAAAATACACAGAAAAGCACAAATAAGTTTTTAAGGATGACCTTAAATATGGGCTGCTAAATGTCAAATGTCTGCCAGTGATAAACAAACCTTTAAAGGTTTAGCTTCCATTATTACTAAGCCATTTTGCATAAAGGTGGAATAGAAGTCCTATAGTGATGTGAAAAAAAATGAGAATTACCAATTCTTTACAAACTACCTCCTCCTAATAGGCCCAGTCTTCCAGACCAGAAGACAGCATGCCTGCTAATGTGGTACAGACAACTTCCACTAAAGTGGAAATTGAAATACAAACTGGACTTCAATATTTAGTCCTTTTCAGTAAAGAAAGAAAACCAGAATATTTTAGGCACATAACTCTGTTTTTCTGAGCAGCAAAGCTAGAACAGAAACAGTTACTACTACCACTAAAACTTTAATTATCCAGTGCGGTGAAAAAAGTAAAGAATAGCCCAATTTAATCCAGAAGCTTCCAGAATCTTTTTTCCATGGATATTGAACTTAAAGTTGGTGTTCCAGTGAGAACTTGACTTCAGCAACACTAAGCATGAGGAAATTCAATTTAGTTTTTACAAACTGGGTAACAATAGCTAACTTCAAACCCCCAAGTTTTAAAATACTGTTTCCCTGCTCATATCTGTCCATGGCAGGACCAGGAAGGATCTAGTCTTTATCTCTGAACAGGATTGTCTCAGCCAGTGCAATAAAAGACATGAGGAGCAATGGTAAAAGTCAATATATTTTTAGGGAAAATTAAATTTACAGTGAATAGAGTCAGATTTTAAGATAATTAAAGTCTATATCTCAGATATTTGCCAGCCACACATCAAAACAAAACATCCATGTCTTTCATATCGGGAAGGATCAGAGTTTGTAGTTCAGTCATCCTATGGTAAGCTGTTAATATCACATATTAAAGGTTCTTCATGAGTCTCCTTCATTACTTTGCTTCCTGATGAAAAAAAATGTCTTAAGGGTATATGCATGTCAACTGCCTATTCTGCAGGATTTATTTGATATTTTGCTGGTTTTGGATTTTGTTGTCATTTTTGTTTTGAAAATAGAATAGACTATTTCAGTTGGAAGGGACCTACAGTGATCACCTAGTCCAACTGCCTGACCACTTCAGGGCTGAGCAAAAGTTAAAGCGTGTTATTAAGAGCATGGTCCAAATGCCTCTTAAACACTGACAGGCTTGGGGCATCAACCACCTCTCTAGGAAACCTCTTCCAGTGTTTGACCACCCTCTCATTAAAGAAATGCTTCTAACGTCCAGTCTGAACCTCCCCTGTCACAGCTTTGAACCATTCCCCCATGTCCTGTCACTGGGTACCAGGGAGAAGAGCTCAGCACCTCCCTCTCCCCTTCCCCTCTGCAGGAAGCTGTAGAGAGCAATGAGGTCACCCCTCAGCCTCCTTTTCTCCAACCAGACAATCCCAAACTCCTTCCCTGCTCCTCGCAGGACAGTCCTTCCAGCCCTTTCACCAGGTTTGTTGCCCTCCTCTGGACGCATTCGAGGACCTCAACATCCTTCTGAAATTGTGGGCCCCAGAGCTGCACAGACCTCAAGGTGAGGCCGCAGCAAGGCTGAATATAGTGGGAGAATCACCTGTTTTGACCAGCTGGTTATGCTGTGTTTGATGCACTGCAGGATAGTGTTTGCCCTCTTGGCTGCCAGGGCACACTGGCATATAATCCACTGCTAAAAATATAAAAAAGTATAGTTTTTCAAGGTCAAAAAAACCCTTTTTATTTTGAGTTTGGGGAGATTTGAAATAGCTGTGGACTGAAACAAATCACTAAAACCTGGACCCATCCAATATGCAATCAAATAAAAAAACTAAGTTCTAGGAAAAAAAAAAAAATCAGTTTACATTTGCCTTATAGATCCTGCCAGAATTCAGCAGATAAAATAATCATGTCTGATCCTCCCACACCTGCTGGTATTGAGTTCATTGTATATGTTTCAGGCCCTTGGAGCAATAATCTTATTCTCTTACTGTTTCTGTGCCCGAAGGACCCAAGAAGACTGCCAGAACACCAAACCTTCAGTTCAGGGCTTCTAGAATGAATCTGGATTTCCCTGAAATACCTACTTTTGGTTATTGGAGGACATTAAGGACAAGAGCAAAAAGACTCTTTTGCTGATGTCCAAACAATGTGTAGGTAGAAGAATAATCACAATTTAGATGGGGGAAAGGATCTTGCAAAAGAAAATGGGGAAACAAATGGGAAGAGGTATCCTTGGTGGTGAAAAAAGGCTGGTTGAGTAGAGATTGGATCTGGAAGCTGGGAAAAGAAATGTGGTTATTCAGACCTAGTGATCAGGTAAGGCAGTGATGACAGAATGCAAAAAGAGATGTAAATGCAGAAGAAGGTTTTAAGAAGTTCTGGGACTGTCTGTGTGAAAGGTTTGACAAAGATAGAGGGGAGACAACAACACTGAGGTACATGCAGAGGTCCATGGGGACAGGGGGACCCAGAAGGAAAGTGAGAAAAATATAAGGCAGAGTCTTCATGAGATCCTCAAATGTGTTTGAGGTTCAGGACGGGTTGATAAAAGAAGCCCTGGTTGGAGAAATATGGAAATGGCTTGGGGAAAAAAAAAAAAAAAAGTATAGGTGGGTGAGGGGACCAGTGGGGCAATACTGGAACTAAATGGACATGGAGACTGTGAGAGGAGGGATCTGTCCATCTAGGTAAGGCAGAATGTAATGAAATGAGAAACAATCACACAAGGAGAAAGACAGCTGAGAAGAACAGGGCAGAAAATTCCATCCTCTGCACACATTCCTGCCCACAGAGTGAAACAGAGGTTAAGGTATCCGAATCTCAGCAAATCTTGGGCAGAAACCACTGACCACCAGTAGTAGTCCTCTGGCTGGTTTGGCTGGTCTTACCAATCCTCTAACAGCAGTGACTCACTGGAAAGGTGCTCTGCGCTGAAGCTGTTTGTTATTGGTCTTCTGCAGCCAGAGCTGGCAAAACGGGACACCACAGTCACTCCACTTCTCAGCGTCTTAATATAAACCCACCTTCCAATTTAAAACATTGTAAACTGTGACCAGAACAGGAAGCAAAGCAAACTCTGTTCCACCGGCTCAGCTAGCAGAGAGTAACCTACAGCAGGAGTGGGGCAGGCTGCCGGAGCAGGCACCCGGCTTCTTCTTTCAAAGGCCATTTGTGCCTCAAGTCAGCAAGATGTTTCCAGCAGTCTGGGCAGACATGTCTCAGGCTGATTGCTTGTGCAGTTCAAAATATAGCTCTTTCCTTTCCCACTAGCCTGATTTCTGCATAGAGCTGGTCAAAGAATTAGATAATAAGGCTTGTAATGCAAAAATAAAATTGAACTTCACTTACAGAAATGTTTATTCTCTTCCTCTGCCCACCCCCTCTTTTTTTGGCTGTGTGCATTCCTAATTACTTGTAGAATTCAGTGAGCAAATTTACTTTACAGATTTTAGAGAAAATTATTTTTTTCTGACTAAGTGTTTTATAGCATTTAGAAATGTTTTGGCATTTACACTTAGCATCTATCTGTTTTCTCCCAAGTGATTAGTAAAGTATGTTTAGTAACATTAAAATAAACTGTTCTCATAACTACAATGCAGTGTTTCTCCTTTAACTCCATTAAACCACAATTTGTTGCTGTTTCTTTAAACTGACCCTCCCCAAAACAACTGCAGTATTATTGATTCAGGTTCTGATTTTCTGATCTCACCAAGTATCACATTTTGCTTTCATGCAACCACAGTGCAGGAGAATGGAAAAATACCCTGTTAAGTGCTTCCCTTCATGCCTGCAGTGAAAGTCTGTCTGCTCCTCTTGATTGATATCTCCATAGATATCAAAGAACAAATCCTCTAAAAAATTATGTAAATTATGCGCAGCTACTTTCTAATGGGGTGAGTTTTCTGAAAAATATTCTGGAGACACATGAAAATATATGTTCTTTGTGCCCTTTGGAAAAAAAAGATTTCTAGGGAGTGGTGAAACAGATTCTTAATGTTTTCCTGTTAAAAATGAAAATGTGTGAGGAAACTTAATAATGTAGTTAACACAGGTTTGTCCCATGTTTAGATTTTGAGGTGATGCTGAAATTGTGGGTTGCTGCTAGAGAAGGAGGCATGTTTTTGCATGCAGCTACTGCAAACAAAAATATGGTAACCAGTTGTGAACAGTGACTTCCTTGGAATTCAATGGGCAAACCCTTCTCCAGAGAGCTTGTTACCATATTCCTTGCTTTACAGCCACAAAGCACTCTCACACAAAGCCTCTTTTTCCCAGAAATAAGGTGACCATATCATATTTTCTTACTGAAAGCTTTACTTTACCAATCTTACCCAGAACCAACATGAAAGTACAAATAGAAAATGCATCTCTACATTTATGTTCAACTGCATAATGTACTTATTGTTAAATTAGCTAGTTATTTTTATTTGTTGATGTCATTAGAGGCCCACATTTTTTACTATGGAACTGGACAGACAGGATTAGTCCAGAGTTGCATGAACTGGTCGTAATGAAATCCAAAACCGTGCAAAACTCCCCTGAACTCGTTGTGAACTTGAAGTGCAGCCTATGCAGGAGACGTTTTAAAAGAACAACCTCTTCTCCCAAATTTTTGGTAGTGAGACCAGAAGAAGTAAACAGGCAAAGCTATTGTTGAGCAGAAGTAAGGGGAAAGCTTTTATCTGTCTGGACTTTCGTATTACACACATCCCCATGAACCCTCTAAAGACCTAGATCATATTAACTGTGGGAACACACAGTGCTTCCTGGCTGCAGGCCAATCAGGAGTTTCAGAAACAGCTACAAGTTAGTTGAAACAGGTGCATGTAATAAAGAAGCCTGAAATAAAGAGCCAGAACAACTGGGCTGTGTCAAGTTAAAGTTACTATTACACAGGGCTGTGCAAAATTTTCACAGCGAGTTTCAGAAACCTCAAAATCTGCGCTTTGCACATTTTTTTGCTTTTTTACTTAAGAAAAGAGATTTGTTGAAAAGGTACAAACCAATGTGTTTTCCACATACAGATGGACCTAATATTATGCAAAGCCTTTCTAATTTTTCAAAACCTGTGCTGTTTGAACTGTTGTTGTGTAAAGTTGGCCTGTCTAGAAACAAATACAGAAGAAAAATAGCTTTTTTAAAAACAAGGAAAAATGCAGGCATCTGACCTCTTAGCCCAGAACAGAAGCAAAAATCATGTGCAGTCTTCTGTACAGCTCTATCCCATGTGTTTGTGCAAAGCTCTATCTTGTATGTAGGCAAAGGAGAAAAGGAGGTAAGCGGCCATGGTGAAGGCAGGCACATCTTCATAGCTCAGAACAGACCAGATGTTATCTCTGTTCAGTAGGCCCTTCTCTGGCAGAAGGTCTATGGAAGTTTGTCCTCCACTTCCCACCCCAAGGATCTGAAAAAGGAGGCAACAGCTTCATCAGTGAGTCAGACGACTTGTCTGGACATTGTGGCATGTCTTTCCCTCAGTATAACCTTCTAGATGCTGACTTTGGCAGGAGAACGCTTGAAAGCCCATGACATCCTTTGTCCTGGTTTGACACACCAATAATACTAGCAGCATATGAATCCATGCACATACAGATCAAGTCACAAGCAATATCTGAGATGCAAAGAAGGCTAAATTTTTACCAGCTCTTCCACATAAATGCTACAGGTAAGAAGTATGAACAGTTTCCATCATTAAGATGTACACCTGGGAAACAGTAGCAAAATATTCTTTAGAGAAAGCACTACTTAGGAGCATAAAGTCATTGGCACAAAGAAGGATGCTGTGAGAGGTTAAAGCTGTTCGTTAGCATACAAATTATCAGCTGTCGGAAAAAGTACATCAACTGTATCTGATATCCTGGTGCTTTTTTTTCTTTATAGAATCAATACCCAAATCCTTCGAGGTTTTTAAAAAATAGTTTCTTTGAAACTCGTAGTAAGTACTTCCTAGAAATATGTACTAGTTCCCTGGAACTGCAATATGAATAGCAATAAAAATAGGGTCTGGCAAAATCACTTTTGAGTGCTATTGGACTTTTCTTCTGTACAGAAGATGAAAGTAAAAGAAGTCTATGGATTAACTGTATCACATTTTTTCTATCAGATTTAAGGTAGTGTATTTTCTGCCAATATTTTCAACATATGGAATTCATATTATAAAGTTAATGATCTTAGTGACATAAAACTAAGGGTTATGGAAAACAAAAGCAGAATTCTTACAGAACCTGCTAGTTACAAATGTGCATCAAGTTGTGCAAGTCTGAGTTGTAAATATTGTAGCTGGTTGCTCACACAATATAGTTCCTCACTAAAAAGATGTCACTGGGAGAATTCTATATCCATTTCTTTTATAACAGCATTAAAAAAAGCCCAAACCAGTCAAGTCACCAGTATAAAAAAAAACCAAACTACTGTGTAGATAATGGAAGTTTCCATAGTTTTCATGCTATCGCCTTTGGTAAAAGAAAGTGCATCCAATGGCTTTCATGTGTCCAACAGGTGCAACTTTTTTTGTTGCTTCTCTTCATGTCTCCTTTTAACGTGGGACAGAGCAACTGTGACAACAACAAAAACATCAATAAACAACTAAAGATATCTAAGTATTTTTTAAACTTTTTGAAATGTCTCCTAAGTGGGTAACTCTCCACAGTAGAACAGCATAAGACAGAATGTTTTTACTGATATTCCTGCATAAGGAGAACACTTTGACGCCATAGACAGTTTTTTTCTGTACTAGTGACCTCAGAAGATGTGCTGTTGGGAAATTTTAACTTGTCATAGGGTTGCTGAAACAAAAAGAGTCAAAGGATGGTGACTGACTACAAAGCAGTCCACTTGCACTTCACTTTGGGGTTTTAGCAATAGGACAAAAGCTCAGGCTTGTCAAAAGGAACCAGTAAGCCAAGATAATAGACTTGGTTTTGGTAGAAATAAGAGAGGCCTTAGAAAAGGCCTTCCAAAAGGCCATCAAGAAAGCCAAGATTTTAAGAGCATCTTTATAGAAGGGGATATAAACTATAACAGGAGGTTTCTGGAACAGTATAATACTGGCTTCAGCAACAAAAACGATAAGGTGATGAAAGAAATGGACAGCTGTAATTTTTAAATACTTAAATGGAGTAAAAGTTGATAGCCAGGAACTGTCAGAAAGCAATTAAAAAAAAAATTAAAAACACCGTCTTTATACATAAAGAGAGGCAAAATGTTTATGAGGTACAGGAAGCATCATTAATTATAACTACCTCAATTAGCTTCTTAGGAATATCACCTATACGATTGCAATAAAGTAACATCCCCTGTCTAGTCAGCTTCCTGCATGCTCCTAGGATGGCAACTAATGTGCACCCACTAGGTGCCAGTCTGTAATGTGGGAAAAGTTCTTCCCAGCCTATAAAAACATGATTTGGCTGAAATCCAATACAGAGTGGGAAACTTAGCCATAAGAAACAAGAAAAACACCCCAGAAAAAGGCGGGTGGAGGCAAAGAAAATAGATATAAAAGGGAGTCTGGATGAAGCAATGTAAACTCTTTCCAGCCTCATTACGGTGTGCCCCTGCAGCTTACGGACAACCCAGTCATACCATAGTGATGGAAGTTCTCTTAAGCCTTTCCACACTTCCCTCCTCCACACACAAAGCTCCCAGTAAGAAGGTGCTGTACCCTCTTGCAGAGCAATGGCCCCAGGTGCATCTCCCCTGAGAAAAATCCCAAGAAGTAAGAAGTAGGGGGTATTTGCCAAAACTCTGACCCACAGTTGACATTTGCCCATACTAAAAGAGAAAGAGCCCACATTCATACATTAAGCTGATGAACCAGAGCACCAGCAAAATGTTAAGGGTCAAAGTTGTAGCTGAACACATGCAAGTGGTAGTACAGGCTTTCCCATTCCCAACATGCCAACGTACTGCAAGTCAGACCATTCGTAACAAGAAATTCAGATTCCATGCTCTTACCCTCTCTCATGATGTATATGCCTCTAGGAAGGCCATAACCATGGTTTCTACTGGGTAAGGATGTCCTCTGTGAAGCTATGAGGCGTCTAGGGTCCTCATCTCTCTGACTAAGCTGGTGCTGCACCATGCAGCCCCATGAAGGCCGGGATGAAGAGCACAGTTATTAAGTATACCAAGCAAAGTGTGCTTCTGCAGCATGGAAAACGACAGGATGAGCAATGCTTCTTTCCCATTTTCCACTTGATTATCATTTTCTTCTTGATATTTACAAAAAGGAAAGTATGATTTAACTCAAATATGAGAGCAACACTGATGTGGAAAAAGGAAATTTTATACTAGACAAAATGTTGAAAACAGACTCAAACCACAATAACAGACAGTTCTCTTAGGCCTGGAGGAAAAAAACCTTTGAGTTCTTGGCGTAAATATTCATCATGAAGAATACAGAGTACCCCAAAGGTGAGTACACAGAGTCAGTGTGCTGTGGTTGAAGTTCGGTGTTTCACAGTAGTGTTGTTTCTGCATCACACAATAGTACTCCTGTGCCTCGAAACTGCATCCAAGCATACATGTGTGGGTGTGCACATACCACCCACAGCAGGAACCAGCTTCACACAACAACAAAGCTTTGGAATTCCTTACCTGTGCCTTGGACTATATGATTAAATCATTAAGAGTGATAATCACAAGGAGAGATTGATTTATAAACTTGATAAAAATAAATATTTGATTTATTTTAAAACTTGATTTATATATGCTTAGGTATTCAAACATGAAAGCTAATCTGATGCACCTCAAAAACCTCATGAACTTTGGGAGAGACAGCACAGAAGTAATTTTGACCTCCAGCCGTCAGAGAGCATTGAGTGTGTAATCCTTATTTGATATGGTTACCTAAAAAGTCTACAGTAAGTGTCAAAGGTGTAAACATGACAGTTACTAAATTTATGCTACTGATAAAAAAAAATATCTCTGAATGCTATAGATTTTCTATAGATGCCTAGCTAATCCCTGTTATTCAAAGTAGGAGATAAAATTTTCTTTAATCCTAGCTTGCAAACTTTAAATAAAATCAAGTAAAAATTTCATCTAATTCAGTCATGAGTAGAAACCAATTATTTCAAATGAAGACAACTTTTCATAATCCAGAAAAACCAAAATGTATCGTCAGGATCATAGACACCAAAACCAGATTCCGTGAAAAGACTGGAATAATGAACTTCAGAATGGGAATGCAGATATGATCAAGAGAACTGATATGATAAAGATATATAAATAAACTTCAGAGTAAAATTACATCAACCACTTATTTTCATTCTTTTTAATAACACAAGGGCAAGTGGTCATTACATGAAAAACAAAAATTAAGAAAAGAAAATTCCTTTTTAAATGATGCTTAATTAGGCTGTGAACTTTATTGGCACAGGATATTGTGGAGAGCAAGAGCTCAGCATTACTCTTAAAAGGACTGGGCAGAAAATCACCTGATACTATCCCATTTAAATGGGATATAAACTGTCCTATCAAAAAGCATAAGACATCCCTGTTACATTGGAGGTTTCAGAATATCTTGTCACTACAGGCAAGTAATTCCACAGCTATCTGCTGTGGAGCTTCTTGCACGTTCATTTAAGGAGGATAATAATACAGTTTAAGACAGGATACTGGACTAGACTGACTACCTTAATTAATTCTGACAATTTCTAAGGAGTCAAAAGCTACACTTACATTTAGTACAAACCTAATGAAGTATTAGATTGCAAAGGGTGCAAATTGGCTTAGTATGCCAGGGGCATTAATGCTGTAATGTTTGTATTAAAAGTAAATGGAGTATACTCTTAAAAGACAGCATTTCAACATCTGCTAAACTAATTACATCTGCAGATTTTTCTTTAGAGTCTTCCTTAAGATCAGAATCTTCAAATGTTTTTTTTCTAACAGTAGTCTTTTTTTTTTTTTAATGGACACATGGCAAGTGAGTTTATTTTCCTCCTGTTCTGTTTTTTTCTTTTTAAAGGAAGTTATGATAATTCTCTTCTCAGACATTTGATATTCAAGTTTATAGACTTCAGAGAGACACCTAGGATAATCTGTGTACCATCTTGTCCTGGTTTCAGCTGGGACAGAGTTAAGTGTCTTCCTAGTAGCTGGTACAGTGCTGTGTTTTGAGTTCAGTATGA
>JANZLQ010000008.1:14044101-14055212 GCA_026212715.1 Elanus axillaris
CTGTACTATTAAACCGTTCTTATCTCAACCCACGAGTTTTACTTTTTTTTTTCCCTGATTTTTCTCCACCATCCCACTTGGGGGGGAAAGGGGTGAGCGGCTGCGTGGTGTTAGTTGCTCGCTGGCGTTAAACCACGACACATCTGAGTTACACCTGAGGCATGTCAGATGTTAGGAGAGTTATTTCTTTGTTATACTGAGAAATAAGAAGGATTTTCACAGTTAAAGAAGGTTAACTGATGAAACTGCTTTAAAAAATGAGATCACATGAGGTACATTGATCACAACATCTACAAATGATGTGCTTTAAAAGAAACAGTAAGCTTGATGTGATTTGGATATTTTTTAAAAAAAGTGATCAAAAAATCCTTACATTACAGATAACCTTATCTTCATTTCTATCTTTAAATAAAACATTAATGGACTGACATTTTGATTGGTAGCATACCTTAATTACTCTGAAAAATCTTGAAACAACTTTGTTGTTTATTACAACATAAATTCATCCTACCCAATTTTAACCACATAATTCAAGTACCATGTTAGAGTCACACTTGTCCTTGAAACTTAAATCACTATCTTTAGGACGTGATTTCCACTTAAGGATGAAGCAACTGCACTCTTAAGCTTGGTGCCTACATGCATGTAGATGAACGTGGGACTAGGTTTCTGAACAGGGGCAATGAACCCTGCTTCTCACAGCTCCTTATGGAGTTCAGCATTTATATCCAATTTAAAGTCAAATTCATATCTGTGTCCAGGTGTCTGCAGCCCTTCACTGAACAGCAATAATCTTCCACATATGCTCTACTAAACCAAATTTGGGCTAAGTATCACAGAGTAGTGGGAACTGGTAGAATGGAAAGTTGCCTGATGTGTGCTTTTATTTTCATGAACATACACTCGTGATAACCATAAAGGCTGCATTCTTCCTGTAAAACTCCCTGTGTCTCAGGAGTTTTGAGCACTGCCTGAAAGATAGTGAAATATGAACATAAGCCTTCTTCCCTGCCCTTCCTAAGGAAATTCCTGAGAAGGACAAAAGAGATGTTCTATCAGACCTGGCTCTGCCAAAATCACAGAGGTGCAGCTCTGGGTTCACTTGCATTCATTCTGGACCTGGAAGTGGTGGAGGTGTTGTTCAGTGATCTCCAAGTAACGTGTACACAAATCGGCGTAGTGATGAAATCAATCGCTCTGCACTCATCTGGTACAACACATCAGCTTGCAAGACCCAGTGCGCCATGTCTGCTGAATTAGCTGCCGGTTTGGGAATCTCACTGCAGTCTCAGAGAGTTGAAGAGGAGATTCACTGGTTCCTGGAAAACAGGGGAACTCAGAGCCACGCTCTGCACTCCAGGAAGCACTCTAAGGGATATTGCTTCTATGAGAAAGAGTTAGCTGGTAACATAGAAGAGTTTGTCCTATGATGTGATACACCTTTGTGAGGTTTTTTTCCATAGAAAAGAACAGGCTCATCTGAATGAAAAATAAGGAAAGAGTTCCACAAGGTGATTGGGTAAAGCATTTCTTGCACACTGTGTCAGAATTAAATCTAGACTTTTTTTCATCAGCCTCTATAAAAACTTAGGTAGCTGTCATAGATGAAACATGCCCACACTAACACCATGACAGCAGTGAATATTTAAGAGTTGCATCTTGTACAGAGATGACAGACACCCAGTCTATCATGAAAAATGGAAATGTGCACTGAAATCCATGCATGCTGAGATGGGTGGACTGTAGGGCTCTAAAGCTCTCCAATGCTTTCTGGGACATTCTTTCCAGAAGCACAGTGGTTTTTGCAGGTGAGTGCTTAAATGTAATTTGGGGAAGTGTTTTACTGGAATAAAAGAAGGTTTTTTTTTCTTCTTTCCCTTTTAGTTTTATCTCTAAAGAGAATAAAAAGAGTACAGGAAAACTGATAACTATAATTTATTTTATGATTTTATAGAGGGCCAGTATTTAAAGAAGAAACAAGCAGTGTATTTGACATGTTTATAGGAAGAAATACAGTCCAAAGTGTAGTTTGTCACACAAAGTATTCCTTGGTAGGTTAGATAAATAGTTGGTGAAGAATATTGAACATGAATATGCCAAAAGCAATGAAAGTTACTGTGAAAGCTATGATATTGTACAAGGTATAACCTACAGTTACACTACAGAAGACCTACAGTACTGTACATGTACGGATCTGCGCAAAGCTGCCAGGTTTTGCTTCACTGAATTTCTGTAGCAAAACCAGAAAATCTTGCCTGTAGGGCCAGGACTCTTAAACATGGAGACATAAGTATACAAATGCCTGAAAGGTGCAAACACTGTAGAGAGAAAAGAATTATTTAGGAATACAGACACATCTTTGAATAATGAAGAATAAAATAAGGACAGGGAAAACAGGCTTAGTGTAAAGTACTTTACAGCAACATACTTTCCACTCTAGAAGAGTCACCAAAAGAGTGGCAGCTATATTACTTGTAAAATTTTGGTGATGCACAATGACTGCACTGTTAGGGAGGTTGACTAGAATGAATGAAGGCTGCTCGCAAGACTCCTGCCAAGTATTGGTAATGATTACAGACTAAACGGAATATTAGATGACTTTGGTGAATTTCTGTACTGGTGATCACATAGTCAGTCACACAGCAGGTCTCAGCATGGGAAACAATTTCTCTTTACAGTGTGCATGGTAGCTTGACTGCTAGCACTTACTGAGAGAAGAATATTTCTAGCATAGATTTTGCAAGTGAATCTATGAGAGTTCAGTACTTATCACAATTTTATGTACAAATCTTGTTTTCTTACAAAGCTGGCAGCCTCAAAGCCTGAGGCTAAAGGCCACTAAGCCGACTTTGTTAGAAAAAGAAATATGAACTGTAACTCCAGAAAGAGGTGACTAAAGTTCTAAAATTGTGTTATACAACACACAAAGTGATGATAACAACTTCTTGCCCTAAGAACAATCTAATGCTAGGAGATGTTTAGTGCTTCTTTTTCCTAAACATACCAAGAATATAAAATATTCTTATGTATGAAATGAATGAATAAATAAATTTCTTTTCATGACCTATTCAACTGAAAATGGCCTCATCCAGACATCCATTTTAAGCCTGCAAGCTCTGGAGTTTTACAGTAGCAGGCCTTCATGATGAAACAGAGACATATGAAGATTTAGTGGTATGTTATTGGGATTGAAGAACTGTTATTTTTCAGCCAAAAAACCCCATACCACCATCATTACTCTTTTATTCCTTTCTTTTGTATGGTTCTGGGCATACTGGAAGTGTTGATAATGCATCTGGTATATACATTCCTGAGCTATGCTGCATGTGTCTATATCCATGGCCTCACCACACAGTAGCACCACAAGAATACAAGCAGTCTTTGCGCTATCAAAGCAGTTCTTAGGGCTCTGAAATAATTTACAGGAAATAGAAATATCTCTGAGCACAGGTTCCATTCTGTTCAATGTTACCTGTGACATGTAAGTCAATGGTGTTCATCCTGTCCTCACTTGGCATGCATGCAGTGATAAGAAAACCACTAAAGACAGGAAGAATTGATTATTTTTTTCCTCCCTCAAGAAAGGCTAGTTCTGTTCTTCCTATAAAATACATTAAGCAAATTGGTTTTTGCACCAGATCAAGTCAGTAATCCAGGGAAGGAACAGTGCTCAAAGACATCAATGAAATCATTGTGTTGCAGCCTGTGGATATTGTGCTGCCTCTCTTTCTGGTACCAATCTCCTGGGTTGAATTGGAACCTGTATGAGCTCTCTCCATTATCCCCAGCTGGCATCTAACCTAAAGGACTGTGATGCCTGGTTCACAGGCAGATGGACTCCTAAAAAAGAGATTCTAATTTTCTATATTCACTAGTTGAGTGACCTGGGAATAAACAGTGGGACCTTCCTGTTCTGCCAACAGATGTAACAGCATGAGATATGCAGGGGGTAATAAAAATTACTATCGTATTCTTCTATGAACCGAAGCATATCCAAGTATGACCTCAATACTCCCAAAAGGCTCTAGTAGGAACTGGATTTTATTTCAGTAACACTAGATCAAATTCTTTTCCCTACACCTATGTTTGAGGAAATCATTAAGGCCATATCCAAAAATCCAAATTTGGTTCCCAAAAGGCTGGAGTGAAACTAAATTGCCTAAGTCATGGAAACTTTGCCATTCAACAAAAGCATTTTAAATTTGCATACTCCTTCCTTCAGCATGCAGAGCTATGCCTTAGCATATGCCTAGAACAGGACTATTCCTGACATGGCAAAGTAGCTCACCACCCATCTTGTCAGGATCCTAGGTAAGGATCCTGACAAAAAGGCATCTCAACCTTCCTAAGAAACCCTTAGACAGTTTAACCAAGAAGCATTTTCAGAGCAAATCTGACACACCCACCAGCTCCTATTGACCCCAATCTACAAGCAAAACTTTATGCATGAATATGGCTCACTGACTTTACTAAGGTGTTTCATATACATATATGAAGTGAAGTGTGAAGGTACATCAGAGATCAGATTTAGAGCTGTCAAACACTTTTATAAACTTGCCAGTTACCAGCCTCTGGCTTACTGCTCAAACACAGCTGAGTTATGCAGACACAGGAAATTCAATACATCCTGGACACACTGGATTCACACTTCTCCACAAATTAACAGTGCCTGACTACCAGGTCCGGTGCAGTGTGAGATCCCTTGCTGTTGATACGTTCACATATCATCCCTTCAATGTCCAGCACAAACTGGTCTCCCTGGACATGTATAGTTCACTTCACACATTTACAGCAGGTCTCAAATGTTCTAGATATGTTAGGACTATTGCACACACTCAGTTTATTTATATATGCAAAGCAATTGTTACCTGGGGGTAACTGAAGTTGACAGCAACCCTATCCAGGCAGAGGAGAGGCTAGAGCAGAGAGCACGAACTGTGAAAGACAAGTCAGAGGCTTGGAGCCCTGCAGACTCTCATGGTAGATAGGTGAGTCAGTCAAACAAACACCAACAGACTCACCCAAAGGAAAAATTATCATTTTAAATTAAACTGTATTAAAGCTCAATATATGTATGTAAAAATAAGTATTTCCTTGAAAGGAGCAGTAAATATTATTTTGTTATTTTAAGCGTTCAGGTCATAGCCAAAGCCAAGGCCCTGATCTGGGAGGAAGGGCACACACAGAAAGTGACAGTCTGTTCCCTGAGGGGCTTACAGGCTAAGTAGGCAGGGCTAGGGACAGAAGAAAGGAATAATTGTTATCCACGTTTTACAAACAGAGCACAGCAATACAGACAGATTAAATGATTGGCTCAAGGTCACACAGGATGTCCAGGGCAGAGCCCTGGAAATGAATTCAGATCTCAAGGTGTACCTTCCTGTCTGTCACCCAGACAGGTTTAATTCACAATGAATAAAATAATAACAATAACAATAATAATAATAAAGAATCAGCCACTTCCCAACAAGACTCATGCAGGCTTTCAATCTAACATTTCCAACTGGCTTCTCAGTCTAGCAGCTAAAATTTCATTACATCTTTGAAAACATAACCGTAACTGTTTTGACTCATGCTATAATATGCATACTGCCAAAAGCAATCCCTAACGCTGTAATATTTTGCTCCATTAGAGGTGCCATACTGCCAGTAAGCAGTGAGCTTACTGAATAAAACTGCAACCATTGAACAGTCTCTTCTCTGTGTCTGTGTGTCTTTTGGCCTAAATAAAGTAAATACACAGCACTAAGGGCCTGATCCTACTCCCACTTAAATCAATGGCAATATTCCCATTGACTCCAGTGGAAGAAGCAGCCAGTCCTAACAGAACTGATGATTTTTTTTTTCCTTAAATTACTGGCAGATTAATTCATGTGCAATTTGCAGCACCAAGATACTGGTCAAGAAAATATGTATCCATATATAATTTTAAAATACTGAAGATGGAATCAATTTTGTTACTGTAATGATGCTGTACAAAGATGTTCACTGCAATAAATGGTATACTAAGACACAAAAACAGGTCTTCCCTAGGTAGTGCTAAAAGGAACAAGAAGGATTTCTACTACGGAAAGTGGGTGGTAAAGCATGTTCTAGTATCTCATGGTATAGGTAATAAATCCCAACATAAAGGTTTAAGTTCTTCACATTTTACCACAGTTCATACACAAGAAAAAAAACCCAACCACTGAAATAAACCATGGATGAGTCATGGATAAAATGTTGTTCTTGAATATATATATGATTTCTAATGACATTACAGTATTCTGCCCTTGCATCCTTGCATAAAATTTAGATCTCACTATTGTTTCCATTTCACTACTTTCCCTTAGACAAGTGCTTCCAAGTAGTCTTTAAAGATGTTTTGTTTATGAAACTATATTTAGAGTTCATCTATTTAGATAGTACTTATTTCAGCTCCCAAGTGAAATCACACCTTCTTTCCCCTGCCTTTCTTTATCATCTTTTCTTCCATGATTCCTTGCAGAGATCATGAGCTCATAATACTTTTTCTTTCCATTTGTTTATAATATTTATCTTGGGCTGCCATTACACTTGGTGCCACATAGGACTTGTAGATTGTGACTCCTTTTTCTGGCAGGACAGTTGCAGTGTCAGATTGCTGAAAATTTCTCCCAACACTAAGACATTTTTAGCTGAAATAAATGTCAACACATGGCTACTGTGTGGACTCTGAACTCTTCTTTTCCTAGATAACCTCAGATGGTAGGAGACTTAACAGTTGCTAACAATATTAATCTCCTGTGTGTGGTTTAGTGGGAAACATAGCTCTTTTGATAACATGAAAGTATAGCAGAACTGAATTTTGCAAACACGAATGACAGGTGCTGGTGTAAGCAGGCTCAAGTATGCTACTCCAACCTAAAAACAGAAAGAGTTTTAGATCCAGGCAGAGCTAAGCGACAATGAACAACCCTCCAGCAGTTACCCTATCAGGGTGAGAGGAAGCAGAACATATAACACAACTCTGAGGAACAGTCCTGTCAGACATTGTCTTCCATGGAAGAGATAAAACTTGTGATTAAGACCTGAGTGCTAGTAACAACAGTATAAAATATTGGTTTGGTTCATAATTCAAACTGCAGTTGTGCAACAGCAGGAGCTGAAGGCACCTGAGTCTGGGGTGGCAAAATATTTGAGTTCAGCCAATTGTCTCCTGCAGGAAATCAAAGTACTTGCTTCTGCACAGATGCTAAACATGAGTGGCTAATAGGCTGTGTCTTCTTGGCTGTAGGCTGTTAGTCTCCACCATTTGCAGAGAAGGCTCTGCACCACTGCCTATCTTTTTTTTTTTTTTTTTGTAAAATAATAGTTCCAAGAGAGTCAGCAAAGAAAAAAAGTGAAAACAGGTATTTATGCCTGCAAGATCTGCTGAACAGAGAGGGTCAGTTGAATACTTTTCTCCCTGAGAATCAGATGCAGCTAGAAGAACTTGCTCTGTTCAGATTACTGAAACAAAGTCTAAGTCTGTGCAGATACAGACATTATTTAGAAACAGGCAAGCAAATAAACACCATAGATGGAAAAGTGAGGTTTTTAAAGTAACAGATAATGATGGCACAAGCAAAAATTAGTATACGCTATTTTTAGGCACGAAGAGAAAACAGAAGATTTCTAATTATCAGAGGAGTAAGGTAATGAATAACTTTTCGGTAGCAGTCATAGGCTGAGAGAAAAAAATACGAAGACATAGATACAAGTACAAACAGCACATAGTTAGGGCTGTACCCAATAGGTAACTGGGACTTATCCACTCTATTTTTTGGAAAAGAGTTAATTTAGGCATATGGACACAGGCCTGGACATGTATTTTTTTCTGCCCAACAAAGTATCTTTTCATATTTTGAAGGTATAAGTCAGTTCCCATTCAATAAATTCCAAATATCGAAGCTGTCTGGAAGAAGTATGCAGAGAATTATTTTAATCATTGCAATAGATATAGTTTGGACCACCTATGAAAAAATCAGACACTTAATGGAGTTTTTTGCTGCAATCCAAGAAAGATTAATTTCTTTAAGAGAATCTAATTCTTTCACTCCCAAGCTGCTGTTCTGACTGAATTAAACATCTGTACAGAAAGCAGATGCTGCCTGAGGAATCTAGGTGTCTTAAGAGAGGAACAATATTTCTCAAATCAATAGCAAAACACAAAAGGCACTTTAATTTGCAGATAAGTTTTGGAAAGTATTGTAGTTTGTAATTGCTGATATGATGCTAGTATCTCCATGCTATATTAAGCACTATATGTTTGTGCCTTGAAACTTATCAAAACCAAATTCACCAATTATCTGGGCTTAACTGTGTTCTAGTGAACACATGGTAAAAATCTAGAATACACATCTGCTTTTAAAATTACAATTAGCTAAAGAGTATATTCTTGTAAAAATCCAACTTACTGTGATTTTTACAATGCATTTTTTTAAACACATGTCAAAGGAGAATGCTGTCTTTGTCAGCTCCTGTTGTGGTACAGGAATCGCAGCCAAAGCTTTGCTCCTCCTATATCTCCAAAGAAGTCCACAGCCTTAAGAGTTCAGCTGCATCTGGCATAGCAGCATCTTCATGTCAAAGTCCAAGACAAACACACACTTAATGAACCTTCGGTCTCCCCAGGCTCACTGCTCAGTCCCTGTCTTGCAGGGCAGACCTCAGCTGAAGCAGCCAATTTGGACTCTCACCAGCAGGCTCTTGGTTAGAAATCAACTCAGCCACCTGCAAAAGGCCTGATCTCCCCTGGGGAGGCTCTGGAAGGCCATAGTCCTAAGTCAGCATTAGTATCCTTATCCTTTCAGATGGGCTTAATATTTCCCTTCACACCAGACACCTAGCCATGTGCAGTGAGCTTGCTATATCCGACTGTAAGCAGGCGAGTCGTTGTATGTATCCATACGTCTCCCACAGAAAGAATGAACCATGACTTCCTTCCTACCTAACACAGTGAATGTGTCTTTCCCCTCATCGTTTTTAATTCAGGGAGAAGGAAAACTAATTTCCCTGAACTTTGAGGGACTACAATGTTTCAGCAGGATCAAAAATTCCACTTGAATATTCACATGTCTAAAAAAATTTTTATAAACTTACTCATGTCTGTACTCCAGAATGATTTCAGAAAATGAAATTCAGGTAGAAGATAATCATATTCAGGTAAACAATACCTGTCATGGGAAACTGGTCTATTTTTATCCAAGTCTGCTTTAGCTATATTTTTCACAAAACTCCTATTTCCTCCACATGAGGGAGATTTCCGACCAGTCTCACCCTGTTCTCAGTAGATCAGCCCTTCCCCCCCCTTTTTTTTTTAATAAGAGAAGTCCCATTAATTTCAGATAGGATTTAGTGTACTGTGTTGTGAGCAGCAGGACTGGCTCACTGCAGCCCCTGACAAGCACAAATACAGCAAGCTGTTCCCACATTCAAACACACTGCGAGCTCTGGGCACAATGCTGTTTCCCCAGCCCAAAGCCCTTCCCCAAAGCCTGCTGGCTCCGACACAAAATGCCTTGAGTCTCTCTGTGCAAAATTCATGAGCAGTCCTGGAATGACACCATCCCCATTAGAGAATAATGACCATTCTCCAATAATGAATAATGACCATTCTCTAATTTTCATTAGAGAAATATGACCACACTCCCCAGCTGCAGCAGGCACGGGCTTTCTCTTACAGCTTTTCCCTCTGGCCTCAGGTATGTCAAGGTCCTGAATGTGGGATGCTATGAAAGCACCAAACGGGACTGGAGACCCTCTCCATCTCACAACCCCAGACCCCAAGCTCCTATTCTTCTTTATTAGACAGAGAGTGGTTCTTTCTTCATTTCCCTGCCTTGTCCTCATTGGAGCACACCTTCTGGGGGATAATGATGTAGAAACCTGTGGTGCTGGCAGATAGGAGCTGAAATGCTCAGGTTAGGCAAGGCAGCACTGCTTACAGCATGTATGCTACTGGAACATCAAGTGCCCAAGGAAGTTTTGTAAGAAGTACTGCAGAGCCAGAGTAGGTAGATGGCATTCCTAAAGATTGCTCTGATACAGTCAAGCACTTTTGTTCTTCCTAACATATACGAGTACCTTTTTGTATTTGGACTATGATTTACTGCTGGAGTCCTCAGAAGCAAATAGTTAATAATAACCCCTTGACCTACACACAGACACATACACACAAAGTCTGGGAAAAATTTGAGTGTATGGAAGTAGGTTATTATAAAAGTATTACTTACATCTTAAAGCTGTAGGGCTTTTTATTTTTCCAAACACATCTGAATTCTTTAAAAAGCTAAGCAAGTCAGTTTTTCAACCATGGTTAATAAAACACAAACTGAGGCACAAATGGGTCACAGGTGACATTGCCACCAAGGGCAAGACAACAAATAGAACTTAGTAATGTAATATGTGCCCCATCCTTGGGACCATGGTGCTTCACATTCACATGCAACCATTTGTTTAAACCTTGAAGTGTTACAATATATGAAGGAAAAAAAAAAGGCATTGCTCACTTTTCCTTTTATTTTGGATTTCTAACGAACAGTGTGAGTCAGTTCTGCTGAATGTTGCGTTGAACATATAAAGAATTACTGGAAAGTAATTTAATCAAGCCACATCCCTCACAGGATAAACCCCAATTCTTTTCAAAGCATGAGTAGGAGGAATAAGACTTTTCCAGCCTTTTTTTCTGCTGTCCTCAAAGGGGTTAAAGAAGCCTAATACAAAGGAGTTAAGCAATGCCTGAAACAGGATAATAAATGTGACACTCTCCGACTATCAGTAGCAAATATTTGAGCTTATCAAATAACGGAGGAAGTAGTTTAGTTACAAATAAACCAATCTCTCATAAAACAAGTCTTCACACAAGGTAATTTCATTGAACTGGAGACAGCTAAAGGCCACTGGCAGGCAGGACTCCCGCTCTGTGTGCACTCCCTAACGGCCTGGCGTGATTAATGGGGCAGCCGGCAGGGAGGCCGAGCCCAGGGACGCCGCCGAGGGACGAGGGAGCTGGGCTTCATATCAGCGGAGCGGCAATAAATAAAGCATCGCAGAGCTGGTGCGAGGAAGTGACTCATCCTCCTGGAACACAGCGGGATTTGTGCTCTCCC
>JANZLQ010000008.1:14055224-14095727 GCA_026212715.1 Elanus axillaris
CCTCCCCTCGCCCCCTTTTTCCTCCACCGCAGAGACCAGCATGTCCCAGAGACTATAGTAGATGTCACCGCTTGGCACTGGCTGCGCAAAGAGACAGAGAGGACAAATATATGGGTGTGATGTGGAACTGGGACGATAGCCTTAAAGCCGCAGCGCTCACTCTTGAGGGAGCATCTGGGCTGAGGCAAGCGTAGCAAAACACGTTTCAAAGGCCGGCTTCTTCGCAGGAGTTATTTGGATGCTTCTTCTCCTTTTGGCGGCACCTAAGCAATGCAGAGGGCGAGTATAGCAACTTTGGTAAACAGGAACAGACTTCCCTTCCAAAAGCTATGTAAAAATGCAAGCAACGAAGACGCAGGGGAACCGAAGCAAAAAGAGGTGGAACTGAAGCAGAAGGAGTTGCACCATGCCCACGGCTAGGCTGGGAGCGAGGCTAGGCGGTTTCGCCACCGGCTTAGCACCAATCGAACCATGGGGTGCTGCCGGCAGGGCTGAGCCACGCTTCTCTTTCTCCACAAGCTCCCACCCCTCTCCAGCAGCCCCTTCTCAAGGGACATGGCCCCCTGTCTGCATGACTATCAATGGGAGCACAAGACTATTTGGGGAAGGAGGGCAGGATTATTCTTCTGATGGCAGTGTACCTGTAGTGTCATTTCGAGGTTGCATTCCAATTTCTGAGTATGTGACCTCACCGTAAGAATGCAGGAAAACCATTCATACATCAAAGAAGTTCATTTTCTGCCTCCTACTGAACAGCAAGAGGTCCTGATGGGTATCAATAACGAAATTCATTTTTCTGCTTTTTGCTTTTTTCAGGCCTAACATGGCTCTCATTTACTACATCGTTCATAATGCACTAATTACACACATCATTTTTTAAACTTCACATGCTTCTGTGAAAACTTGTGAAAAACATTTGCAAAGGCTAACAGAGACTGATAAACTTATTTCAGAATGCAATGAAAACTTTAAAAGCATTAAAATATAGAAAATAATATAGAAAAACAGACATGCTGGTGGTATTTGAGACTGTAGTATGCTGCTATTCATGTATATATACCTTATATCAGTGAATCTCTTTCTATATTTATACATATAGATAGGTATATATGTAGACCACATATCAGTGAAAATACGTATGTATAAAAGCAGACTCAAAACATATCATGTAACTGCCATAGTTTTTGAAGTCAACCTTGTCCCTATTGCTGCTATTATAACATCGTGTGGAAAAGTCCATTAGCACCTAGATGTTCAGTCCTGAGCATGGGCTTATCTCTGCTAGCTAAAAGTCAAATAATATACAAACACTTCTGGTAGTAAATGTAAGTGCATCACCTGACACAGCATGAGATCACCTGGTCAGCTACTGTTTTCCCTACTTTTGCTATCTCTAGGGCAAAACAGACCTTAGTGCCTTTTAAAATAGTTTTGAATCATACCAGTGATTGACTTCAGTGAGCTCATTAGCGTAAACTGTGACTTCCAGGGGCAAAAGCAGTGCACTTTCAAGGGGCTGCGGTTAAAAGACACTTTTTCAGCACTGTCTTAGCTGCCAGGACCACGGTGGTGTCTGAAGGCTTGCTCTCATTGCTGCAGGTGGATTTTGCTGGGGCAACTGAATCCCTGAGCATCCCTGTCCATCTGTCCCACTCCTGTGCCCAAGGCTGCTGCTCTTGGCAGATACTGCTTAATGGGGGACACAGTAACTCTTCAGGGGCACAGGTTAATGTTAATAAACCAGGACATGAACTGAAGCAGTGGAGGCTTATCTGTCCCATTGAGTGATCATTGCGCCAGGGACAAAAAATTTGGCTGCTTGGAATGGACATGGGATGAGAGAAGTGCCTTAGCTGTGGCAACTAAACCCTCCTGCAGTCTTAAAGCCTTACATTCAAGAGACCAAAAAGAAACTCTGATCTATCTTCTGCACAGACATGTCAATAGCTTGGATCCTGAAACAGTCCATGGAGAGCAGTAGACTTAATAGCTGTCTAGGTTGTAACTGGTTTGAAGGTGGTAAAAAGAAAGAGTGAAAAATTTGGGTGTACAAATCAGATGCCATAAAAACACAGGAAAAACAAAACAAATCTCTGCCACTCCACACCCTGGTTAGGCCCAGATTCATCTACACAGATCACCTTCCTTGTCTCCTTCGTTTTAAAAGAAGTGTTTCTATGTAAAGGGAAGGATGAACTACTCTGTAGACTTACTGGCATTTCCCCCTCTCCCAATCCCCAAAGCATTAGTCACACTGTGTCAGTTACAGTTTTTCTAATCCTTCAGTAAACAGCTGAAATACTTCTTAAAAATCCAGTCACAGCTTGACCTGACACAGGTGATCTTCTGCTGCATACTTGCATGAAGAAGCACCCCACGTGCGGAGCAGGTGGGAATGAGAGGTGTTATAAAACATAACGTGAACGATGTCATCTCTACCGGGATTCAAAGGAATGGCCTTTGACAGAAACAGCCCTAACGTGCATCCCAGGGATTGAACCAGTATTATAATTCAACATGACATTTCTGGGAAAGCCAAAACCAAACCCTCCATCTTCTACCCAGCTGACTCGATGAAAACTGCATGCTCTACAGAGATCGCATTGAAAGAAAGCGTGCTTTCCTTCCCCACCCCCTCCCACCCCGAATATTGCTGGTGAAGCAACACTGCGGCACAAGAGTTAAGGGATCTCAGAAAGCCCTGGTGCACTTTAGCTAGGGGTGGAGACACCCCCCAGAATAGATGCCTGTGCTCTTTTGCCTGGGAAGCTTTTAGATTAGTGTGCTTCCAGTTGCATTTCCTTGAAACTGATTTCGTTTCAGCCCGTATCAGAGTCCTTTCATGGAGCTATTTCTATTCAATATAAAGTGCTTTAAGAAAAGCGCCGCGATGGGTTTTAAAGTAATCCAAAAAGTATGGGTTGACTTAGAATTTTTGTTAGAGCTAAAAGGGCCAGGATTCAGGGGAGAGGGATGACAGAAATTATGCCTCCCTGTACATACTAAGCCTTTTCTGACCTGAGGCATTTACCACGAAGAACAGGAGGCTTCACCACCTCTCGCAGGGTTTGCAGTAAGGGAGGTTCCTCTTTGCTTCCCACTAAGACCTGTTTCATTACAAGATACTGCTCAAAATTACTCTGCACTAACTCTCTCTGGAAATGCTGTCTCTCATGACAGCCATGGTAATTTCTTCATGTTTTAAATGCACTTCTGGAAACACTATCCCATGTATTACCCCAGAAATGGCAGTTGTTTTCGAACATAACTGTTGTTTAAGTAATGATTTTTTTTTTCTAGCACCAAACCAAAAGCACAGATGTAGCCGTTAAAAATCTAGTGTTCATGAACAGTGCTTATCCTGTGAATGATAGCCAGGCACATGTTCTTAGCAAATTATTTCTTTAAATGATAAGATTGCCAAGGGGCCAAGTGAGAACAATTAAGACAAATGTCATTGTTCTGGGCACAGAGAGTAGCAGAGGAGACATCTAAGCTGCAGAGCCCAGGAGTGCTTTGAAGTCCCCACCCTGGGAGCGGGCTCTGGCTGTGTCCTTGCTCCCCAGTGGGCCTCAGCCCAGGTACATGCTCCAGGTGAATGCTAGGACTGCTTTAAGAAGCATCAGGGGTGGGTGTTGCAGGGACCTGAAGAGTGCCATGACATGTTCTTGCTGGTAAGTACAGGCATAGAAAGAGATTTATTATCCGAAAGAGAGTTGTGATCTAAGTAAACAAGTCAGACAATGGGCTGGAGAGAAGCAACAGAATACATACTGAGCGGCATGATGGTTTGCATAAGTCTTCTCTGTTTAAGGATATTTGGTTGTTTGCTTGTTCATTTTTCTCTAAGATGAAGTGGCGCTTTCTTAAACTACTGGGATGGGGTTTTGTTAGATGGTGTTTTACTAAGCTCAAAGACAAAGGAAAGAAGGGAAACAGCACAGGAAGAAGAAGCCTGGAACAGAAGTGGTACGAATCCAAAAGTTGGATTTGCTTGAAGCAGGAAAAGACTACAGGAGGTTTCTGTGCATCCCAAGCATGAATGCAGAGTATGTCAAGATGCTTAGGGCATGCTTAAAAAGATCTAATAGCAGTTCAGGGGCTGTGAGAAGATAGGATGGAGCGCACTGTTTTGATATCAGGCCCTTGTCCTGTCTCAACAGCTTTTTTTGAAACCACTCTATTGGAAAAGGTCACCATCAGATTGTGAGAGAAACTGGCAGACCAATTAGAATTTGCATGGCTAAAATGCCAAAACCACTACCACTTTATGGAAGAGTTTCACCTACTCTTGTTCAGGTCACATAGAGAAGGAACATAAAGGTCAAGGGACATTTTTCAGGATCTGCGTGCACTTACTACTTTTCCAATCCCTGTCCTAGAAAGCAAATCCATTCCTAAAAACTACAAGAACAAGACAGGTGCTTACCACAATATCAGATGTACCGAAACAGCAACACATGATCCTAATTCCTGGCAAAGGAAGAGCAGAATGGGAGGCACTGACATGGGTTTTCAAAGACAGTTGAGGTCTTTCTCGTTCTGCTTGGGAATATTTGTTTGGTCCTGATTGTTTACTTCCTTGTCCAGTTGCTTCAGTATGAAAAACTGCCTAACTGGGTGTAAGACTGCTAATCAGGATAGTAATATTTTACATGCACTTAGCATACATGCAGATAGCTGAGAATTAGGTCTGCTTATTGTTGCCCCCCATGGCTTGACACTGGACCTTGTCTACACGGGGTTGTCTTGTTAGGTTGCCTCCCACACAAATACAACTGCCAGGGTTAAAAGAAACTGTAGTTTCCACCAATACAGCACTTCTTTATTCTAATACACATTGTCTCTCTTCACCATTCCAGCTGTGAATGAGCACATGCACATGGCATCAACAGTTTTATCATGTAGGTATGCTCAGCAATGGGTGTTAAACCTCATTCTGAGTCTACAGCTTTCAATCTCATTCTACATTAAAATAAGTTTGGAACTACGTTTTATGTGCCTTCAGGCAATTTTTCCATTTCTTTTCAGGTTGAGCACGTGGAAAAGATATGTGAATGCTTCACCTGGCAGCCAGCTTGCAGCTCCACCACAAGGATCTGCTGTGACTTCATTAGGACTTCAAAGGAAAATACCACACAGCTCTGCTGCTGTGGAGTGTTGAGACACAGCAATGAAGAGGTTAAATATACACTAACACAGCCCAGGTTTCTATTTTGTACCTAAACTTGAAAGCAAGAAAGCTTGGAAGAAGCAGGAAGAAAAGGGATTGATTTGGAGGTGAAAGGCAAAATCACTTGCTTTGGGTCCAGAGCAAACGTTTAGGAATCATTTCTTTTAAACCCCAAATGGCTAAAATTATATTAGCTAGCTCGGAATATCCCCACAAGTATGCTTTTCCCCCCAAGACAGACATTTCCTGGGGCGGGGGGAGTGCAGGAGGGAGGGGAGAAGGAGGGAGAATGGGGATATTCAATGTATTGCGGTACGTCTGGAATCCTCTTATCTGTAGCAAGACTGGGAACACCTGGACAACACTTGTCTTCCTCCCCCACCCACCTGTGCAAATGCTAAGTACACCACAGCTCAAAGCACTTCACCATATGCCAGTCACATCACAGAGATCCATTGTGACTTCTCCGAACATCAAAGAAAATGTATTGCACATCTTCTTCGCAAAAATACTGAGGGGGGCAGTTGTGAAAGGGTTAAAAGATCAAGTTCTGCTATAAAGATAACAAGAACTGGAGAACATGCAGCAGATGTTCCATGTGGAGGCACTTAAGTTTACAGTCCCACCTGTGTCCATTTAATACCTTTAAAAGCAATCTCCTGCTCATTTGTGAGGGAGAAGAGAAAAATCAATGTTCCAATCTCAACATCTTCTCACAACATCCGCATCCCACATGAGGAAAGGGAGGTGGGGATGGGATGAGCAGACAAGACAAGAGGGCTGAAGCTGAGATTTAAAGACATGAATATACAGAAATTTATGCAAGCACACATGCCCAAGTGGAAAGTCAGCCATTCTTTTATGTGCAAGGCAGCTCATGCTCTGTGCTGGGGAGCAGCAGCCCAACCTTTATGTTAGTATTTAGAATGTCTTATGAGCAGCATGAACAGTAGCTAGTCATGTCACAGAGTTTTACATACTTCTTCTTGTTTCCTTCCTTCCTGCTCTCATTCCTATTTCCTTTCCAAACAAACCAACTGTCTTCCGTTACATACGTTGAATGACTTCAAACAAAGTGGGGGAAAGGACTCAAAATAATTATGTTACAATTTTATGGAAATAGGCAACCAGAGAGATAAAGGCTGAGGCTGACTATGACCCATCGCACTATTAAACACCAGAGGGTCCACATGGGAGAGGCTTGGGAAAGTTTCAGTCACAAAGCAGTAGGCAAAGACTGAATCTTCTCGTATAGCAAAGAGAGACCATCATAGGGTGCAAATCTACAAGGAAACAGACTTTAGTGTTTGCAGAAGTATTTTCCTTCCATGTACATGTCCCTGGTTCAAATAGATCTAGGGCTAGAGGAAGAAAAACATCCAATTACTAAGAGCAGTGTGTTTGTTTCTATTCACGCTGCACTAAGGAGATGAAAACATAGCCTGTAGGCCATATCCAGGGACACAAGATATAAAATCCTGCTTCCATTTTTTAGACTTGCTGGTTACAAAGAAAAGTTTCTGAGCATGACTCCACATAGCTGATAGCAGATACGTACTCACAACCACCAGCAGCCTGAAACACTCCCGGGCTGACGAATCTCCCTGAACACATTTCTGCATCACTGCTGGTTGTTTTCAGCAAGCAGCAGGGAAGAGGCAGAAGTGCATCTCTCAAGGAACTGGAATTAGGAGTTGGCGGAAAGAGGGAAATACGGAGCTTAACAGCTGTGATCTTAAAAGGGAGCAAATTGTTCAGCTGAATGATGCCAATCTCTCTGTGAACTTCCACTGACATCACTGGGATACTGTTGTGCTGGGAAGTATGCAATTCGTATATTTATACTGTGACCCACGAACCATAATTTAACATGGAATTCAACCCTTTGCACTAAATGACTTTGACACCCTGAGGCTACAGCAATTCAGAGAACAAAACAACTACTGTCTCCTCAGGCAGGCACAGTTCTTAAAAATATAACGTTACACAGAAAACAAAGGTAGAATAGATTCATAACTATGTACAACACACCTTACCGCCTTGTCTTATCCCAGATGTCTCCTCACTGCTGGCTATCTGCCATTTACACCAGCCTCCCTTTTCAGGTCTTGGCACAACCCAAGTCACTCCTCCTCATGACCTATCTGAAGGAGGAGTTAAAACCAAGCAGTAGCTGGAGGGTAACCGTGAGATGCCTGCTTGCATAGGAGGCTGCCTCTCTAACCAGCATAGTGTTACACTAGCACTCCAGAAATCTGTATTCTATTTCTAGTTTCTCTATGTGCTTCATGATGGATTGTGAGTGGATCACTTTGTGCTTTTATACGTCAGTTTACTTATCTTCTGTTTTTTCCCCCCAGTGCAACCATCACTTAAAGAAAACAGAATGTTTCATGTTCAAAAACTGGGATTTCAGCGTCATAGGAAGATGTTAGTATAGCAGTTGTTGCTCAAGAGCTGAGTTTGCAGTAGCAGATAGCTGCTAGCAAACAAGAAAACCTCTGGCCTTATCTGCACAACTAGGTGCACATACACACAAATACACAGGACTGCATAGGTACAAGCTACCTTGTTTTCAACTGCAACATTACTCTATATAACAACAGTTTGGCACAGTAACTGCAATGTACTGTGAATAGTTTCTTCATGATTCATGTACAGGGAAACTGGCTACTACCCTCTCCCCCCACATCAGGTACATTTTCTGGAAATACTTGCAGGTCTGAAAGGAAACACAGTTCTCAGCGAAGTATTTGCAGGGAGTTCAAAGCTCACCCGCAGAGAACAGCTTCTGGTTCAACACCAGCAATAGCAACTCTGACTGTGAAAGCCCTGCTATGCCACAGGCAACATCCTCACTATACAGCTGCTACCTGCATGAGGGTTCAAGAGGTAGAACCACATGGGTTGACTTTCACATCCAGAAACCTGGTGAAGCCAGGAAGACAGTCATTTCTAATTTCAGATGAGCTGCCTCGAAAGGTCACAACATGCTCCTTAAAAATGTGGCTGGGAGATACTGGGAAGTTTCATTTCTCTCTAGAAGACACTACTCTTCTTATCAAGAGTCCTAGTAGTTTGCAGTGCTCCTCCCAGGCCAGGACTGGTGGAAAGACAGGAAGCTCCCACGTTTCTCACATTGTGTTTCGAGGATTTTAGTAATGCAGAGTGCTCGCAGGCTATTTGTGCATTAACCTTTTAGCGTTCAGGGGCAGACCTCTTGAGGGCCAGAGTGAGAGCTGAGGTGGTCCCTCCAGGAGCTCCTTGCAGCGGTATTTGGGTCCCTGCTGGCACCTACCTCTTTGGTGGCTCTGATGCCCTGTGGACAGGTGGGGGCAGGTGAAAGACCAGTGACGGTGGTGAGCTAATGGGTCTGTAGGGAGTCTAGGCACCTGGACAGGAATGCCATGAATAACACATTGTCCCACTAATACCTGCCTGGAAATAGGGGGTACCTCCTCAAGCCCTCTCCATGCAATTTTTCATCTCTTTTGACTCTGATGTAGTAGCAAGCAGATCTCTATTATAGTGAGAAAAGAATCTTCCAAGGCTAAAATTCTCTTGCTTGGTTCCTATCACAGTCTTATTTCTGCTAAAAATAGCCCTGTAAGCACCATTTATCAGGTGGTTTACTATCTGGAGAATGGACAGTTACTGCACTCAGTGAAACTTGCAGGGTTGGGATCTAATTCACAGAGACCTCTGGTGCTTTGTCTTTAAAGACCAGCCTTTTTTATTCCCTGCCCCCCCCCCTTTTTTTTTTCACTGACTTGCTCCTTGCTGGCATGCAGGTTACTGTAGAAAACATTCTTAACTTGCTCTATACCTGATACTTATTTGTGTTTTCTTCTTGATCGCTGTGAGCCAAGAAATAATTCTCTGCCTTATCTGCAACTGAATCCAGAAAAAAGCAGAGACCAGAGGCCACAGACTCAGGGCTGTGAAGGGTTTTCTCTTTCTTTTTCTTTGCTGTGGTTATTATAACTCTATTTTATTTTTCCCTTTTTAAGATGAATAAAGATTACTGCAGCACTGAATTAAAACCTTTGCTATAGTGTAAAATGTTTGTTTTTCAAAAAGGAGAGAAAACTTATTAAATGCTTTAAAAAGAGTTTTTCCCACTGACCACAAATAGAAACTGGTTTAATTTGGGTTCTTTTTAGTAAAAAGTTGGGCTTTTGATGTTGGCCAGGAGGGGTCCTTTGATGCCTCTTTGTTGTAGAGAAGAAGCAAAACGGAAGGAAGCAGAATTTCTCGGTATATTCCTGTTTATATTCCTGTTTTCTTTTGGGACAACATTTGAACAATTTAAAGTAGTCTAACTCATGTCCTTAAAGCACAGTATCTGCTGGAAGACCAAGAGGAAGATCTCCTGAATGAATCCAGTGCTATGCCCAGATTTGCTGTCTAGACTTGCACTGAAGACAGGTAGATTTATGGATGGTGGAGAATGTAGTGGTTAGCTTTGCTGAGTGCAAAGGCAGTCTCAGTGGTAGTATGAATGCCTATACAACAGTGGTTGCAAACTTGCATGTAGCATCTAGCACATTAATTACAGTTTTGCTGGGAATGGGAATGCCAGAATCCTCCAACATAGAACTTCTCTGACTCTGTAAGGTTAAAATAAATAGTGATTGCCTCTGGCAGTACAGCATTTACGAAATCAAATGCATATGTTCTATATATGTAGTGCTACACATGTACCACTGTTCTATAAAAGTGCATCTGTGCCTCATCTTGGGTCACATGTTGTCAGCTTTGTATGGCATTTACTGGCAGGATACCATTAGAAAGAAAATTCACAGTGTAATTAAGAAAACATACACTTCTTACTACCCGTCATTTATCTCTGTATCTCTAATAAAAAACGGATCTGCAACATCTGAATTCCCTTAAATAATATGAACTAGCATGTGGCCAAGTTGCTGGTTACCAGGCTGACCAGGGATTGCTGTTGTTGTCTGCTCTCTTACAGCCGACTTTACCTGGCATACCATGTGCCAATGAATCATTCGATTTGCATTCTAGAAGGCAGAAGGAGTCTGAAGTGGTAATTAAGCTCTCCATTGCCTTGCAAGTTTTATTACTGTAGATATCCAGAATCTGATTCTCCCTGCAGGTTAACAATGTGCTGAGGAGAGCCATTAATTTCAACAAAGCTGCAGATTTACACTTGTAAAGCAGAAGAGGACTGGTGCTGTCAGTGGTAATGATATAGACTAAAGAAAGGTAAACCTTCTTTGTTCTCAGATTGGCTCCAGAAAACTGTAGCTCTAAATGTATACTCTAAACCTGAGATTACGGTGGTTTATGGTTGTGTAAAGTTGCTTAAATATTTAAAACAGCCTCTGCCAAGCAAAACAGGATGTGTAAAAGACCCTATCTTGTTTCAAACGACTGGGATTTCTTTACTCTTGGTGCTGTCTGTTTATTTGTTTAAAATAAAAAAAAAAACCAACCCTGAAACAGCTAACCAGAAGAGAGAGTAGCCCAACAGGGAGGCTGCTTCTTCCAGCTGAGGTAAATTTGCAAAGTGGGCTCAGATGAGGTCTCCGCAGTAATTCTTGCTCTGCTTGCAAAGTATTAATTGTTTCCTCCTTCCTGCAAGCTAGGGCAACAGGAAGATACAGAGGAGAGCTGATAGGGACACTAAGGGAGAGATTAATATCGCTCACTCTGGAGGCTTTGAGATGTATAGTTATCCATTCTACCTGCTGTTAACTTCTGTTTGCTATAGAATATTGAATGCAGTAGAGGCTTCAGATTTTCATCAGCCATTAGAGAAACTGGGACTAAATCTAGTTTACAAAGCCAACAAGAATGCCAGGACCCTACCATGAAACACAATTTCCTATTAGTATGTATTCACTCATATTTAACAGGAAATTTTGTTATAAATGAGCAATGAGACTTTCCTCTGTCATAATTTTATTTTTACTATTATTCCACTGCAAGGGAATCTGTACTTGAGATTGCAGTCTTTAATATGCTGCTGAGGCCTTTCTTGGAAGCAGGCACTTCAGTGCAAAGGTATTTAATTTGAGTAATCCCACTTCTTAACGAGAATTTTAGGGCATGTCTACACTGCACAGCAGGTGCTGATCTTGTACAGGCTGCCTTTGCACACAAAGCAAAGTAGCTGTGTCAGTTTTGCACAGACTCCGTGATGATTAGGTCTGTGGAGAAGCAGGATTTATCGCTGAGGCTGCACAGTGACACTGATAGGACCATACTGTACGACTGGACTGTTCTCAGAGTCTAAACTAGTACCACTCTAAAGCCCTGCACTGTACAACATGGACACAACAGCCCAGTTTGGGCTTTAGGGTTTATAGCATTTAGGGTTTATAGCACTGAGACACATCATCAAATTAGTAAGCCAAAATTTAAGGGCTGGAATGGCTGTCTACAAAGGGGTTTGAATGGAACTTCAATTTGAGATCCTGCCATGCTGAGTGAAAAGCCTTTGTTTCCTTCTGTTGCTTCGTCTCTCCTCCAACCAAATCAGATTACCATCAGATTAGGGCATTCTCCAGCAACGTACAGGTCTGAATCCCTTTGGTAGGGAGTAGTATTGAACCAAGACCATCCAATCAGACCCTAAATAAAAAGAAGTTTGAATTATTTTCTTACAAGAACTGTTTCCAGACCCAGGATCCCAAGTGGGTAGAGCTACTCTGGTGTCACTCTAACTCAGGAGTGAAAGGAAGATGTACCCATGAGCTCTGTATTTTGTATTACCTAGCTCTAGATGGATGCATACTCAGTACGCTGGCTGTAATGAACCCCATACAGACATGCCCGAACTCCCCAGCACTTCACAGCAAGCTGACGCAGCGGACTCTGTACCTCCTGCACATGTAATTTTTTTATGCTCTTTTTTTTAATACCCTCTTAAACAGGTTGCTGAATATGCACAATAAACGAAGCCAAAAGATATGGTGCAGCAAGTTTTCTCGTAAATGGTATGAGTGTGTAATAAAAATATGTGCTCATTGTCTAAAGCTTGTAAGGGACAATGCAGATTGAAACTGTCTTTCAAAAAACCATTCAATAAGATCTGTTCTCCATGGGTTACATTGTGTTTGGGTTTTTTTTAATAGCTAAATTTGTATTGATGGACAAAGCAAGTACATAAAATATGAGGGTACTTGCCCTGTTTTTATAGCAATATGTTTCTGTGATTTATCTTACAGTACAAATAGACACCAAGGACATCCAGAATTCAGAATTAAGGACAAAAGACCAAGCTGAGATCTCAAATTCTCTGAGAACTGGAAATGCAGCAAACATGTAGCACATACTGACAAATGTAGCTCAGATATTCACATCCATGAGTACTGTGCATCTCCAGTAACTCAGGTAAATTGTACAAATACCATTAAGCAATTGTACAGTACTGGCCACTTTAGTGTCTGTTTGATGAGTTGAGGAAATGTCTGTGAAATAGGCCATTGTCTTATAGTTACTGAAAAGATGTGTATAGAAATGTAGCTGATTTTCAGGTGTAGCAAAGCCTAGTTTTGAAGTGAGTAGCTAGATCTTCACATTTAGAAATCCAGACAGTAAAAATATCATTTTCTGGGAGTCATGTGGAGTTCTGTGTAGAAGCCACTGTCTGATAGCAATCAGAATAGCATGAGCCTACATTTATTTGAAACTCAGCCATTTGGCTACCTTGACCTATTTTGATTTACTTTCCATCCTTTTATATCCCTCAGAACCTCACATTAGTAGCTGATGGATCCAAATACTGTTTCTTTTTTTTCCTTTCTCCGGTCATTGAGTGACCTAGAGGTTTGTCGATCAAAGAAGTTAATTCCCCCTTTTTCCTAAAAATATTTCAGTGTTAGTGTCATGTCAACATGACACTTTGGATTGCATTGCTGTTGTAGGGTCACTTTTTTCAACCTGAAGTTAGAATCTGATATTAAATTGACGGCAGTGGGGCAAATCAGTCTACTGCGAAGCCTGTTCCATGAGAAAATGTTTGGCAGCCTAGAGGGAAGATCCAGCTATTGGCTAAACCCCTCCTTTACAAGCTGTCAGGAAGCAGCCCTAATCAGGGACAGCTGACCTGGGATGACAGTTCTCTTCCACAGTCATTTGCATGGTTCCAGAATCTTGTTTTTGTTCCGCCTTGGCACAAAGAAGAAAACCTTTTGAACTTCTTAATGCCAATCAGACTCTGACAAATTCAGAGTAATGTTTTCCAGCTCGTTCACTCCAAATCCAGAAAACGAAGAACTGTAATGGGGCTTTTTTACGTCTCAGGTTAGTATCCTTGCCGACTGGCTACAGAGTCCGTCCCTGTTTTCATCCCTTTTACTTTGCTCCCTGGAACCACCTTTCCAGATGAAACTCAACACTTCTCCAACACATCTTCGGGTACATCTTGAAGGCCAAAGCTTTGTTGAACTTTAATAAAAAAGATATATTATGTAAAAATTGAACAATTTTACCACAAAAAAAAAAAGCCTTTCTAAAATTAGTATTGTAAATTCAGTTAAAAAAAAGTTGTGGTGCCAACAGAGCAGAGGTAAGGTTTAGACCTCCCATAATGCTGCCAACCAGTTTAATAAAAGATTGAGTTTATGTCAGTTGACATCTTGGATCTAAAAAAAAAAAAAGCAGCTAATGAATACTTTTCATCACAGTTAAATTGCTTCATTGGCATTGCTCAGTCTTTGGGTGTGGGAAACAAGATCTTTACTGAGTCAGATTTTCCTAAGTTAAAGGCAGGATTTGAGAATATGCATTCAAACTGATGGTGGAAGCCTGAAGCCTTCGCTTTGTAGGACAGATTGTGTATCTGTTTACTGACATCATGTTTGTTTTACCTGTGCTTTGCACCTGGAAACAATAGTGTAATTCAAAAATAGGGACAGCAGCTTATGAAACAAGCATCAAAAGCTGTTACCTTCTACTGAAATAAGCAATAGAGCGGTTAAGTTATGTTCTTTTAGAAGGTGACAAAATACTAGTCAAAATTTTTTCTTGGAAAGACAGTAACTTGGAAAATTGAAATACTAGTGGGAGAATAAAAATTCACTTGGAAAAATATAAAGTTAATACACTATATGAAATGAAAACATTAGGTGGAACTTTTTTTTTCTCCCTGTGATTTTTTTTAATCCGTCATTTCTGTTTTAGCTACAACAGGGAGGATGCAGTAAATGAGTCCAATTAGTCTGGTAATACATGAAAATGAGCAGAGGAATTTGCACACAGTGATGGACTGAGGGAGCAATCTACGAGTCCAGAAGAAAAATCATTTTATCTACCATCAGGAAATGAAATGGTTTGGATATTTTGAGAAACAGCTGATCAGACAGATATGACATTTACTCCAAATGTTGAAAGATTAAGTTTGCCAAAAGAAATCACAAGTGTCTGAAACTACTAATACACAGGAGAGAATCTAAATCCTACACTAACACACAAGGACATTCAATTAAAGTGAAAGACCCTAAAAAACTAACATGATGAACACTCAGTGGCACCTAATAATCAGCATTTTGGTCTACTTTACTAATGAAAGGGGTTATTTCAGTCTGAAACTGGTTTATTAGAACCAAATACTCTCTGTATAGATGTTTTATTGGTTTGCTTTTTTATTCTGCCCCCTTTCCCATTGAGGCACAAGAACAGTACTATAAAACGCCTTTGGAAGAATCTCTATCGTAAGTGCTGTCCATACGGAAATTCAGAGTATGAAGAAATAAATGGAAGAGACAAGAGAGGCAATCACATGATCACAGGGTAATTCAGGTGGGAAAGGACTTTGGGAGGTCCCTAGTCCAGCCTTCTGCTCAAAACAGGAGCAGCTCAGAGTTCAGACCTGGTAGTTCAGTGCTTTTTCCAGTTGGCTCTTGAAAACCTCCAGGAACAGAAACAACACAACTTCTCTGGGCAATCTGCTCCACTCTCCAACTGTTGTCCTTATACCCAGTTTCTCCTTACATCCAGTTCATTTCAGTTTGTGGCTGTTGCTTCTCATCCTCCCACCACACACCACTGTGAAGACCCTGGTTCCTGTTGGCCCATTTTTTCAGCATGCCTAGGTCCCTCTGGAAGGCAGTCCTGCCCTTCAGCATATGGACTGATCCCTCCAGTTTGGTGTCACCTGCAAGCTTGATGAAGGTGTATCCGGTCACTTCTTCCATGCCATTGATAATGCCATTAAAAAGGACAGGCCCCAACACACTTATAACTGGCCCCTAGGCAGAATACAACCCATTAACTTCTACCCCCAGAGCATGATGATCTAGTGCTATGGAATATTGTCCCATTCTGGCATATTCTGACCTAGGGGGGAAACAGTGCTCTGAAAACAAGATAAATTCCTTAAAAAAATAATTCTAGCTGTAATCTGAATAAGCAGAATGGGGGAAAAATGCTTGGTCTGTTCTTGCCCTGGAAACAATTTAAAAGGAACTCTTTTAAACAGTGTTCTCACTAGCAGGATGTATCTCTGGCCAGCATATACAGAGATGGTCTGTGTTATAAATGATTTTACAGAACAGTGCTATTAAGCATGCTGAGAAACTTGAGTTGGCATTCTGGTAGCAAGATCTTTCCAGCACAAGTACAAAAATGGCCAAAATCGTCAGCATCAAACTGTATAAAGCATCACCAGCAAGTTCTTGTAGAATACATGCTATTCTCTCAAGGAAAAGAAATTATTCTAACATGTAATGTAAATGTTTCTACCGAAGTAACTACCACTAACTTTGCTAATATGCAGTCTGGTCCCAGAAAGTTGCATAGCATTTAAGCCCACAAGATTTGGTTTGTCAGCTAAGTTCAACCAATTTTGCTGCAAAATACTTTTATATTGCAAGTGACTGCAAGGAAAATAAATGCTGCAGAATATAATTATAGAAAAAGAAATTGAAATCAGCTGTTACTTCTCAAAAATCATAGTTTTCCCTCTTTCTTCTAAAATTTTCTCCAAATGCTCTAAGTGCATAGTGACCTTGAAATATAGAACAATTCCTCTTTCTTACTGATTTCTATAAGACAAAAAAGATGTAGTAGGAAGTTGAAAAGATGGGCAGAATGCATAAAGGACTTCTCAGAACAATGAATTTCCTAAGTGAAAAAAACTTCAGCCTACATAGTTTCTCTGATTGAATCCATATGTATGTAGGCCTGTAAATAAATAAATGATGATGCATGGTTTGCTGTGGGAATGACAGACCACTGTCAGAAGATGGTTGCTGTGTAGATTGCCTTTTCTACCGTCTTTGCCTGGAAACATCAACATGACTTTTTAAGTAAAGGGAGTTGTTAAATCACATTAAATTGATACTGATCCAAGAAAAAAAAAAGGCTTCAGAATCTGCTGACTGTATGGACTACATCTCTGTTGACTATAATGGTTGCTTAAACAGCTTCAGCTGCCCAAATTCAATTATGTATCACCATTTCAGAAACTGAAGTGGATCCAAAATATTTGCACAGGGCTGGCAAATGACTAATGTTGAGAAAACCGTATTTTTCCATGAAATTGTTAGTTACCTGGCCAGAGTGGCTTGGAGTCACTCATATCAACAGTGAAGAAGCATGTCTTTTCAGTGTAGTGACAACAAAGAAATATCTAACTCAAGAAAATAAATTATAGGTTTAGAAAGAAAGATTAAAGATCCTTATATTTACCTTTATTTTTCTTACCCTCTTGTGGTACCCAGGTGGCCATATACTGGGAAACACCTTTAGGGAGCTGTGGTGCTTTTGACATCTAGGTAGCTTACAGAGTGAGTTTAGGAGAGCTTTCTGTTGATCAAAAAAGAGTTTTGAAAAATTTTCATAGCCAATACACAAATAAATAGTTTTTAAATTAAAACATATCTATGAGTATTTGTAAAAGAAGTACATTACACTTAGCAGCTGACTACTTTAGCTTACAAATAGAATATTTGATGATGTTAAAAATGCTGCATGAACCCACTCTGCAGTGGTAATGAAGGGATTCCTTCATGCAGCCAGTATGAACATCAGACAAATTATAACAGTTCCTCTGCAATGAATGCTCAGATAAAATGTCATCTCCTAATATTTTGTTAAAGTTCAATATTTTTTTGGTGAGAGAGGATGTCTGCCTGTCAGTCTTTTGGTCTTTCTTAAAGCATGACTTAGATTCACAGACTCTTTCCGTTTGTTTATCTTTAAGACATTTTGGCCTGCTATTAAGTATGTCTTGCAGAAGGCAATAAACACCCAGCAGTGAAGTAACAAAAAGAGCCCTCAAAATATGAGCTTTCATGATATCTGAACACTTTGTTGCACAGTGGAGGAAGAATTTGCTCTATGTCTTGCTGGATTATTTCAGCCTTAAGAATCTTCCAGTATTTTGAAACCATTTCTTGATTTCTCCTTGTCCTCTTCTCATTTCATACCATGGGTGGTTTCATTTTCTCTTCCTAGAGTCACTGAATCTATGCTTTAAAAATACTTTGTTTTGCATGGAAGTATGATATGCTATGTTTTGTATGTTAAGGGATATGATACTAATGCTCTTCTGCTTTTTAGTATGCAATGCTTTTGGAAGACCGGCAGCATGATAAATGTCAACTAAAAGGATTTTTTTTTTTCTGTCTCTGATGGCTGTCACTGTAATTCTGCTAAAACACAAGAAAGAGTGAGAGTTTAATCTAGCTAAAATTGGAAAAGATTGTTTATGCCACTGTAACAAGTTTATTTTCCGTCCCTGCATTCAAAACAAAAAGAATTGGATTTGCTGAAATTGCATTAAAACAGATAGATGAGAAAAAAAGTCTGTATAAAAAAAAAGTAATGGGAAATGAAAAAGGAAAGAGAAGAATGAGATACCAAGAAAAATGAAAGCTATAATATGTTATTTACTTCCAACAATTTTATATTTTGAAACACTTGAGAAGAAAATCCTGTCTAGTAGTTGATAGTTTGACTATATTCATCTGCTCTTGAGACCTTATTAAAGTGGGAAGGCTGGTGCCATTCCATGATACCCATAAATAAACCAGGTCACCCTAAGGAGAGATGATGTAACTTTCATTCCCCATGATTTCAGTGAGCACTGAGGCACCAGAGTTCATTTCCTCTAGACCAGCTTTCAGTGCCTGATAACATTGGGTCATCCACAGCTCCCTTTGCAATGACTGGAAGCAGACTGTGACCTCCAGAGGGTAATTCAGGTCTCCACAGTGAGATTTCTTTCTCCCTTTCACTATTGATTATGGACATCATCTGACACAACTGTATTCCTAATTGAGGTACTTCGCGGTGTCTACATACATGATAAAACAGGAGAATTTAAGCCTTTAATACCAGTGTTGAACAGAAGAGATTGTCATAGTTTAGAAAGAGAAATTAATATGAAAGAAATGAAAGAAAGAAGGGAGAGTAAAAATTAAAATATTATACTTGATCTTTAAGAAGGGTGAATGTAGAGATGTGGACAATTGTTCTGTCTTTTGCTGCTTACCTATAAGTGGGCTACAAGAAAGAAAACATGATTTAAGCCAGGTAGCGGTTGAGACTTATTACATTCCCCCTCATGACTGTAATGCATGTCAGGGAAGGCCACAGTCTTTCACTTAGTATCTATTTATTGAAGGTAGAGAAGATATTAGTGAGAAGACAATAATCTTGTATTTTTTCCCCAGTTATATAGCTTGTCTTTTACCAAAGATGGTATTGCATTTAAAGACACAGCAATAAAAAATGCATTTATAAAGCCTCCCTAGAAAACCGTGCATGCTCACTTTACTTTCTGGCTGAATTCCCCTAGAAGTTTTCAGAAATTACTCTTTCAATTGCTGGCTGTGTCTTATTTATTTCATGGTTTTCTTCTTTCTTTACTTAGTAATTGTCTTTCCCCTTTCTCTTCTTTATACCCCAATTGTACAGGAAAGGGAAGGGGAAGAGGAAGAGTAAGGGAAAGGGAAAGAGGACAGGGGAGGAATCTGTAGCTCTCTGTTAGAGCCATGCAGTGTAATGCCTGGTTTCTGTCATGTGAGGAGGCGTGCAGCATCTAGTTTTGTAAAATTTCCTCACTACTACCACAGCTGTACCCTACCCTATAGACAGTTCTTTTCTGTCTTGGTTAATAAATAAGATTAATATACCCATGGGGCTATTCAGTACTGTTTTCCTCTGACTGATAAATCACTCTGCCATAAACACTGTCTGTTATAAAAGAAAAATGAAAAAAATCATGTTTTCATCTACTAGTGAAGACTTCTGTTAAGGATGGAGTAGGTTAAATGACTGAATAAAATGTATGAAGAAGATAATTATGTCTCAATGAAGGAATTCCATTCTAAGTAGAAACACTGTCATGCATGAAACAGGAAAGGGAATCATTCCGACTAGGATCTGATACGGTATGTCTCCCTTTCTATGCCGATAGCTTGGAGTAGGTCAAAGCGTGCACTTAAGGGCAGTTTCCATGGAAGTGAAGAGCCCAACTTACAAAACATCACAAAACAAACCCAAAAGAATTTTAGCTCACTGATTTTTTTTTTTCTTGGGAAGAAATAATTCACTATTTTCTTCTACATTCAGCCACCTACACTTTTCGGTCCTGCCCATGGGAACAGGATGGGCCATGACTGCATTCAGGGAGCCAGCATCAGTAGTTACCTAGCAGAGAATACATTGTAGGGCAACAATGTAAAAGTAAACCAAAACTAAGAGAGGAATTTTTGCTGTGCTTCTTTTACATCCCTTCTTTTCAGAGGCAGTCACCATACTTTTGGTCTGTACAGCCTAAATCAGCCCAAATCTGAGTAAGCTATCGAGATTTTCAGCTTTCACGAGACAGGTCTTGTCTTTGTTTCTCAACATGAAATCCATAATAAGCAGTGGTGTTTACCTTGCAGATAAATAGTGCTGACTTTTTGACTTCTGGTTATATGCGTGTATATTTATCCACTATCTCACATGTCATAGCCATGGAAGCTATAAACTTTGTGCTGGTTTGTGAGACTCTCATATATGCATTACATAGAAAAAAATGACAATTAGATTACTTGCATTTTTGTTTTTTATTGAAAACTTGACTTTATATCTTTAGTAGTCAATGAGAAATTGCTGTTTGACAACACAGAGCAAGATCAAAAACCTGGAATATTCTTTCCTCCTTACTCTTAATAAGAGATTTTTCTCTTATATAGAATATATATTTTTTATTATTATCTAGAGCTAATTTTGTTCCATTATACAAATAGTACCAGATCCCTATCCTTTGATATATTAAAAATACTACATTTCCTCCCACTGAAGAACACTTGAAAGCTGAGATGACTCTTTAAAGAGGCAGGGAAATTTTTAACTTTCTTTGAATGCTACTATTGCAATTATTCTATGAACACCCTATGTAAAAGACTGCCCTAAGCAACTAGACAGTCTGCTCATTATGACAAAGGTTTACCACTCCAGGACTCATTTATTGTGGGATATACTATTCACCTATCTGCCAACTGAAGTTCGATAACTGAACAGTAAAGGCACCATTATAGCAGGCAGCTATATATTGAAGAGGTAATAGAAATAGGTTATTAATATATTAATCTTCTTTTAAAAAGGCATTTATGCTCTTTAGGACAGATTATAATTTTCATACACTGGAAAGAATTTCAGCACAAATAGTTTACACAATCACTCCTCTTACAGAAGGCTGTTTCCCACATTTACTTTTCAGAGAGTAAAGTCATATTCAGTTCCTTCTTTGTTTAAACAGAAACTTGGCAACATATCCATTTTCTGTAGGACAGATTAACTAACCTGCTAAGGGGAATGCCTTGCAAAATCAAAACAGACCTAAAAATATCAAGGGCAAACATACCTCCTGGTAGAGAATTGTATCTAACTGCAGGAAAGACCCCTGATTTGTTCACAGTGTTGTCATGACATAACGTCTCTTAGTTCTAGAAATGATAGTTCAACAGCAAGAAATGTATCTCTTCCGGCAAGCAGAAATTATGTTTTGCAACCGAGTTTTATTCAGGGGTTTCTGCATCCTTCTCTGCAAACTCTGGCACACCTCTGACACTATAAAATATTGTATGGGAAGATAAAATATGCACAAACAGGAAAATATTTTTTTCAATGTGCAGAAGAAATCATTCTAGAAGTCATTGGAGAGCCTTCATTCAATCTCTAGAGGATGCTAATATGTGAGGAAGCATGTTATTAACAGTAAGAAAGTAAAAACATTGGCTCTACCCTTTTCGACCACTGCAAAATTAGGTTAGCTTTGAAAAGCTTTACAGTTTCAGAAAACATGAAGATCTTTCAATTTTATTGAGTGCATCTGTGTTCCTGTATGAAAACATAGAATAAATATAGCAAATTGAACTGCATTTGTAAATCATTGCTGATCTCCAGAACCTCCAGTTTTTCAAATACAGTTTTTATGTGGAATGTCAGTAATTAATACTACTAGGGGTGTACAGTTCTGAATGAAATATTATTAAGTTATTTTATAATTTTTCTGAGTGAAAAAGGAATGCATAAAGTAGTATTACTAAACTTGAGGTCACGATGATTTTTGATGTGGAATAGGAAAACAATATTGTGGTAGATAATACCTTTTATAAAACCAACTGAAAGAGCTGGAAGAGAAACACAAACTTTCAGACAAGCCTACATTTCTAAGAGGAAGAATCAAATTTTAGTGCTAAATACAGCTTCAGAATGAATACTCTGAATTTAAATTAAAAAAAAAAGCCAACTGTTCTAATTAATCAGCTCTCTGAGAAAAAAAAATTATTTGGTATCCATAGTGCAAAGAAAAGATGCTTTAAACCCATGAAATAACACCTCTGAAGTGGTTAGCTGGAGGAGAGAAATCAGTATGTATGATGAAACAAATTTATCCATTGAGTCCATGATTTTAATGCCCAGACTCAGAAAATCTTTCTGTAGGTTTTCACTGAAGTTCAGGACTGAGACGTTAGTGATGGAATTTTGTGGAAGACATTCTCCTGCTGGGGACTGAGTGTCCCCATCCTTTTCCAAGTGCTTGATGGAATTCATACTGGTACGTGATGGTTGGTTTGTTTCATCTTTATAGTTTCTATGAGGGTATTTGTTGCCATGGGAGAAATATGTTACATTATCAGAAGAGTTTGTAGGAGGTCCGAGAATTTTGATGGTTCTGGTTTTGGAAGCTGTTACTATATGGATTATAGAGATGTTGCTAAGTTATGCCATGTACTGGTCCACAGTAAGTTTGTTCCTGATGTTGAGGCTTGCAAAGCTGGGTGTCTGTTTGAAGACAAAGAAGAGGGATCTGGGGAAAACAGCTTTCAGCAGGATCTTGCACCTATGTAGACTGTAATTAGGGCTGTGAAAATGAGGATATGTAAGCATGTGTATGATTATCCTTTTAGGAAAGGAAGGGGACAGCAACACCTCAAGAAACGAGAGACAGAAGACTAAGGTGAAAACTGACAGATGCAGAAGACAGTGAGGATCTGTAGGTGGACTTTTTCACCTAGAGGAATCACCTACCTATATTGGGATCTGTGTTAAATTTATTGGACTTTGAATAATTCTTGGGAAATCAAAATGAAGAATCAATGCTCCCTTTCTTTACAACTTTTGGGTTAAAACAGATTTTTGCAATTGAAAAACTCCCCACCCCCAGGCTTCTACTTGGGATTATTTAATGCATAGCTATAGTCAGTAATTTTCATTTAAGACAGATTTTGCTGGATGTGCTCTGATTTAACAAAGAAATATTTCCATTCCTTTCATGAATCAGCAGCTGTTGCTGTCCCTGACAGCTGGCTTAGTCAGGCTGAAGTCCAGGCATGCGTTCATTGGATGATACTTTGCTTGTTAAGTCACTTGACTAGTCATATTGATGACTAATATCTCACATGCAATCCAGAAAAAATAAAATCAGAAAACAAACTGCAGTGGCAGTGCAAGCCATGAGCTGGATTCACCAAAGCTGATTACAGGAAATGTGAGATGCTGGCTCAAAGCATATGTGGGGAGCTAAGATAGGGAGCAGGAAGGGCATTGAGACCAAGGATCTGTATATGACATTGCTTGCTACAAATTCAATGAACAAGCAATGCTTAACTTAAATAGAAGATTCAATTTTTTTTCTTTTTTTTTCTTCTCCCCCCGCTACCCCCCTTACAGAATTTTCTTTTATTCTGAAATTTTCTATGGTTCTGCTTTAGTGAAAGGAAGCATTCAGGGTTCACAGACCCAGGTGCCTGGGGCAGCTATGGAAAACACGAGCAATAGAGTTCTACAGAGACCTGCAGGATGGGGCCTGGAGGAAAAATGACTCATTGGCTGGACAGAGGACATCACTTTATTTGTACACTACATTTTTGACCTGCCTCCCATTATTCTTCTATGCAGGTGTCCAACACTGCATATGAGCCATTTGCAGAACTCACAAGCACTCATTAGCTCCACATGCAATTAAAAAGCCCTGCTTTAGCTCAAAAATCTTGGATGACATGTTAAATGTGTTCCACCTTCTCTAAATGCTTTTTCTTAGTCAGGCTTCCTACAGAATTGCAGGCATGCTGCCCTCACTGTCTGTGATAGATATGTTTTTCCTCTCTTCTGCCTGTCATTTTAGAAGATGTTGGCTGAGAAAAAGATATTCTCCTAAGTTTCATGAAATCATTAGATCCTACGGCACAATCTTTATTACATACAAAAGAGTCCATGCATGGGAAAGCTGTATGGTTACAGCCATATGGGGACTTGCACCTTTCTGTAGAAGAATCAAAGGACAACATATAAATCCGTAAGAAAGGAAGCTTCCTCAGTTTTTATACTCACGAAAACTACATTTTTAATCAGGAGGCTAGCTGAAGTAAAAGAACTCTGAAGATAGCAATCAGATTTAAATGCTGAATATCAAAAAAACAGATGTAATGGGATTTTCAAGAGTTCAAAACATTAAAAAATTCCTATCAGCTGCAGTAGGAGCAATTAAGCCAGTGCTAAATGCTTCTGAACCCCTAGTCCAGACTGCTTTGCCCACCTGAAGCTGTATGTTGCAGCTCTTGGAAATGAATGAAGAAAAGTTCTTTTCTGTAGGTCTCTCCACCCATCTTAGTCATGTGGTATGAGTAAAGACACCTGTAGCTGAATGTAAATAGGGCCATCTGATAAGGCCATGTGTGACAGGAATTTTTAAACACTGGAATGGTGGCCTCACAAGGTTGCTCTGAAGAGTGGGATTCCGTGTTTAACAGCCACAATTTCACTGTGTTATAATGCCTTCTGGATTGTGATAAGTAACACACTTGCCAAAATATTTCTGGCTGACATCTCCAGTTTGGCAGTGTGTGGCAGGTGAAATTCGACTGTCTTTTCTCAGGCAGAGCTCCCTCCACCTGGAGCAACAGAAATGAGGCATAAAGTATTAGTTCACATTTTGATGCATTTTGTGCAGTGCTTGCATTTTCTGGGTTTTTAGCTTTCGTATGAAACCGGTTGCATGTTGCTGGGAAAGGGGCTAACAGTTTGTACCCGACTGATGAACCAGTAGCCTAAGAAAATCACTCTGCTTCCCTTAGGCTTATAAAGTGCAGGCAGACAGAAAGCAAACTCTTCCCCATTCTTCCCAGGCAAGCATGTCCAGTCTCAGATTTAATCAAAGTGTTAATCCTAGGAGATTTACACAGTAAGATATTGTATTCAGCTTTGAACATGAAACTAGTAAGTGCCACAAATACCCGTTGCCAGTAATATGTTCCCCAGGGATTCTCAAAGAAGCACAGACTGTGGAATGAATGGGCTAATTATTGCCCTCGGTCACACCTGTGCAAGCCCTGCTAATTCAGATAACTGAGCACCTTAAACCGGGGGCACCAGGAGTGAGAGTGGCTGGAAAAATGTTAATGTGACTGATAGCACTACAAATATTTAAAGGAAAAGTCTCCTGTTTGGAGTGCTCAAGTATTTTGAGCTCTTTCTGCCTCCTTTTGACTGATCCTAGCAGATGCTCACTGTAATAAAATTTGCTAAAAAATCTGTGGTCATTAATGGTAGCAGACAAAAGTTATTACTTGGAAACAGGATTTATGTGCAAGACCCAGTTACCAATGTGTTGTGAACAAATAGCCATGCACAATGAACTGCATCTTAAGATGAAGGGAACACATCCCTTGATAAAATGGAGACCAAGTCTTGCATCCCATTCAGAGCTTGCCCCATAGCATCATATAGTGCTGGCTATATGTAATGTCCTCAGGTCGTCTCTAGTGAATGCTCACTGCAATGACCATCTGCTTACATGTGGGCTGGTTTTCCTGGCTTGCCTTGAGGCAGGACCTAAGCTTCTCTTGGCCCTGGACCTCTGTATGAAATGGTTTCTCTTGAATAACAGCATGGTGGAAGGAACATTGCCCATCCTCTCATGCAGGATATGCTGGCGTCCATTAATTCTACTTGAGCCTAGATAAGTCATCCAGAAGATTTTTTGCTGAGAACAATTAACCAGATAACTTTTCACTGTCATATTCCTTCTAATCTGTTTCTTTTCCCCTAGAAAGACTAAAATATGGCAAAATTAAGGGTCAGACAAAATAGGGAGCCATGCCATGGCTATCACAGGCAAAAACTGCCACGAGTGGGCAAAACTCCCCCATGCCTCAAAACATATAGTAACTGGAAGCGGGAGGTAAGAAGAGAGGGTTTTGATCATGTTGCTGATCTCCTCGGTTGTGCGGTCACTCGCTTCTCTTCTAGGAAGAATGAGAGTGCTGTGCTGCTGCAACAACACATGGCTCCTAGTTTCAACTCGATAGGTAATTTTCAGTACATAGCTCCCTATTTCAATTTTGAAAAAGAGTACCTGTTACTTACTCATTGCACAACAGTATAGCATAGCTTATTCATATCCCCAGACTGTTTCCTAGTGAACTGTAGGTTACAGACACACATTCTTAATATGTTTTTTTGAAAGTTAATGACAGCAGTTATATTGCTTTGTATATTAAAATGATGACTGCCACTCCAAATTAAGAGAATCAAGAACTGCTTTAAAGAAAGCATTATCACTTTAACTGCTCCTCCTTTTAGTTTCCTGATACTAGTAGGGCTCCAACCCTTTTAAGATTTGTGCTGTTGTTGTTTTTTAATGTAAACTATCAAATATTCTCTCTGACTCCATATAGCTCACTGTACCAATTTCTTTATTAGTAGAGGTAAATTTCTGAGCATCACTGAGGCTATGTCTCTGCTAGTCAATAATACAGACTTGGGGCACAGACTGGAGCACTGGTTTGCAATCATCCATGCTGTTTAAAATGCTCCTTGAGCAGTTTTGTCTCATGCCAGCTAGTGGTTCAGCTGTACAGAGGCAAGCTGTGCCAGGCTATTTGGCCCCAGGGCCAGAGACTAGTTCCCTCGCCTGTTTTAGTCAGTAGTATAGATGCAGCCTAGGATTACATACTTCATTTGTGTCTTTTGATTTATATGAAATGTTTATCATTTGTATATGAAAAAATAGAGACTGAATAGGGGCTTTCTGCTCACCTCAACCACTATGACTATTTTGCCAAGCTAATGCAATTTTCCATTTGCATGTCTATGTATTTTGGATAGTTTGAATTCTTCAGAACATTATGAAGAAACAGAGACAAAGGAAAATTCCCAAACCGTAGCATGTAACTCCAGATTTTCATTGTGTGTATAATTCTTATAATCTGCTAGTTACTTCAGCATTGAAAATGTAGCCCATATTCTTTTTCGTAATGGAATACTGCCAGAAAACTAAATTTCTGTGAAATGTTATTTCCATTGAAAGAAAGTTCTCAAAATAAAAATGTTTTGCCGAAGCACACCTACCTGCCTGAAATTTCAGTTAAATGCCAGATGTTGTTTTGAATGTTAGGAATAAGAAATTTGATTTTACATTTAAAAATGCCATTTGTTTAATTATTCATACACATACATATATATATAAAAGTGGTAATAATAAGAAAAAATGAAACAAAACATAATTCAATTGGAAACATTTGTTTCAAAGCTGTAAAGTAATTTGTTTTCATTTCATTGCAAATTTAAAGTAATTTTGAATTGTGAGATTTTCTCATTGAATAGGAATACTCAGATTTGACCAGCTCTTCTAGGAATTTCAGAATCAGAGGGGAACATGTTGAAAGGACCATTTCTGGGGGAAACTGTATGTTAAGTTTTGAAGTCTTGATTGTACTCTTTAAAAAAAACTAATCTCTTTAATAGCAGCAACACACACACAAAGAACTATATGCAAAACATCCCCTAATTTGGGAGGCTCTAGACAAGTGACATTTTTTACAACTCTAGTCAGGTGAGGTTACTGATAGACAGTTTCTGCTTTTTCACTCATACATGGAAGGATCAGAAGTACTACTTTGGAAAATGTGGTCTGAATCATTAAGTGACGGTATTTATCTCGGCGTGCTGCTGAGTGTCTCCCCCTCACCTTCCAGAGGTGTCAAGTCAGCCTCCTAAACTGTCAAATCAAATCCCACTGACTGGTTACCATGTCAGATATTAGTAATTTAATTATAACAACTAAACTTATTATGTGACTAGTGAAATACACACTTTCAGATCTTGACACATGCTCTACAGAAAACAATAAATAACACCAAACACATGCTTTCTATTTGTCAGTAATAAAAGAAATGCTTGTTGCAGTCCAGGTATCAAGTGATAGTGCCAAAACACCCTTCAGTAATATCTATACATTCTCCAAACACTTTAAAACTACATTAGCAAACATGTCCAATGTCACACCAGTACACATTTTACAAACAAGGTGATGCTTTAATATACATTTTGTATAAATATTTCTTTTTTTTGTTTTTCTTTTTGAAAGAAAAAAGCTGGAGTTTCAAAATGCAATCAGAGTTTCCTTTAGCACTCTGTTAGAAATTAATGAGCCAATTTATTCTTTGGTAGAACTTCCCTGACCTTTGTGAATTTAACCCCAGGACGGTGTTGGCCCACCAAGGAGAGTGGAAAATATTTGCAGTAAAACTTAAGAAACATGGACACATCTGATTCACTTCCATTGCTACTCACTATTTGGTCAATGATCATTGAATTTTCATTGCAGTTTGCAGAAAAAGAATGGTTAAACCGAATTCCAAGCCGACCTGAGTTAATTCAGTTTTTCAGCCTGTTTCAGGTGAAGTTAATTTGAGATACAGCATTGAAAAATGATGTGCTAATTCAAGGAGAATCAAAAGCTCCACATACAACTTTATTTAAAAAAAAAGTAGTAATTAAATTGCAAACTAAATAGGCTTGTTTCACTCCATTGTATTTAGCAATTTTTTAACGGGGCTGATAATATTTTCAAGAAATCATATCCACAAGTATAAAAAGAAGACCAGTAAAGTGAGGAGCAATGAAGTGTCATCAGAATATGCAGGGTCAGACCCATTTCCTTTATGATACTGGTGTATTAAAGGATAACTTGGTAGGAGTTATGCTACATTTACCTTGGTAAATCTGAAAACAGTAACCTGGCGATATCTAGATCAGCAGCCATTCCCAGTGCCTTCCACTCACATGATTCTTGATTCTCATTTCTGGGAAGATCATATCATTCTACCTGGCTAAATCAGTGGTTGGGATAGCTACTTGTTATTAAAAAGGAATAAATAATAATCAAACACTCTTGCAACAATGAACTGCAAGGCCATCTTCTCATTTCAACTACACATACGTTAATTAATAAATGAGACATTTCCTTAATATTACATAATGATATTATTTACCCTTTATCTATGCACTGTCCTGTGTAAATCTTACTGAACTCTCTGTGAAACATATTGGCTGCATGTCCAAAATGTAAACAAATGAAAAAAGTTTCCAGCTCAGCAGCACAAAATAAGGTGATGTAAGTTTGCTCAGTCCCTAGGTCATCTGTCCTTTTGCTGAGGAAGAGCAAGGGATAGACACCTTTGTGCCTGCATTTAACGAAAACAGTTTGGGACTGAACAGATAACATGTTAGTCCCATCTCTTCTTACATAAAAAGTGGATGTCCTTTTTACTGAGGTGGAAACTACAGCAGGGACTGTTTTCTCCTGCAGCTCCATAGCAAGCTGCATAGGCTCTCCGCTTATCAGAAAACTGAGCCCACGCACACCAACAGCATGTGAAATCAGCCCAGTCTCTCTCCCGAGTTTGCATCCTTTGAGTTGAATGGATTATTATGGACTAAATTGTTGTGATAGCTTGCTTAATGTGATATTTCAGCAAAAGTCTCATATATGTGAAGAAGTCTCGTATATGTGAATGAGAAAGTAAATGAGTTGCACTCAGTTTTGCCCACTAGTAGTGAACATGGCTGAGAGAATAATCATGGTGAAGTTCCAAGCACAGGCTGAAACAGAGTTTTGAACCACGAGGACCAATTCCTCACTAGCAAGGCACTCCAACATTAAACATGTGGGATGGGAACAGCCCAAGTTATCGGCTCGGTTTATCACTTATGTTTTTTATTCAGGAGTTGATGCTGCCACAGGGAGAAAGTTGCAAGGGTTTTGATGGGCAGGATCAGAGCAGAAGAAAGGGCCAGTGGCTTGGGGTTGGTTAGTGGAAAGCAGGATAAAGAGGAGGAGAAAACGGCAGAAGAAGGACTGCTGAAAAACATCTGGAAACCCCTTATTTAGAGGAAATTTGATGCTCTTCATTTCTTTGTAGCTGGTAAAAACCAATGTGAGTACAGTGGATTTGTGCTTGTCAAAGATAATTTGGAAAACACCCAACCTTAGTATGACCCTCAATTAGGAGAGCACTTAAACACATGAGGAAACATTAATAGCTGCACTGACTGCAGGAAAGCCTAAAGTGAAAATGCATTTAATGACCTGCTTAACGCAGGACCAAAATGAGGGATGCGTTGCACCTCAGGAACTGAAGTTCTATGGTTTGTGCAGAAATTGGAATTCAGTTAAAAGCCTCACATAAAATGTGGTATTTATCATGCTAGGCAGTGCCTACAGTAGGAAATCAATTCTGGAAACACTGAATATGCTCAATTCCCATTGAGATCAATGAAAATATAAATCAGATTCTGACTTATCTATTTCATTTAGATCCAGACTTCTACCACATTACAGTTGCTTCGAAGTCCCAAGTGTGCCAAAAATTAATTTTTCAATGCTGACTACAATAACTGTGCATTTCATTGAACTGAATCCTTTACTTACATATGGCTGCTCATAAACTATGTATCTAGAAAAACCCATATGTATAGGGTATCTTATGAGCAGTTCCACAAAATGGGTGGTATTTGACTCTTAATTTGACAAAGACATTATCCCACTTTTCTCTCACACCACTGTAGTACAATTTGTGGAAAAAAACCCCCATGGTTCTGGGATTCCTATAGGGTGCTGATCTACATTTCTTGACACTGCCATAAATGACATTTTTCAGAATGTGCAACACCCTTCCTCTGAACAGTTAAAGAAATAATGTGTGATACTGGCTAACTGTACAATTTTAGTATTGTGTAAGTGAGGCTGGAGTTTACATAAACAAACCAGTTTTAGTATACAAAACCAGCTAAGAGTGCTGATACATGTCTGCATGGATAACCACCTATTATTAAGTACATGCTTTTAAGGCAACTTCCTAACATGGACCTGCAATTAGACCTGGCAGTACTTGTGACAAAGTGATGTCACGTTTCTGTTCTGAGAATTTTGCCCATTTGGCACTGAAATGTCTTCAACTTCAATATACTTAATGTTTAACATTTCTATGCTCATATTGTATTAGCACAGGGGTCCTGATTCTATGAACTTTATTAACACATAGAGGTCCAAGGAGCAAATTAAGACTATTTAAAGGAAAATTAATTGCTTATGTGAGAGAAAGGGTTGCAAAACCAGACCCATGAAAAATTTGTCTGCACTGCTTAAGCTCAGAGTGTGCATAATTCAAGTCAATTAATTTGAACTAATTTAGAAGTAAAAGCAATCTGGGTTTAGCCTGAGCTGTTCTGAAGGTTTTAACTCAAAATTGATATCCTAGGTTAATGCCCAAGCTCATGTACTTAGTCTTCAATATTATTTTAAATATTCATTAACTGCAAATAACAAATATGAGTTAAGAGCACATGAAGTTATAGTTTAAATGGAAGTGTTTTTTTTCTTTCTTTCTGTCTTTGTGCTTTTCCTACTTAAAAGACAGTCTGACCTCAGTGTTGTCACCTTATTGTTGCCAAACTGATAGCTTAGTTATGGATGACAAAGGTTATTCAGGTAGGGTCACAGTAACATATCCTGAACCATGGCAATATTTGTCTGGAACATTTCCTCTGAATAGCCTTGGCTATCAAAGTAATGCAGGATATTAATTTTGTGTTGTTCCTATGCTCACAGCTCTTAGTGTGATCACATTTACAGAATTCTTTGCAAAAAATTATTAATATAAATTAGGATGTTTTCACAAATATCATTGTATTACTATCCATCACAACCATCTAAAACAGATTTTGAACATTACTCAGATATATTCTAAATATTCATTCTGGTTTCTATTGCCTGAATGAACATCTATGAAATATCATCTTCCTTATAGAGAATATACCCTTTTCTGCTTCCAAGAGTTCAAAACAAAGCTACTATTACTCTGTTTATTCTTTGGCTTTTAATGAATTTTATAGTTCCAAAATATAGTCTACTACTAAAGACTACAGATATTCTCTGTTTGTGAACAGAAACAGGTGAACAAGGTTTTTTTGCATCTCATTATGAACATTTTCCATACAGAGAAATAACATTAAAAGAGACTCATTTCACATTTAGACAGAAAATCAGTTAGTCTCTGGTCTCATAGACCCTGACCTGAACATAGAGAAGAAAAACATTGTCAATTTTGCAGCTGACTGGACTCCTTATTTTTCTTGTAAATTAGAGGATCATTTGGAATTTGTGTTCAGCTCATCACTGAAATTGGGATTGGGATTCAATTACCAAAGCATGCATCTATTGCCAGCTTTTGGTTTCCTTCACTCCAAAGCATCCAGACTAGTCTCCAGGTGCTTCTTTTGAAGATCTCAGGTCTCTCATTGGCCCCATGTCACATCTGCCTGCCCATATGGATATCTTCTTTTCAGAAAGGAAGAAACCTGTATGACCATTTCATCCTTTATGTGCTCCAAAGATGTTAAACTGAACTATGAACTTTCACCACAGTTTGATACGTGGGAAAGAGATGTTTCCTTATTAATTTCTTTAAACCATTAGCTTCATTTCTGCTGTTTTGTACTTTTTATGGAAAGAAGGATAATAACTTCCAGGAACTGTTGGGTTTGGAACAGGTTTTTTATATGCTAAGTAGTAGTCAGGAAATTATCTCTGGTTTGAGTACAGAGCACTCTAATGTTTAAAATTACAAAGACTTACAAAGTCGTAGAACAGCTGTACATAGATTTTCTTCAGGCATGCTATTAAACTCAAGTAAAATTGCTCCTGCATTTCACAACTTGTGAAGAGCAAATGGTATGACCTTTTAGATCTGTGTGCAGTCCTTCATGATTGAGGGAAAAGGCAAGGCTGCAGAATAACAACAGAATACAAAAACTACCTTTGTTATCTTCACATTTACTTCTAGGGGTTCTGTATTTAACAGCAAGGAGTATATTACTTTCTTCAGTTTTCTGACCTTCAAAACATTTTTTTAGGGGACACTGCTACCTGTATAATGAAATTAAGTCTATCAGTGATGATGTCAGAGCAACCCACATCCCAGACATCCAAAAATTAAAACCCAGTAGAATAGATATTTTGGACGGGGCTATCAGTTTATTTTGAAGACTGTGGACCACCTTCAAGAGAAAACCTATGAGGTTTCTAAATCCATGGCTTCTAAAAGTCATCATTTCTTCTCCTACAAATAGATGTTAAAGAATAAGCTTGATTTTTATGTCATTTTTTCAAGGTGTAATTAGGGCAAAGCTAACAGTGAAAATCTATAAAATCTTTGTGATTTACTAAAGAAGGAACACCAGCATTTTTTCGGCTATCACTTTCTGTTTCTACCATGTTATTGCTTGATAGCACTAGTGGGGCAACACTTAAATAATTGAAGCATACTACATAATTCTTAGAATATACACTGTACCTAAGACAAGGAATATGTATTTGTGTGTACCTAGGTTGACAAATGTTCTTTATTTTTAAGTCACAAAAATTATTTTTTATTGTTGCTGATGTCCACTTACCACTGTTTCCAACTTTAATACTCAGTTCAGCTGTGCTAGTGATGTTTCTGTTTGTTTGCAGCATGGACTATACCATGGTGCACAGACAATCAAACTAGGTTTAGCTGTGCCTCATCCAAACTGGAAATTGTATAGTTCTGTCAACACATAACTGAGCCTAAACCTACCCTTTTGAAAAACAGGGCTTATTATTCAGGGTTTAGAGCTATGCTAACACAGCTATACTGCATCGAGGCACAAATTAGCATCTCCGGACAATTCTTCATTCTTCTCTGTGGACATATTAGATCAGGTCAGAGCTAGCTCTGGCTTTTCTGTCATTGCGTAATTTAGAGGAAACCTATGTAATTTGGGAAAATATCAGGCCTATGCAACCTCAGGCTTTCCACAAGTATTCAACAAAGAGTAAGTAATGTCTTGTAAGTTTTATGGATTGGCCTGTTACACTGAAGTGTCTGGATCCTGCCTAAATCATTCTTCATATACCTAACCATCTTTTCTGGATCTGGCCCTAGGAGTATATATTCACAGTTGTACAAAATTTCCAGCAAACAATACATATCAGAGGTTTTTTTCAACAGTGAGAGATTTACCAATTTTAATTAGAGAACATCTAAAACTTTGTGGTACATACTTCAGTGTCCTACAAAAGCAACTTTTTGACTACCACATTCTTGACTGTCTTCTTACAAATTAGGCAACTAAAAAGACTTTTTTTTGCATGTGAAAACTCCTTGTTTAAATGTTAATAATGCACCCCACATATATCTCATTCTCTTTATAACATTCTTTTCAATAAACTACATTTGTCACTTCTGGGTATAAATGTTGTTAATATAGCTCCTGTTTGGGCAGTTATAAAAAATAATAATTTGAAAAAAATTATTTAAGGTCAGGAATGCAAAATTTCTGTCAAGTGATTTAAGGTGGGCTTTTTTCCTGCTTCACTAGTCAGTTTTTTCCATTAAAAAAAAATCATGCCTAGATTAAGCATCAAATATCAATGAATTGTGTAATGAAGTGGGATGATTTCTGAGTCACTCGTAGACCATCCCCATGATTCATTTACTAAAGCTTCAGGAAAGCTATTAATGTCATGAGGGACAACTGCAAAGCACTGTCCTCCACTGCTACCACACCAGCTCAGTAAAATTCTATGACATGTATTTAAGAGATGAGATGTTTTCGTTGGTAGATCAGCGATGACCAAGAAGTAGTACAGCTCATGGGAAAGTTTGAGCTTGTTGACCACTCACACAGTAGAGAGCGACCACAGAAAATTAATTACAAAGAGCAGTGATGCAACTAGGAAGTGGGAGAACAAACACAAGAGTGCAAAGCTTTTATACAGCTGAGAGGATCAGAAATAAATGGAAATAAAGTTTAAGTGGGTAAGGAAGGGGAGATTAAAAAAAAAAAATCCCTCACTTTCCTTATGTTAGCAAGCCCAGGGAATAGCTTAGCAAAGTGGGATAGAAGTTTCATTTTCCAAAAATATAATTGGATTTGTCATTTAGGTCATTAATCTTGGCTAATGAAATCTTACTGCATGAAAAACATAAAGGTTTTTTGTGTGTGTATGTGTGTGTGTAACAACTGCTGTGATTTAAAATGAGAGAGAATAGAATTCCCATGAAGAACAGAGATGTAAATTAGGCTCTACTGACCTATACACCTGCTATTCTCTAGCTCTGTGCTCAGAAAAGTTTTAAGAATCTAAAATGTTATAAACCTTCATGCTAGGGATATGTACACCAGGAATCTTTTCATCTTAAGGACACCTAAATCTGTTGTTCAAAAACCAGGAAGGCCTTATCCTAATTGCCTTCACTGTTGATCTGACTAATCAGTGCTAAATGATCAATGGATGATTTTGCTGTTGTGTAAGACTACCTTACATGGAAAAAAATAATTTGCACTGAACTGTAGACATCATGAGCAGTTATTACCAATCTCATAGTAGTTAGATAATCTTTTGATTTACCTATAAAAGTTAGGAAGAGATGTTTTCTTACTACAAGTAGTCCCTGTCTAGTAGAGAAACACATCCACACATTATTTTCACAATCTGCCAGTGGTAGTATTTGAACAGGTAGTATCACTTAGGTGTCAATCAGGGATAGAGACTACATTGTGTCCTCTTGCACCAAGATGAAAGTTCGTAGGCAGATTTATTGTGACTGTGTTGCTTAGGTGTTGTTCTGTTCTTTTAGCCAATTTCAAAAGCCATCAACTTCCTTTAACATCATCTCTGATACTGTTTTTCCGAAGGGCAATTGAGCTTCATGTGTTTGCAGAGATAACTGTTAAAGACTGAGGTCCACCAAAAGATAAGCAGAGTTTGAGCACCAATAATGTGACAGGAAATATAAGTTGAGAGCTTTTTTCTTTTTCTAAATTTTTTTAACTATATTTTTGAGAATGTATTTATAGATAGTCCCACATTCAGAGCACAAACACTACTCATTTTTCTCACACCACATATAAAGACATTCTGACTTAGCAAGCAAATTTTAGAACATTTAGAAATATCTTTCAAACATGAATGAGTACTCAGTTTTAACAAATGTAGACCAGGACTTCTTTTCAACTACAACATGTTCATGTCCACGTGTCCATGTAAGAAAGGTAAACAAAACCAAAGTCTAATGATGTAAGGATTATCTGCCTGCAAAAGTCAAATCACAAAAGGTGAGTTGTGAATAGGAACTGTTGTTTCAAAAATATCAATACTGTATTCTGGACGAAGTACATCTTTTTCCAGTTTAATGTATGCCATTTTGAAAGTGACTTAAACTAAAGGGAGAAAAATCTCACTCCTCCTTTAGAGAAGGACAATCTTTGTAAGACATTAAACACCACTACTATTGAGCTTACTATACCTTTCTGTTGTAGCTGAAGAAAATTCCTATGTGGGGAATCCCTATGCTGCTTTGCTTATGAAGTGGGAAAGAAGAGGATAAACTATTACATCTGTTCTTCAATACCTAAGATGTCTTCAGACATTATAACAGTAGTGATTTTCATAAGCATCTAGATAAACAGAACACAAACAGGAAATGTCTTGCAGGGTTTTTATTTGTTTCCCTTTGTTCCTGACCAAATTCCTGACTTACCTGTTCTCATTTGCTGGGTTAAGTGTTGTTAGTGACATTTTGAAATCTCAAGGGCCTTTTAATCAACTTTACTTTTCAGAGCTTCAGAAGGCTTAGGCTTCTCTTGTTGCTGGTATCAATTCAGGGCCAGCTGATCCACCTTAATGCTTTCTATTTGGGATCCATCACTGATGGTCTTGTCTTGGTGCTTTTTTTAATCCTGAGGAATATATCTATCCCAGGGTACGAATCTACATTCTCATCTCAAATTCCCTTTTACATTGACTTTAGACCAGGGTCTGCACTATATGAAAAAAAGCTTCTCATTACCACTATGTGAATGGAAAATGGATCCCTCTTCTGCCATTGGTTTTTGGAGAATCTGACTACAAACTAATCAGAATCAAGTTTTCATGGCAAGCCAAATAAACTATGGCATATAACCCCCCTGTGAGCTCAGTAATTCATGAGTAAATTCTCAGCTTCACTTCATGCAAAATCTCCTAGAGACTTCAGTAGGATTAGGATTTCACACTGGTTTTGGTAAAAGATGAAATATGACAGTGTCTCAAAGATATCATAAGACATGATACGCCTCTCATGAACCACAACAGATTTTGCTAACAATTTAACATTAGTATTTCACTGTGACAATAATACATATTTGCAGCTTCTGACCTGTCTTATTATTGAAATACAAGTATTTTAATATGTAGTTTGTCGCATTTTATCAGCAGCTCTGAAGCACCAATGCAGTATATCATAATATAATTTCCAATGCTAAGTTTTGCTTTAATACATGTTTTAGCTATGCCTATTGATGTCAAAGGGAATAGAGTGCAAAAAACTGAGTAAAAGATTTGGTCTCAAAAGATACAAGACTATAATTTAGCTTTCGCTGCTTGAATTGCTCTGTGGTATTTTTTATTTTCCCCCAATTTATTAACTCACCAGACCTTCTGCATTGAATGCAGAAAAGAAGTTGCTTGCAGACTAATGAACAAGACTTGCCAAGTACAAACTTACAGAAGAGTTACTCATTTAACTGGTTCATGTTTATAAGGAAACCATGGCTGGGTTCTTACTAGCAGGCAGTTGTTCATACTTTAATAAACTACTCATCAGTGTTGATCTGAAACACATCTTTCCATTTTTATCCTGTCACGCTTTGAGCAATGCTTAGTAGATAATTCCAATCTCTTAATCACAGAGCTGTTATAATGTGCAACAGACAATCAAGATCACCAAAGCTAGAAACAATGAGGTACAATGGAACCAGCCTCTGAACTCATATAATAAAACTCTGTCTATGCTTACATATGCTAATTAGGAGTTGTTAGATTGAGTGGATCACAGCTCTTACTATAATGAGTCTTCAGTACATGGGAAGCCATTTGGGGAGACCAGAGACTATTTTGGTGGGTGGAGATTTTACTATATTTGTTCATCAACATTTATACAAATAGGTTAACACAGGTAGTTAAAAAAACATTTTTCTCTGTTGATATTAGCTTTTTGCTAAGCTTTTCTCTCTATGCTTTTACAGATGTTAAAAAAGACCTCTACTAATAACACCCCTTCTGGCTGGGAGTCTATCCTTTTTCATAGTCTCAAACCAAAAGGGGTCCCATAGCTACCATAAACCTAAATGCAGTTCTTGACTTTGAACACCATGTTCAGGCGCTGCTGTTGTACAGAATTTAAGGGTAATCAGCTTTTTGTAGGCCAACATGTTTATCTGAGCTTTTCAGCAGCCCAGAACTCCATATGGTTTTCTTTCATGATCTTTTATAGAGCTGTTTCTGAACTCTTCATCTTGAGATTAAAACCAAAGTTTAACCAGACTACACTAAATAGTTGTTTTTGCCAGCTGTGCCCTGGCTAAATGCTCTATAGGACTGGTATCTGCTCCTTTTACTTGCACTTAGTACTTCTATGTACTAAACATGCAGAAAATGATCTCATCAAAAGAGGCCTGACATTCCAGCAAGGCTTTTGCAAGACTTTCAAAACATGAGCATATGTTTTCCTGATACATATTTTGTGCCAGAAAGGGTGTAATGAGTCATCACCTCCACAATATTTAATACCTCAATTAATGTAAAGCCTCTTTCAACCTTTTTGCTGCTAGTAAACCTGTTATACTTTTAAATAAAAAATTTATTTGATCAGCATTGCCAAAGTATGCTACTTAGTCAGCAATGTGGGTGTGTTTCTCCTAGCTGGTCACCCTAAAAACATTTATGGTGCTTAATGACTGGCCATTGAAAAGTTCTATGTATCAGTTTCTTTCTTGGCATTAACATGGGGTAACAAGAGCAGTAATTAACATGCAATAATTAAATGCAGCCGTTCAAAATACTAAAACCCCTATGTATAATGACAATGACTTGAAATCATTGGGAGATTTTCTCCTAACTTCAGTGGGTATTGGGTCAGGCCAAAGGAAACAGGTGTTTGCTTCGTGCTAACAACATCTGAGACTATCGCTATATATGATAAAAACATGGTACGGCAGCCTTGCAATGGGAGATGTAGTATTTCAGTTGAAAGAAGTGCAACAAATTGTTGATTTCCCAACACTAAATTTGTAGTGCACCTGCTTGTAGCATCTGTCTGAAAGCTAATATCCATAACCTGACTGAGCTGGAATCTTGAGGAGTCATCTCTTTGTTCACTATGGGCACGGTTTACCATATAAATCTTCTGTTCTATAATATGTCCACCTTCATTTCTTAGGTGACAATCATAGCAATTTCACAGTCTGAAAGCCTGTGTGATGAACTTTAGTATTTGGGTTGCACCAGGAACTAAACAGTCAAAGTGCTACAATGGTGGCTTCACTGGCCCTTTTGACAGGAAGAGGAATATCAAAGGAAAAGTAAGATATATAACATCAAAATTTGTTACCACCATTTCTATGGGACAAACTTTTACCTGAAGTACTTGACATTTCAGCTTTTCACATTTCATTTCAATAATTATTGAACATCTTTATACAGTGAATAACATCTATTTCCCAAACTGTATCTACACATTTCCACCAGTAGTATCTTGTTTTCTGTATCGTTATGTGATCAGTATGGCTGTTATTTAAAGGTATTATCTTGCTTATGCTGAAACAAAATCTCTGCAGCACTTAGTAAACTTTTGTTTTATCTGAAATGAATCTCCAGCATTAACTAAACTACTTTTTCTGAAATGCTTCTCTTCGAAAAGCCTTCAAAACTGCTGAGGCACTGAGTGCTTGTCAGGAAAGCACTTATTCATTCATTTGTAGATTGACTTGATAAAATCTCTACTTTCTACCATTCCATTAGTGTATCAGTGTTAACATACCTCTAGTCAAACTTCAAGACCAGAGCTTGGGAAATAGGTTTTGGACATTATCTATCACTGCATTGAATAAAATGATATTCAGGGTGAGCCTTTCTCTTGAGTTCTTTAAGATTTCCTCTGGTAATTTCATGAGATCTGTAAGAAGCCATGCAAACCTAATGAAAAGCTGTAATTATGGAGTGTTGTCCTCTTTCCCAGCCTGTGCTCTGTATACCATAGCAATGTGCCTGTAGTTACGAATGCCCTGAAATCACAGCAATAAGTGAAAGCTGAACAGAAACAACTTTTCTTGTGCCAGGATAAGTATTGTTATTAGAGAAGAAAAACTAAAGTTTTACCTTCTGTTGAAGTCCTAACCTACAGTATCATGCTAGCCAGCTGGATGTGTGCTGTGTAGACCACAGATTCATACACTATTTGTTCCTCAGCTGTCAGATGCAGAAAACCCAGACACTCTCTGCAGTCAGCTGATTGCAGCTACAACCATGCGTGACGTGTTATACAATATGGGTAAAGATTTTCCCTGCAGCTTGCCGGTAGAGCAATCAGATTTTGCAGTCCTAATATCTGAAGGGCAGAAACGTCCTATAGTATGCCAGTTTTCCTGTATTATACAGAAGGCAAGCCAAAAGAAAGATCAATGCAAATCTGACTTAGGCTGTCAACAGTATGAATTATGCTCTCCCC
>JANZLQ010000008.1:14100169-14114136 GCA_026212715.1 Elanus axillaris
AGGGAAAGGGAAGGGAAAGGGAAGGGAAAGGGAAGGGAAAGGGAAGGGAAGGGAAGGGAAGGGAAGGGAAGGGAAGGGAAAGGGAAAGGGAAGGGAAAGGGAAGGGAAAGGGAAGGGAAAGGAAATCCATACAAGGTAGTTTGACTGACAGCAGGCTATGATTCACTTTATAAACACTACAGTACTAAAATCTTCACTAACATTAACGTGCATTTTATTCCCAAGTAAATTAACTTTAGGTTCCCATCAAAAGCTGTTACTAAAGCAAATGTAATTGAAATGTATTAGCTCCTTATCCAGAGCTCTTCTCCTATACAATACCATCCCTTAAGCATATTTTTTGCCTTCTTTGCCTTTCAGAAGTTTTAATGAAAAGTCTCATAGGCACAAATAGCACATTTCCTTACCTAATATAAACACAAAAGACTTTTTGCTTTGGAAACAAATGTAGGGGAACAGCTGTGCTGATTAGCTACTCAGAGCTCCTATTGAATCTGCAGCTGCTTCTCTCTGTCCTCAGAAAACTCCTGGCTTGATTGACAGATGGAGAGATAACCACATGGAAGAGGAGACCAGATACCAGTCACAGGCTTAAATCAGAGCTGCCTTAAATCTACGAAAATTACGGTTCTTATTTTTAGCTGCTGATGTGGCAGCCATTTATCCACAAACCTGAAACTTCTGCTGAGTAGGTACAAATCCTTCTCCCAGAATTTTAAGCCACTTAAAATTTATCCAGGTTCAAACCAGTAGGTTTGCAGTGTTGGCTTATCAGTCTTAGCAGAGAAGGTTAAAGAAGGAAAGAAGGTTTGTTTACACCAATAATTTTTTGCGGGAATGAGCTATAACAATTAGAAACTTTCTCCATGCTCTTTTGTTTTCTTTGTGGGACTGGTTGATATCATGGTTTCATTAGAAAGTTTATCCAGCCAGGCAGGAATATATAAAAAGCATGTACTGATTGCTATTAAAACAGCGATTTTGACCTGTTGCAGTCTGAAAGGTGCATTTCAGATATTCGGAGGGATAACAATACTATGGTTCTCACCGCTGCACTCTCTGGTGACTGGGGAGATGCGGGACCAATCAGGCTTCAAGACATAAGTAGCCAAGTCTAGATACCCCTCTCATATTAGTTTAGCAAATCAGGTACAGGAAATAGATGCTGTTTGCTATATAAAACTAGTTTTCAGACATTCAGGTCACACAGGCTACATCCTAGTAGCATTTCTATCTTTATAACAGCAGAGCATATAGACAGGCTTTTGCCTGGCCTTTTAGGTGCTTAGCATATATCGAGTGCAAAGTGGATTAGGATGTTTCTCCCAAAAGTTAGGGTCCTAAATGCCATATTTGGTACCTAAATAGTTTACTGAATTGCTATCCTAAGACATGACTTCTTTTCTAGGAAGGCAAAAGCATTTGTTTGCTTTAGCAGCTGCAGGACTATTACTCCATCCTGTCAACTGGTATGATGATGATAATGATGACAATTCTACAAATTGGCAGATAGGAAGTACAGTGGGTACTTGAAAACTTAGAGGCTGCAATCTAAACTAGGAGGAGAACTGGGCACGCTTCAGAGCTGATGGGTATGCATAAGGGCCCTGCCTCCAAACCAGAGCAAGCTTTCTCCCTCTCCTCTGTTTTCCATAGGATGGTTACCTGGGAGTGCTGTCCGGATGGGAGCCATTGCATGCTTCCACCAGATTTCTGATTCAGGGCATACTGCAGCGCACACCTGCAGCTCAGTTTAGATGCAGTCAGAATTGATGTTCTGGCTAGGTTTCAGCTCTGAGCTGATAGGTATCTGCCTGACCACCCATGTAGGGATCCTGTCACCAGTGGCTTACCTCAGCATTGGCACATGCAGCCTCTCAGCACTGCCTGTGGGATGTGGACCTTGTCTGCCTCTGGCACCTGTTTCAGTTTCTCTGTCCTACCTTTAAAAGAAGAATTCAATATTTCTTTCTTCCGGCATGACTGAAAGCCCCCTCTATTTTTTTTTTTTTTTTTTTACTTTCTCCCAATTCACATCCCTTTTGCATGAATCCCTTGATTTGTTTTATTTGTTTGAATGTTAAAGAAGAATTTTATTATTGCCTTAGGGGAGGGAAAGCTGCCAATGAACATTAAACATGCTGTGGTCCAGTCTTTGCACAAGAAACCATCATTCGATGCTAACGACCTTACCAGTCAGGCCTGGACTTAGAAGTTCAGTGCTTTAGGCAAGATAGGTTTGTTGGGGGTTTTAAAGTTTTCTTGCCACACATCCAGCCAAAATTTTTTAAAAGCTCATAGGTATACATAAATATATATGTGTGTGCATGTATTGGTATGTGATTGTTTGCAAGTGCTATGCACATACATGTAAACTCACACACAAATGTTATGCCCCATATCTAAGAATTCAAGAGAGACGCATCATAACTGAGTTACACACTTTTACCTATCCCATGTCGCATTATTCTTTGCTCAGTATTCCTGGATCCCTTAGGACAGGTCTTGGAAATTAAACACGCATCTAGGTGACCTCAGACAACTACCACATTTCCTTTTCTATGTGACCATAAAACATTTCTGTCTTTCTTCCCCAATGACAGAACACCACCTGAAAAGCAGTCTAGCATGCAGCTACGCATCTTCATTTATACTTTATTAGTTAAAATTAAAAAAAAAATATTTTCCATCCCTGCAGAAATATTAGGTTTGTCCTGCTATAAAAAGTGTATTCCTAGTTTCAAAAGGGACATAAAGATCAGGTTTTCCAAGCACATCAGTGAGTTAAATAAGCACACCTTTGTCTGTACATGTATACCCAGAGTTAGGTAACTTTGGGGTCCAATACATCAACACTGACTACATATAAGATAGGGTATTCTGGGAATAATATTTTTGGATTACTTTCTTGGATTACAAAAGACTGTATTTCTGCTAAATCCAAAACAAGGCAGTCTTCATGTGGCCTGAATGTTTCCCAACTGTTTTTATTCTGGAAATATCAAAACTGTTAGACTCTAGACTAAATTCTCAGTGATTCATTTTTACTGGTTTTATCACTTTCTGAAAGCCCTCTACAGTCAGCTTTTTGATAACTTTAAAAGATGGAGACATTAAGTAAATTTTGGATACTCTAAAGAGTATCTAAGGAACAGTTTTCTGCAAATCCTATAGCATATGGAGAACACAAAGCTATCCAATATGGCAGAAAGACAAGATATAGCTACCTATCCAGCAAAACAAATAACAGCATGCAAAACTTTGGATACCTGAATACTATCACTGAGAGGAGACCAAAAGTGAGCTCTATTAGAGACAGTGAGGCTGCTCACATGCTTAAAGTAAAACAAGTGCTTAACCACTTTACTGAGTTGCAACATTCATCTGTTTTAAATGCATAATTTATATTTGACTTTACCACAATTTATGGATGTCTCTGCATTCAAAATCTACATCATACACGGTCATTTTCATATGTATAGGGCTTGAAAACATATACAAAGTCCTCCAAAATGCAATCCAAAGATATCTTCATATCTATTCTTGTAAAACTAGTTTATATTTAACCCTCTACACTTCCAGCTGAATATTTTCATTTCTCCTTAGAACAGTTTTCTGTGACTACCAGAAGAAAGGGAATTAATGACTCAGCTTGTATGAAAGAAAATGCAGATAGCTATTACTCTGTTTTGCAGTTTAATTCTGTTCGGAGTATTTTGAAACTGAGTGCATTTTATGTGAGTCATTTTGCTTAACAGATATTTTTACTGTTGCTTTTAAAAATAATAAATAACAAAAATATGAAATATTTCTACCTTAATCTATCTGCATTCAGTTAGTTGTATCTTTATTATATTCCATGTAAATATCAATCTTCTGTTTAGGAAGGGAACTATGCTTTAATTTTAACATTTTAATTCCTTATTGCCCTAGACTTTTTTGAGCTAGGGTTACAGTATATCTCCTTGCTGGTAGTCTAACCCACTCAACCTCTACTTAGAGTTTTTTATTTTATTGATTCAGTCTCACAGCGTCTGTAATATGATAAATATGTGGAAACTTGAAAATGGTATCTTGTTTACATGGCTATGCAGCTGCCAAAACAGCTGCCATTTCAATTTTTAAAAGGGAAACAAGGGGCTCTTATCTGATGTGGAAGAAAAATAGACCCATCCTTCCATTCATTTTTAGTGTGTCTCAAACACATTTAACAACAGAGACAAGCCAACATTTTAAAAAGATATCAACCTCTGTGCATAATATTGAAAAGCCTTTCTAAAAGTTAAAAGAATTTATTTTCTTATGTTAAGGCATTTTTATGTATCAAGGTTACAAGGAACTGAAAACTGCAGAAGATGGGAGTGCTTCCAAAGAGTCCAACACTCCCACCAAACTAGATAATTTCTGCTCAGCAGCTATCAGACAAAGGAAAAATAAAGCTGGTATTGATGGTTCCTGGTGGATGCTGGATGTTTCCATCAGAAGTAAAGTTTAATCTTTTTGAAAAATAATTATGCTAAACTGAATGATAAATGATAAATCATAAATGTAAATTTTATTTTAAATTTTTTATTTTTAATAGCTTTATTATTGACAGTAAAATGTTCTAAAAGGCAAAGCACTCTAATTTATGCTCCTCTAGATAAGAAAGCAGTTGAGTCATAATTAAAGTAAATAAAACCCAAACCAAACCAAAAACCTAGGGTTTTGAAATAAGATATTTGATAATTTTCACAGAAAATGTTGATAATGCAAATACAATTTCAGGAAATATTTTGCTTTTGTTGAATCAGCATTTGTTAGTGAAAAGATGTTCAGTGAGATGTTCAAACTCCAGAGTTGAGCATTCTTGACTGGGAACAAAATCAGTCATAGCTTTGAGTGCTCAATATCCCACAAAAGGATGCAAGACCAGAATTTTAACAGGGAAGCTCCATCTTCTGCTGGAGGAAATCAAAGTCTCTTTACTGCCATATAACAGCAGAAGAATTACCTAATCTTTCTTCAGCTGCTAGATTTAGGATCAATATTTGCCAAAAAAATTCCATGGGAGCACAACTTAAGTTACTCATGTTAATAATATAATAATACATGGACTATATACTGCATGTTTCTGAGGATTTAATACAGATGGTCTCAGTGTCTTTTAGAGCAAGGCTCAGTGAATCTCAAAACATGTCACACCCTTTCCAAAAAACTTTCCAGATAACCCTTCAGAGATTCCTAATCTCTAAAAAAACAGGGAATAGAAAAAACATTTTTTCTCTAATAAGAGTTCCTGTCAAGATATATTTCTATATAAAGTATACTTAATTTATATCTGTAAGGATATCATTTAACTACCTGACTGGTTCACCTGAATTTAGCTCCTATGGAACCTGCTGTTGATGTCCTTCAGATTCTTCATTTTATTTCAGTGGAACTTCAAGTAGGAAAAGCAGTCTATTATTTGCAACAGTTTCAGATACTTTTTAAAAAAATAAAATATTATTTGTAAATCATTAATTTTGCACTGTAATCAAAGTTACAATCAAAATTAAGTAAGTAGACAATAATTTATAATTTACTTTGTAAACCAAATGTAGTAATTTTAAAATTGGAACTATTTTGCTCTATCTTACTTAAATTTAAAGTCCTTTGGGAGTAGAACTATATTTTTTCTATAATCACCTCTGTATATATATACTACCAGTAATACAAAGCATAAATAATATCCCTTCCAGTTACATGACAACATTTTTTCTGTAAAGAAGCGGTACGATTTATTCCTCATAACAAAATGTTCATGCTATATTTTAGGAAACTAGCCACAAAGGAATGATATAGAGAACTGTACACATTCTTCTCGCTCCACATTTTCAAAAAATAAAAGATATCTTTTAAATAATAAAATGCAGCATTTGAATCTATTGTCTGTTCTTTTTTTTCAAAGTATGACCTAATCTGGTGTCCTGTCATTGTTTTGGCAGAACATGAAACAGCAAATATGTTAAATTTGAGCGGTTTCCTGCAATGTTATTCTATCAAACTGGCAATTTCCGAAAGGATTTGGAAAGGAGTTTGCAATTCCTTAGACACCAGGGAGGTCCAGCAATGGCTGCCAAGATGATCTGCAGCTCAAGCTGGTCCTAATATCTGAGCACATAAAAACATTCTTTTTACTCCAATTTATTTTTAGGCCTAATCTTAAGCAGATTTGAGAAACCTTCTGAGTATCCACTGTTAGCACTTCAGGATGTAAAGGACTTGATATTAGTATTTTTATACTTTGCGGCACACAGAAAACTTACACATCGCTTTCTCAGGTTTTTAAACAGTAAAATTTTAATTGCAAAATAAAACCACTCCAAGTAAAAAGAGAAAGCAAGCAATAACCAAACAGTAGATGTTAAAAATAAGGACAGGATACACCCTAGGATTCCTATATGCACAATCATGTATTTAATCTGTAGACCATGTACTTCACACACTTTTTATTATCGCCAACAAATCATGATGTTTCCAAGATGGTAGCAACTTGGAAGAAATCTGTGATTCAGTTGTGGTTTGGAACCAACTCAAATTGCAGCTTCTGAATAAGATCAAATTGGAAACCTAATACTTCAGCTAGCCTCATTGAACTCCGTCCTTTGGAGCAGAGACAAATGCTACATGGGATAACCTAAGTCTACAGGCTTAGTCCTGTTCCTAACATGATGGATGAAACAGAGAAGCTGTAAAACTCAAATGGTTTAGCATACTCTGTCATTGCCATTTCAGATCACCATAGCTTAGCACCAACTCACCAAAAGATCTTAGAGTCTGGAAGTGGCAATTCATTAATGTAAAACTTCCAAGGACTTTCTATTGTCTGTGAATAATATTAACCTTAGAAAATGCATCCACATAAGAAAACTTCTCTTGTATTTTACCTGCCACAGAGATACTTCTACTTTAATCTTTCAATGACTTGGCATTGAATGTAACTCCTTTCCGAGCAATAGTGAAAAGATACTTTATTTGTCAGCAAAAACAGGTGAAAAAAATAACTATAGAGACAATCCCTGAAAAGTAGATGCTCCTGAATACTGCTTGACATCTTGCTGGACAGCACAGAAATTAAATAATATCTTCTGGGCCTCCCTGTGAAGAAAAGGAAATTCACAGAGACAGAACAAACCTTATGATGCATATAGATAATATGATACTGGAGCAGTATCAAAGTGAAATCTGAAGGGTACGTTTTGGGGGTTTTGGTTTTCTGTTCTGTTTGGGGCTTGGGGGATGTGTGTGTTTGGTTTTCTGTTTGTTTGAGGTTTCCCCCCCCCCCCCGAAAATGATAGTACCATTTTGCTCAAGAAGTTCTAAGATAAGGTTTTGCAAGAATTTTCTTTCTTATCTCTATTTTTGCAATGTGGCAATGCATAGCTGTCTGAAATTTCCACTATTTTAATAAAAGCAATTTAGTCTCTACCCACATTGCAGATATGCTGATCAAAATGGATTCTTCTACTTGTAAAATAAAAATTTTCATTTAGGGTCCCAATATTCAAAATCTCAGTTTTTTAGAACAAAAAAAGACTAAAGACAGAAAGCTGAAATTTGGACCAAAGAGCACTGGTTTGGAATGAATTAAGTTGTGAGATTTTTTAAAGCCATATTTTGCACATGCTCACATTTAATATATCTTCATCATGCTTGAAAAATAGTCTTCTAAGTACATACTAGAATGTAACCTCAGTGTTGTTGGATTATTCTCATCTAGTCAAAAGAGTTATTTATAAAATGATACACAGTAATGCAGAGCTTGGAAAATTATTATTCTGCAACATACTGTATCAAAATGTTCTCTTGACTTACAAAGACAAAGGCAAAACCAGGAAAGATATTAAGTAATGCTAAATTAATTTTTTGGCCAAAAACCTTTTGGCATAAAGTGTATGTTTAGAAACAGGAGGATGAAATGTGAATACATGATTTGTGTGTATATCTTACTGACTTTCCATGTTAAAAACATCAAATGTTTTATCATCTTTAAGAACATAATTTGTCTATTCAATTGGTTTTTTTCAATTTTGTTTTTAAATAAAAATAACTGCTCATATTTAGAATTATACGCTTCATTGGACTCAAGATTATACTCCTTTCTTTCTCCAATAGTTCCAATAAACAGAAAAGTCTATTTATTGGTACAGTTCTCATCCTGAGTTGTATTCAGAATACTTCAGCTTGCCACATCCTCAGACCTTAGCAGTGGGTAGCAGATAATACTTAATCCAATGTAACAGGTAGGACAGTCAAAGTACATAAGGTTTGTCTTCTGAAACATATCCCATATGGTCCTCACTGACTTTTTGTATGTCAACTTTAGTGGTGTAATACTGACCATCCAACTGAACTTAGAGAGGTACTTCCCTCTGTTCTTCAAAGAAGAGGTGAGATGTGAGAGAGAAGGAAGCCTGCTTCCTGAGCGGACTAGAGAAAACCACGTCCACCTTTTCTCTTGAACAGATATGAATGCATGGCCAGACACCCAAAAACCATGGTTTCAGAAGCAAAGTGGACAGGACGGATGGTGCTTGTAATGTCTGTATGTAGTGTATTTAACCAGAGAGTCTTTACATAAGACACTCTCACTGGAGAACCTCATGCAACGCACAGGAATTTGGGGTATCCACAGGCAAAGGTCTTATGTAAAGGCTGCACTACTTCTACTTCATTATACATCACAGACTTTTCACTTCAAGTTTCTGCACTGCTTACTTAGGTGTGCCTGAGTTCACATTAGTGCATTTAAGGCAGAGACTTTCTTTCCTCCAGGTCTGGTCCTGAGCAGTCTCTCTGTTCTTCTCCCACCCCTTGGTGACCAGTCATGTCAGGTGACAGGGCGTAGCATTGCACGGGAATTCTCCCTCACAAACAGGGGAGGACAACAATGAGGTTTGAAGGGGAACAGTGGTTTAGCAGGCTCCAAAATAGTATTTACACTTCAGTTTGGAGGAGCAGAGAGAACTCCATAAAAACTTATTAATATAGTTGCTGTCCTTCAGAAGGCAGCAGTGAAAGGGACTGGGAGAAAGGACGGATCAGTTGTCCTATCAAGTTATATAAACCCAGTGGACCATCTAAGCACTCTTAGGCTACAAAAATAGCAAACATACCCCCAAAAGGAGGGAAGATGAGGTAGAAAATTTAGTTCCATTACCATTTTTCTGTAATGAGAAAATAAGTGAGAACTAAGAAACAAGTGTCAAATATTATTCACAGAGATTAGTGGGGATTTTAGATAGTGCTAGTGGACAGAAATTAGTCACTTAAGTATGTATTTGAACTATTTGTTTGTTTTTTCCAAATTTTAGTACCAAATTCTATTGCTTATTCGTTTGTAGTGGACAATACTAAGTGACTCAAACAGCTGTGTTTGAGCCAAACCTCTCTAGCAGAATTGGTTAGTTCCTCATGCATCCTGGTTATGTGAAGTTTAATGTACCTGCAGGTGAAATGAACTATGGAAACTGTAATTATTATTTCAGTTGTCTGAGGCCTCTCATCCAGGAACATCCCACAAGATGCTGTTCAAAGGAGGAAAATCATAACTGCTGCTCAAATTACAGAGTACAGGATACATTTAGACAATTTCACATTGTTACATTAAGGTAAACCACATGGTTAGTATCTGTTGCACTTAACATATTATTTTTGATAAAATGCCAAATAACTGAAGCTGAAGGGAAGCTGTATTGTGGTGATTTCTGTGAAGGATTGACAGATTCCAGTGGTGTTTAACCAGGCAGTTTCATATTTATATGGAGATTTTTTGTGTATTTGAATTGTATATTTTCTCTAATTCTTATTGATTTTAATAGAAATTCTAAGAGAGTAGGTACACATAGCAAGAAAACAAATATTTCGCATCCTTGAGAGTGGGTAGTGTAAGATGCTAAGCACACTCAGATCTTCTTGGAGACTTTAATTGCTGGCAGAGTTTTTAAAATCACAGGATCACAGGAAAATTCAGGTGCGAAGGGACTCCAGGAGTCCTCTAGCCTGACCTTCTGCTCAAAGCAGGGACAGCTATGAAGGTCAGACTGGCTCTGCATCTCTTAAGAATCAGTGGCTATGCTAAAGGGCATTTACACAATTTCCCAGAAGTCTTTCAAATTCTGTGAAAGAGAAGAACTGAGGGAGGAATAAATGATCAAGGGGAAGTAATAGGAAAATTTTTTTCATCTTTGTTATCTGCAACAGGAGCATGGAAAATGCTGCATGTTTGTGCCTTTTGGAATGGAGTACATGGAGCCATAATGCAATAACAAATGATGCAGGTTCAGTGACCCTGCCCTTAATAGAGGTCTTTAAAGTGTCAACAATGTCGTCAATTGGTCTACATCCGTTGGGACAGAATCTCATAATCCATCAAGCTTTATTAATTTCCTAGGATTAAAGGAATAATTACTGTGTAGCTCTGTGCTGAACACATCTTTGCCACTAGTTAAGACTCAGGGTTCTGTTAGCTCTTCAGATGAGCAGCTACCTTTCAAAGATATTCTCATTCACTGTGGACACTAATTCTTCTTTCGTCTACGTTTCAGAAAAGAATTAAGTGCCGTGTTTTTAAAAGCAGGTCCTTTTCTTTCACTCTAATACTCACTGCTTACTAAACACATGGGATCTGCTAATGAGTGTTGATTGGGTTTGATCTCAGCTGGGAAATTTCATCTACTAGTTTCTTCACCCAGAAAGAAAAATAATTAGAGTGACATTGATGTGAACGTAATGACAAACCTATATACAGTAGGAAGGGAAATTTTGGAAATTACAAAATAGAACATGATCAAATATACTAAGGAACAAAGAAGAACATATAATGTAAGTTTCGAGATTCTAGGATAAGGCTGCCGTCATGTGGTATCAATTGACTTTAAAACAAATTGCAAAATGTTATACAAGTGTATATATATCTAATATATGTACATATAGCTGTTCTTTCTTGTTTGTCCCAACCTTGATGACCCACAAAGCATTCTAGTTACAACATTCATAACAAAAAAAGATCAAGATGGAAGGCATATACTGGAGATTAATAGCTGGTCAACAAGAGGACATTGTTCAAGCCTGTCAGTACTTCAGGCAGTTCTTAGAGCTCCAGTCAGAGGAACTATTTAATGTGTTAACTTCATGTTTGTGGTAGTTGTATTTTAGGAATGGTCGTGCTCACAATAGATCATTTAAATCCATGTTTAACTGACAGGAAGGTTGTACCAAAGACAATAATTTCTGTAGTGCATTATACCTTTTCATATGTTTTCAAGTCTAAAGCTGAAAGAACTGATTTTGCTGACATTTTCTTCTCAGTCCAGTGCATGAAAAGGCTCACAGCTGTAATTAACATAGATATCACTGTGAAAATTTTAATTATTTTACAAAATAAAGAGAATTTACCAGTGTATATTATTTCATCTGTAGAATCTACATAAAATATATTAGAAAAAACCTACAAATATTTGCCAGTACAGACCACATCTCTGTGATAAAAGTTTCTTGTTGGTGTCTAAGACTATTTCTGTGCTGAAAGAGATTTTGAAAAGTTTTGTATGCAAACACATTTAATAATCTTTTACATAAAACAGAACCTCGTGCATGATTTTAGTCAGTTCTGGTACAAATGATTCCTAGAAGTGCCTGCAAAGCTCCTCTATTAACAGAGTCTGAGATCTCAGGTAAGTATTCAAGTTACAACATCTTAAGAAGGTATCATCCTTCAGCTGACCCATGGCAGCTGATTATGCAAATAGATATAGTCTGCGCTAAATGTAAAGTAATGTAATTCATATCATAGTCCTGGCTCATGGTGGCTCACCTGGCTCATGGCAATATTTAACTTGCTTGAATATATAGACACTCGAATGCATCCACAATTAGCCTTTCATGAGATGGCTGGTATGTCCTCCCTCTTGTGTGTGTGTCTTGGTTATACAGATCTGTGTGTTTCAGTGGGAGCAGAGCTGAGATCAGGAATTAATCTGCTGCAGACATAAGTAGAGCTGTCAGATGCTACCACTCTTTATTATTTTCTTATTAAACATTCAGTCTTCAGTTTGGTTAAAAATCCCCCTCTTGACTTACAGAAAAAGCAGAATTAGAAGTAAAAGTGGGGGGGGGGGGGAAGACTTAAGGGCTTAGAAGTAAAACACACGTAATATGGTCCTGTCACTAAAGGCAATTATAAAATTCTTTCCATTTCATCAGGATGCTAAATAGCAGGCTCCAAAGTTAGACACTTTAAGTCATAAGAATATAAAATTCACACCTTAGATGTTTAAAACATCTGGAGGAGGACCTCTTTAGAACTTCAGTGATGTTTTCAAAGAAGTCTTGGAAAATAGGAAGTGTCGCAGGGCTAAAGAAAACTATTATTTTTTCAATATACAAAAAAAAGAAAGTATTAGATATCAATAGCTAATTGATCAATATAAGGGCGAATAGATACAGGACCTTACCAATAAAAAATTAAAAGAGATTACCACAGGTAATAGCAATTGTAACAGATTTATGGGGTATAAAATATTAGACTTGTGCAATGTCATTTAACTGAGAAAACAAGTTTAAGAAAGCATAAATGAACCTCGTCTAATCCTACATTACTGCAGGACCAAGTACACTCTATCTGTAAATAATTCTCCTCCACCTTGATTTTGGAGATGCTACAATCCCTAAGTGTTTCCATTTCTGTAGTATCACATGCCAGTTCTCGAATATGTTGCTCAAATCTCATTGGCAGTCAAATGGACTTTGTCCTGTCTTTATCCTGCTAGATTTGCTGAACTGATTACTGCCATCCTATAACATACAGAGGTAAGGTTCCTCTTTGTACTTGTCTTTCTTACACTAAAGAATACTAGGGCCTTTCACTATTAGTATATGTCTTTTTTTATTAATTTCTCTCATTTTTCGTGTTGCTGTACTCTGGACTGTTATATCCTAGTCTCTATTCAGACAAGCTATACTTTTCTTTTAAGAGTGAAGTTGAAAGGCACAGGAATCCCAATGGAATTCATTATGGGGCAGTAGAACTGGAATTATTATTTATAGCATTTTATGCAAAGCACAAAATTTTTTTGGTCCATAAGGAGCTGGTTTTTCATCTTAACATAAGGACTTTTTTTGACATTGTTTTACTGGTATAACCTACCAGGTAGTACTTTGAGATTTTTGCTTCGAAAAAACAAGAATTAATTTTCTGCTTCATACATATGGCACTGGTCTTTCAGAATTCCATCTTGCTAAATTTGAACAATTTCTCAATTTTCACTAATTTATTTTAAATTCTGATCAGAGACTCTTAAATACATACAGCCTCTGTGGCCTTGCTGTCATCTTTGAATGCCATCAATAAAAACTCTATTCCATAACTGAAGTTGTTATTGCACAGAATTGTATTGGGCTTGCACTGCAAGGTTTTGGTAGCCGGAGGTGGAGGTTACAGAGGTGGCTTCTGTAAGAAGGTGCTAAAAGCTTCCCCCATGTCCGACAGAGCCAATACCAGCCAGCTCCAAGACCGACCCCCCGCTGGCCAAGGCCAGGCCCATCAGCAATGGTGGTAGTGCCTCTGGGATAATGTATTTAAGAAGGGAAAAAAAAGTTGCTGTGCAACAGAAACTGCAGCCAGAGAGAAGAGTGAGAACATGTAAGAGAAACAGCCCTGCAGACCCCGAGGTCAGTGCAGAAGGAGGGGGAGGAGGTGCTCCAGGCGCTGGAGCAGAGATTCCTCTTCAGCCTGTGATGAAGACCATGGTGAGGCAGGCTGTCCCCCTGCAGCCCAGGGAGGTCCATGGGGGAGCAGATCTGTGTTGGGTTGACCATGGCTGAACGCCAGGTGCCCACCAAAGCCGTTCTATCACTCCCCCCCCTCTTCACTGGACAGGGGAGAGGAGAAAAAAAAATATAACAAAGGGCTTGTGGGTCAAGATAAGGACAGGAGAGATCAT
>JANZLQ010000008.1:14114236-14131313 GCA_026212715.1 Elanus axillaris
TTCCAGCAGCTTCTCACAGAAGCCACCCCTGTAACCCCCCCACTACCAAAACCTTGCCACAGAAACCCAATACAAGATCTCCACCTGCAGCCTGGGGAGGACCCCACGTCTGAGCAGGTGGATCCCGAAGGAGGCTGTGACCCCATGGGAAGCCCGTGTTGGATCAGGTTTTCTGGCAGGACCTGTGGCCCCATGGGGGACCCACACTGGAGCAGTCTGTGCCTGAAGGACTGCAGCCTGGGGCAAAGACCCGCACTGGAGCAGTTCATGGAGGACTGTCTCCCCTGAGAGGGACCCAACACTGGAGCAAGTGAGGACTGCAGAGTCCATCCCCTGAGGAGGAAGGAGCAGCAGAGACAAGGTGTGATGAACTGACCCCAACCCCCATTCCCCGTCCCCCTGCGCTGCTGGGGGAAGGAGGGAGAGAAAACTGGAAGTGAAGCAGTGCCCAGTAAGAAGGGAGGGCTGGAGGGAAGGTATTTTAAGATTTGGTTTTATTTCTTATTACCCTACTCTGGTTTGTTTGGCAATAAATTAATTTTCCCCAAGTCGAGTCTGTTTTGCCCATGATGGTAACTGGTGAGTGATCTCTCCCTGTCCTTATACCAACCCATGAGCCTTTTGTTATATTTTCTCTCCCCTGTCCAGTTGAGGAAGGGGAGTGAGCGAGTGGATGTGTGGTGCTTAGTTGCTGGGTGGGGTTAAACCATGACAAGAATGAATAAAACCAGGCTCAGGGTAGACTTTTGGATAATACTGTTTGAAATACTTTGCAAGCTTGAGATGGAAATATTGATAACTATTCTTTGAAGCGAGACACACAGATTATCCCACTGATGACTGACTGAACTAGATCCAATTTGGAACCAAACTAGCAACACTCACATTGCTAGGCTTCTTCCAGTATCCAGTTGGTATATCAGCAGAGGGTGGTACTGGAAGATAAACCTTCCCAGGCTGTTGCCAGCCCAGGGATTGCACAGTGAAGACCTGCCCAACAGGTCTGAAAAAATTAGGAAAAGTTAGAGTATATATTGCAAGGTTGTGGAATCTACTGAGTCCTCGTAATCACACAGGCTTTATCAAGGCTTTCTACTCAACTTCATGTACCTGCCTGCCTACACAATTTGTAATGATATTTAGGGGTCTCAGACCAACCTAGATAGATCTTCTGTTTTCATAGGTTTCCATGGAGACCAAAATGTCTGTGAAGGCCTCAGATCTCTATCTGAGCTGACCTTACCCTCTATGAATCTTGAGTATTAAAGTGTAAATTTAATAAGAAAAGTACATCCAAGAAAAAATAATTTCTATGCAATGTGTTGAAGGTGCTATAGGTTTTTTGGGGAAGGGGAGTACCATGGAAGTTGCATCTTCTCCCTTCATGAAAAAAGTTTCCTATATCAAATAAAAAAGATTTATTTTCCCATTGATTCATTGCTTGGAAACCACAATACATTCCTAAAAGACTTTTCTAGTCAGAATAGGAACCTTACCATAGGTTTTAGATGAACAGGAAATGGATCTCTCAGGTCTGTCACACAGGTATGGAGCCCTGGAAAATATAATATAGCATTACACAGTACAGGTGCATTGCTGAGATGACTTGCTGGTGGTAACTTAGGTGAGGAAGGTTTATTCTTTTTCACAGTTGAAGAAAGAAATTTGTCAGTGACAAGACGGATGGCTTACATGCCTTGCATTCCTTAGTGCTGAAAATAATGAAGAGAGGGAGGAGGGGGGAAATCAAATTTCGACTAAGGAATCAGCAGTGAACTTAATGCAGGTGCAATATTTCTTGAGACAAAGAGTTTTTTGTTTCACCTCCATCTTATTCCATGAAAATGAACCCCACCCCTCTCTCTCTCTTTTTCACACAAAGTAGATTAAAATGTTGATACCTTTTCCTGGCAAAGATATTTTTACAGTCTTTAGTCAAGTTGTTGGGGCAGGACTAACTTTCTACAGAATTTAAAATAGCTTCACTAAGTGTTGCAGAGTTCCACATAGGTTCACTAATCTGTCCAGTTTTGTTAACTACTTTGCTGAATTACTTTCTGCATCTACTGCTGCACAACTGTAAGCTTTTGTACTCTCCCAAATCTATTTAAAAAGCCATATACTTCATTGAGCCAGCATATCACTCCGATGACTGAAATGACAACTACAAATATACTTTTAACACCAGACTGAATCAAGACTGTGTTTAATGCCTCTGTTGCTGGAATTCATAGTATTTGGTTCTGACCAACAGAAAATGTAGTTTTTCAGTAGGTAAACATTTGATATTATTGGAAAAACTCTTGTTGCTCTTACCAGGAGTTATTTGAACTGCATATTGATTCTAGACTATGGCTTCACTTTGTCATAAAACCATGGCTTAAAGTATCTATTCAGTACTGGGAAGAAAGTCTCAAACCATGCAAAAGGACAGCAGATATTATCACAGCTACTAGGAATAGGACAGGAAAAGTGAGCTTACTTTCCTGGGGAGGTGGATACAGAATCAATGACCTTTGATACTTTCCTGAAAGTGTGTGATACATGGTCTTGAAGAGAGTTAAATACAAAACAAAACATAAAAGGCATATGCTTCTGAACAGAAACAAAAGCTGTATGCAAACAATTTTCTTTTCTTCTCAGCCAGCAAAGAAATAGTCTGAATTCTTACCTGAGTTTTTGAATGAAATGCAAAATCACACTGTTTAAATTGGGAAGAGTTGTACTCATAGGTTAACTGGAAAGGTTGCACCATCTCGATCTTTGGAATTTTTCAAGGCCCAACTGGATGAAGGCCCAATCAACTTAGTCTGACCTCAGAGCTGCCCCTGCTTTGAGCAGGAAATTGGGCTAGAGGCCTCCTGAGGTCCCTTCCTACCTCATTTATCCTATTATCCTGTGTTAATAATAAAATTAAAAAACAAGCACAGTTCATAAGCTGAGAACCTTGAACAGAGATAATTGGTATATGATGTGAAAAAAAAATAATGCAAGCTTTACTTTTTAAGGAAAACACTGTGAAATATAGATGTTTGTTGAAGCAGAATAAAAAAAGGTGAAAGATACCCAGAGTAAATACATTTGCAATACGGATGTCACATAAATAACGCCAGCTTTGCTTTGCATTAAAAGGCTATCGTGAAAAATGAGAGCATTAACAGCCTCAGGTCATCTGTCATCAGTACTAATACTCAGCATTTGCTCAGTAACATTTGACATGAGAGTTCAACTTGCACTGAATAGCCCACATCCACCCAGCCGAACTCTCCACCTGCCAGAAGCATAGAGCTGTATGTAGACTGTTCAATGGAGGGTTTTTTACTCTGTACTAACTCATAGACAACATGCAGAGATTGTCTGGGACACTCGTCTTGGCACAACCCAAACATCAACTATTTAACAGGATAAATGAGTTTCAGAGCCTGGGAACATTCCCTGGTACTGTTTAAGCTAGTAAGGATAATGATTTGTCTATGATCTTCATACAAAGAGGGAAGTCCTTTGGCAATAGACAGAAGCTCCTTCTAGAGGTCTTGCAAAGTCCTACAGATATTGTAGCAAGGTTAGGCCTTTAATGTCTGAAAACAGCCTCACGGAGTTCTTTAAATGTAAGCATGTTAGAAGTCTAAATTGACTACCTGGATCCTTTCTCATTAACTAGGGCATTAATATTAACAAATGGAGAGAATTCAGAGGTGCCTGACTGGTTGAACAAAACAGAGACTTGCAACTCCAAAATACGTAATGAATTACCTGTACTCACAGACATGCAAAGGTGGATTCTTCCATAAAAAGGAGAGTGTCCTTCAGCATGCATCTTGACAAAGTATTCTCAAAATTACTCGCAGACAAAAACCCACAAAAGTATGAAATTCAGAACTGCTGAAAAATACTTGTAATTTTTTTTTTAAAGTTAGAATAAACACAATGACAAAAAAAAAACCAACAAGGTTAGAAGCTTACATGGGATAAGAATTTAAATTTATTAACTTGAATCTTTATGCAGATATTATTTAACAGAATTGTAAGGTAAAATGGAGAAGCTTTACATTAATTTTGTGTGTTTGTTCACCCAGTCTTGTGTGTGTGACAGAATACATAACAGAACACATTTTGTGTGTATCTGCTTAGGTGCATGGTTTTAGAGTTTGGAAGTGGCCTCAAAACTCAAACAGACAAGTATGATACTATTCCTCATGACTGAGACCTAGGATCCAATATATAATCATATCTTAACAAATTTGTGTTAGTTATATTGGACTAAATAAGATATTAATCAGGATAAAAGTTGATCTGGATCCTTACTTAAAGAGAAATCCTAAATCAAAAGCATTCCTTGAAATATCAACATGTGTTACTGTACTCATCAATGCCCTTTGTGTAATACAGCTTCATGTGCTTAACTGAAGGTAGATCTCAGTCATTGTATCATTGTATCATCTATTTATAGATATACTATTTATTGTTTCTAAACTGGCATAGCGACTGATTTACATACAGCACAGAACATGCATAACAAACATAATATAGTGCATATGCAGATACCAAATTACTAAATGTCCAGGCCAAAAGAAATAATTCATTATCTAAATCCATTTGAATTTTAACACTTTCATCAGAAAATGGCTTCTGTTCTATGTAATCAAACATTTCTGTGTAGAAATCAATAGAGAAAAGTGGTACAGAACAAGTAAAAAATAATTTTTGCCTTAGCAGCTTATATTTGCTCCATGACTCCTCCTCCAGTGTCAAGGGTGATTCAGAGCTATAAGAAGGCCCACAGAAACACTGACAGAAAATCCATGAAATGCAAATGGGTAGGACCTGGAGGAAATATTTATATAGGGCTGAATATATGTGTATTCAGGCCTCCTGACAAGGAGTCTGATACTCTCCTCTTGGACAAGAAGGGGAACCTTTTTGCCAGTATCAGGGATGTAATGGGGTGTGTGTGTGACACAGGTCTTTGGCCTCACTCAGCATCATTGCTGTTACATTGTCAGAAGATTAATCCAGGTGCCCTACCATGCAGCAAAGTATCTTTGATAATACATGTAATATTTTGAAGTGTGAGTAGTGAATACATTTTAGTCTATATTTTGTTTTGTTATGCAGATTCATATCCAGCCTCCTCCCTGTGAAATCGGTAGAACCATTCCAGATTTACACCACTTTAATGGTGGGCAGAATCGTCACCTTACTCTTTACTTATTTTGAAAAGAACCCTGAATAATCGTGACACTCTATAAAGAGGGAAAATTATTATGTGAAATCTGGAGCATGCAACTTCCATTAAACAGGCGGAAAGAACGTCTACTATTTCACTTTGAAAATGCATCAGTAAGAGTTAAGTGAGGTGGGAATGATAGCCCATAAACCAGATCACAACAGCTGCACTCCATGTCCACTGCAGTTCCACAGAAAGAAGGAAAATTAATTTGAATTGTATTTCAGTCATTGGCTTAGATGATCTGGCGGCAATGCAGGGACTTTCGTATAATTTTGTTTCTTGGCTGTGGTCCACTTAGCTTTGACATTAAAATAAAGGAATGCAGCCATAATACTGGAAACACCCTGGAAGAGGCTTATGGTCTGTCCGGGGGACAAGAGGATTCTATATGTCTGATTTTAGCTGGAAACGCAATTGCCAGCATGTGGAAGTCTTGAAGTGTAAGTGAGAAAAGAAAGGTGTGATTAAACTATAGGGAAAGCCTTGCTTCCTTACAGCTATACAAAGCTGCAAGAGAGAGCCAAGTATTCCCCACATAATAGTGAGCGGTTGTTGTAAAAAAAAAAAGAAAAAGAGAAAGTATATTTATATGTACATATGCAGGAGGGAGGGTGTGCTAAACGATTAAGACATAATGACCTTATTTCAGGGAGCCAGAGTAAGCCATGATGTGTAAGGCAATTGTGAACTTTAACAAAATTTACTCAGCAGATTAACATAAATATTTGAAGAATAAATTGTGTAACAAAACACCGATCCAGGACCCATTTCTATACTGCACTAAATTTCTGTCAATATCATTTAAAAACATCACATCCAACTGATTTTTTGAAGTCTAAGATAAGAAAAACGTACCTTGTTATTGTTTTGTATTTTCCATATCTTTCCCTCTGCTAAAGGGTAGCAAATAAACAATGCATGTTACACTAGTGGGGTCTCCAGAGTTTCTTTTCCTCTTCTCACTGCAGATAATTTGGGAGTTTATCTCTCTCTCTCACTTTCAGCTTTAGCTATGACTCTATCTCAGTGTTTTTCATAATGAACTGCACCGAGGAAATATGGCAAATGCCAGTGACTCAGACAGTAACGCTGCATTTCTCATCAGCTATTTTCTTGATGACAAACTGCTTTCAGAAGCAAAGATGGTTTTGCAGAATAACTTGTCTCCATAGTTATATGTGGGAAACAGAATAGCCACTCCATAGTTTTAATTCTCTTCCAGCCTCTTTTTATAAACCAGATTATGACCTGTGGTAACATCATCAAACCTAAGCAAATCCTTCTGAAATGCCACAGGTGTGATCATATGCCAGAATAAAAATTATCCGGTCAGTTTGAGGCAAATGAAGCAAAGCATTTCTGTCAATGTGAGGGTTCAAACTGAAGTGATCTCGCATGAACATTTTTTCTGTTTTCTCTCTTTTCACTTGCCAAAGCTTCAAAATGGTTTGGCCTGAAACCTGCAAATCAGTTTAACTTTGTCGGACAAAGGCAGGGGAGACAAAAGAGCTGGGGCTGGCCTGGAGCATAAGGGGACACCGAGAGCCACATGAGAGAGCACGAAGCTGTCTAGCAAGGTGTGTCTTGGGAATAACAGAACACAGCTCTTGTTCTACCAGTTCTGGAAGCTTTATGATAGGATGACAACAAGAAAAGACCTCTTAATGTAGCTTTTTGTTGTACAAGGAGGATGTCTGTTTTGGAGGTATGCTTATGGAACTATTCACACATATCTTTCATAGCTTCTTTATGCAGCCAACATTGAGCAAAGGGATATTAGCACACCTGAGAGTCAAGCAGAAAGAAAAAAAAAAAAAAAGAAGGTGCTTTCTAGACACCTTAACACCTTTTGCAAACTCTCTTACCTCTGCATCTTTTGTTTGTGTCCATCTGAAATGTCACAACTGATCTTTGTACAAAGTGTATTAGTGGAAGAGAGTTGAACTACTTTGGAACCTTAATCATGGAAGCAGTATCCATGATTTACCACTGTTGCTGTTAAGATGAAAATACATTTTTCAGAGTAATTCTTATGATCTATGGTATAATATGGTTTATGATATCGTCTCAGATGATTTTCATACAGGCTTATACCCCTTGCGAATGTGAAACCAGAAAGCTAAGCTGATTCTGCTCTTCACTCTTCTTAGATTTGGAAAGTCTGTGTTTTCACATCAAGTAGCATATTAGGATTTCCTTAGCTATAGATTTTGCCTCTGGGCCTTATCAGGAATTAGTTGTCTCTCATAGAGTGGGCTTTGGTTCATACTCATTAAGCAGCTGAACACCCTCTGAACAGATATCCTTTCATGGATGGTAATCTTTATTCCAGGTTTTGGAAACCAATCACCAAGGAAGGAAGGAATATGTTTCCATTTCCAATACTGTACATGTGGGTAGGTATATTAAAAGAACTAAACCAACATTGGTCTTCCATGTTAATATCCTTCCCCTGTGCTGGAGGAAGGATATTAGTTGTCATGTTTTAATGGCCTACTCTAATGTAAAAAAACTAAATAAAGTGTATTATTCACCAGTTTTGTAATTAAGACTTTTTAGTACTAGATTTCTTAAAGAGCAGCTAATGATAAAAGTTCCTACCTCAAAAATCTTACAAATCAGCTAAATTACTTAATACTAATATGCATAACTTTTGAACAAGATTTTCACTGTATTCCAGGTAGTCTACATGTTCTGTTAAGGATCAAACATTTCTTTCAATCAAACAAATCTCTGTTTCCCCCACTACAGTGTTATGTGTCTGTGCTGAGTTTGAGATTAAAAGATCATGGGCTATGCAAAACAATTAAACATTTGTTCTACCATATAGCTACTTGAAAAAGAAGAGCTTCTCTGTGAAAGAAAAACAACAAATTCATAGTTATTTTTGAGATAGGATGCAGTGATCTGATACAGATAAGATGCACTCCTTTTGCCCTATTCAAATGTTAAGCTATCTAATGCAAATATTATTTTCCAGTAACTAAAATAATTCATTTACACACACCTCTAGAAAACCATGAATGCAAATCTCTTTCAGTTACTGAGGTAGCTTTCACTAGCTTATTTTCATGGGACACTAATGGCTTTGTACTGTGACTGTTGTTTTCTCTCTGTGATAATGAAACATTTCAAAGGCTGCTTGAAAGCAAATAGTACTTTGCGGTTTATTTTTATTTGCCTATATTTTAATATCATATTTATATTAACAGTCTGTATCGTAAGTTTTGCAATTGCATTTACATTTCAATTTCAACAGAATTTATAGATATTTTCAGTATATGTATTTTTTGCGTATTATATGTTATGTTATTATTTAGGTGCAGTTTACCTATAAAGTCATCCTCTATCTTCTAGTTAACTGTCTCATTTATTTTATAAGTCTTTCTCTGTTCTGTTTTGCATTGGTTATTTTACTGTAAACTTTTCAGAAGACAGTATAAAATGTTTTATATGCCTTTAACCCTCTGTTTCTCTTTGTAAAAATTAGCAATGATTTAAAGTTTTAAAGCAAACAGGAGTAGCTCTGCCGTAAGAAAGAGAAGCCAGGGAACAAGAACCACTTCACAAACATAAAGCAAACAAGCCGTCCTTAAACTCCCTCCTATTGATCATACAGAGCAGCCTCAAATTGATTGAAGGGACTTAGCCAAAATAGGAAGTTCTTGTGGTGAGACGGCTGATACGGTCAGGCTGGAAAACCTCTCAACTGCTTCCTGTGGTCACCCAAATTCCAGGGCCTTGCCGAACTGGAGGACACTCTGAATAAAGGTTTTCTTAGAATTTGCTCTGCCGTAGTCAGGAGCTCTACAAATGGCATGTGACTCAATCCTGGATGATTTCAGCTCCTTGAGCAAACTAAGATAAAGTAGAAAAATGTTTCCCTGCTTACCCTGGAAAGATTCCCATGAATAAGAGGTACTGCAGTCAAGGGATGTTTTCTGTGTAGCTTTGCTGGCATTTTGGTAGTAAATAGCAGCCTCCAGATTCAACTGGCTTCAGCATAAAGAACAGAGAAGCTCTACTGACACCTGTTACTGCATATTCTTAACATGGACATGTCGAAAGTTTGAGTTTGATAACTAAAATGACATTCACCCTGAAAAGTCTTCCATGAAAAGGATACAAGATGTAACTTGCACAGTATCAGGCGCTACCTCAAAGCACTGCGCACACTCAGGTTTCCAGCTCTTGGCAGCAGGCACAGGTGAAAAGAGAAGGATCCTCACCTGGCTTGCAGAATTCGACTCTGAATGAAGAAAGACCTACTACTATATTGCCAGGATTTTGCTGGAAAGAACTGATTTTCTTTACAGGACCTGGGTGATACATGTTCAGCTCTGTACCTTGGTTCACAAGCATTAGACTCTGCTCTAAACAAACAAGCAGAGCAGATAAAGGTAACATTATAATCTCCTCCATGCAGAAGAGGAACTAAGCTAAGCTGTGAAAACACTTCCCTGAAGTCACTCTGCAGAGCTGGAACAAAGCTGGCCCCTGGGTCTCCCAGGGCAGGACTGTCAAGACCTACTGTTTCAGTGCTCAGTCTCCAGTATCTTACTGGATCCCAGCTACAGGGACCTCTCTGGAAACATTTTCCTTCGTAGATCTAGAACAACATCAATATATCTTCCCCTTTCTCTAGTTTGTTTTTGTCCTACCTTTACTGATTCTATAGCAACTGCATACAGATCCCTTTTGCCTACCGCTGTTATTTTCCTTTCACTACATGTGCTCAGTGTGTGAAATAGAAAATAAGAAGTATTTAAGTCCAGCATCTAGGGTGACCGAATAAGATGCAGGCTTACTTAAATCTTAGGCATCTGGCTCTGATGAGGAAGAGATGAGCTAATCTTTTTTGAAGCCAGGTGCTTGCCTGAGTTTTGATAAAGTCAGTGGAGCATATAGACAAATCTTTCAGAGGTGTTCTATTTCACTTAGAATGCTGCTTATACTAATCGCAGCAGCTCAGCTGGTAAATAAAAAAGAATTCCAAGGTACTGGGTTGCTGCCAAGAGCTAGATTCCTTCAGGCAGATAGATATTGGAGAAATCTGGATGAAGAGGTCTAGCACAGAGCCAGAGAGAGAGATAATAATTAAACATTGGGAAATCAGAGTTTCAGTGATCAACATTCTCCCTGACCCTCTTTCATTTAGCAATGTAGACACACTCAGTAAGTTCATTGCCTGTGTTCCTAGGGTTCATTTCATGTCTCTAACAGATAGGTTTTTACTTTCTTCACTTATATGTTCAAAGAAAAAAGTGAGCCAATTGCCTGTAAATCCAAATTTAGATGCTCTGAATTGCCTCTTGCAGGATGTTCATTTCTGGTTAGTGTGAAATCCATGAGTGCTCAAACTAAAGTTTCCTTCTACAGTTTCAGACATGCTCCTTTACCTGTTCCTACTGATAGGAGAAGGTGCCTCACCATTTGATGTGATGATTAGTCTAGGTCCCACTCTTATGAGCCTAACTCTCTGCTGATCATAGTTCTTAGGTTCTTAGTTCAGTGTTTTCAGTTCTGTCCATGAAACTTGTAGGCATTGCGATGTTCAACATCACAATTTGTAAATCCTTTTTTTGTTTCTGGCCTTAAATACATATGTGGGCATTTAAATATGAGCTGGGGTTTGTTTTTTTTTTTTTCCCCTCTTTTCTCTGTGACAGCTTCCAGGCATTTGAACCTTTAAAAAATCTAGATGCTTGCTTATGAGCTGGCTTCCAATTGCTCTGAGTCTTCTTGTAAATATAGTGGCCATCATTATTTTTTTGTTAGCTATTATATGTGTGAAATATGCACGATCAGATTGTTCATAAGGGAAAAGATGCCTGGTCTCTGACAATGGTGATTGATTTCTTTCCAGACCCCATCTTGTTATAATTCTTTGTTACTGGATACAGTACTTAAAGAAAATTTTATGAGTGTAGTTTTTGGCCCAAATCTTGGCTCTACAGCCCTTACAATACAGAGGGGGTGGAATAAGAGAATTTGTAATACAGCCTTTGAAGGTATGTTCCAAGGAAGTCAGTTCAGCCTCTATAGTGGAAATTGCGTTCAGAAAGAATGTCAGCCAGCTCTGAGCTAGTTCAATTTGCCCAATTTAATTTTGAAGTGGAATCTCTTGGGCTACTGTTTTTTCAGGTTATTGATCTCAAGAGCTACTGGTCTTCCATCTGGAAGCAGAAAGAATGCAGGAGAGGTGAGTGGAAGAGTTCCAGAGAAGGTCTGTGAAAACATTGTTTGGAGGAGTCTAGAAACTACAGGAGCTTGGTGTGATTGCTGTCACAGAGCAGGTGCAGTGGCATTCTGACTTAAGGAATAAAAAATGACAAGATCTCTAGTTTTCTTTATGAGAGCATCCTCTGAAGTTTGATATGAGGCAACTTTCCCTGAGGGAAATGAGTGGCCATGCTTGCTCAGCCTCTTCTTCCTGCAATAATTTTTGACAAGGGTGTGGTTTGCTGGAAGGCTGAATTGATGCTGATGAAACAAATTAAGTAAGTGGAAAATATGCACTCCAGCTACAAATTACAGCACAATTTGCCCTCTCCTCAACGTACCTACTGCACAAGTGATGAACCACAAGCTCAGCCCAGTCATTCAGAGGGAATACCAAGGTCTCACTTCCAACTTATTACTCAGAATTGAGTAGGAGGAAATCCCTGTTTATGAGTGTGATAGATAATAGAACTCCATCTCAGGATGCCTTGGCAGGATGGAAACACTTTCTCTTGGTCCTAACTTGAGTCTGAAATGTTTAAAGAGTTGAGTTATATCATGAAGTGAAGTAAATAAGGATGAGAAGCAGATTATTTGGGTGAGGTCCAAAACGCAGAATGCCTAAATCTGGGCTTCCCCATCGTCACACAGAATGTGGTAGAGTTTTCCCTCAGCAAAGCCATTTTCTTTAAAGTAACTTTAAAAAGCCAAGCTTTCAACAAGAGTAATTAGTAGGGATCAGCTGCAGTCTAATTTTGGTCTTCTTCAGGAAAGAAACTTTTTTGTTTGTTTGTTTGGGGTTTCTTGGTTTGGGGTTTCTGTTTGTTTTCCTTCTTTTTCAGCATCAAACAAATCCCAGTAGTACAGAATGATGGCAAAGGCTGAAGGACAGCCTTCTGTCTGTTCCATCTGCACTTCAGTTGATGGACAGAACCCAATATTTGTACTTCTAGAAAAGGTATATAATAAACCAATTGCTAGGTGTTTATCTGGAATTAGGTTGCATTCAATAGCAGGCAATTACTCCACAAGAATTTTTGACTAGTTCTGTGCTTTGGGAGATCTGGCAAAAACCTTCTATGCATTTCCCTTCTCACAGTATTTATTACTATGTTTCCAGCATTTACCTGATTTATGTGGGTATTTATGAGTACCTGGAGCACAGTGTTAAGAATCAGAATGCGTGGATTCTTTTCCCATATTACCAATTTATTATAGGCTTGGGTGAACCAGGCAACTTTTTATCTGCACTTCACTTTTCCTACCTATGAAATGGGAGATCTGAAGGATTATGATGAGTAGTAAATATTCATACCACTATGACAGGAGCAAAAAAGTACAGCCGAGGTACTGAAAAACATTACACAGCCAAATAAGATTGAAGCTGAATTGTACCAGCCATGATGTCTTACTTGGCTGCATAAGCTGCATACATTGCTAGATTCAGAGGGCTGCTTATATGAATTATAGAGAAAGTCTTAAAAAAAACCCAAACAAACAAACACAAGTTGCTTTTAATGGTGGTGAACTGTCTGGAAAGTGAGAATTGAATAGAATTAGTTGTGTTGACTGAATGCTAATAATTGTTACAGGAAAAATCCCAGTCGCATGGATCTCTGTCATGGTTTAACCCCAGCCAGCAACTAAGCACCACACAGCTGCTCAGTGGGATGGGGGAGAGAATCAGAAAAAAAATAAAACTTGTGGGTTGAGATAAGAACAGTTTCATAGAACAGAAAGGAAGAAAATATTAATGATAATAACAATAATCAAATGGCAATAATAATAATAAAAGAATTGGAATATACAAACCAAGTGATGCACTATGCAGTTGTTCACCACTTGCTGACCGATGCCCAATTAATTCCTGAGCACCGATCCCTCCCCAGGCCAACTCCCCCCAGTTTATATACTGGACATGACGTCCCATGGTATGGAATACCCCGTTGGCCAGTTTGGGTCAGCTGCCCTGGCTGTGTCCTGTGCCAACTTCTTGTGCCCCTCCAGCCTTCTCGCTGGCTGGGCATGAGAAGGTGAAAAATCATTGACTTTTAGTCTAAACATTACTTAGCAACAACTGAAAACATCAGTGTGTTATCAACATTCTTCTCATACTGACCTCAAAACATAGCGCTGTACCAGCTACTAGGAAGACAATTAACTCCATCCCAGCTGAGATCAGGACAGCAGCCCATATGGTGTCTGTATCATCTCAGTTGTACTTCAGGTGGAAGTTGGCAGGAGCTAAACTCTACTGCAGCTTTCCACTAAAGAGAATGCTATTTTGTATATTTGATTTACTCCTCATTTAGTAATGCAAGCTAGACTTATGACACTTTATTCTTTTATCTTTCAAGCAGTGTGGAGCATAAACTGTTTTCACTGTCTGAAATTTCATTCTTTTCAGGTCTCTGTTACCAGCAGCTGCCATCAACAGTATGAAAGTACTGAAAGAAAAACAGCTGATATGATTCATAGTTCACAGAGCAGCACATCTTATCACATAACATGTGGCTCAAACTAATGAATTTGTTGCCAGCATTGTCTTTCTCAGAAGTACTCTTCACTCACATAATAGAACACTTAACATGTATTTTTTTGAATGCAGTAATGGTCATCTTATTTGATGCTCAGTTGCAGGTAATCAGATTTTTGTCAAGTTTATATCTACAGGCAGATTGCTGAAGTTCTTCCCTTGCAAGTTTTTCCTAAATGAAAGGGATTCCTCATGGATATTTTGGTCTGGTTGTGTCCTTACTTGTGTCTCAGGATAAAAGTGTCTCAAAGCTACAGTCCCCTGTAGTGGGTCTGTGTTTCCTCTGCTTTGTTTTTCGCTCGTAAAGAGTTGATAGGACCTGTTCAGGAATTGTTATAGGTGAGTATTATGAAACTGAACTGTCTGGGTGTTGTCTCCTACTATAGTAATATAATCAGCCAGAGCCTCGATGCCAGGAGATAATGATGGCTGGTTCTGCAGTCAGCATGGGTTGGTGGCCTTGGGCAGCTGGATGCCTTTAGGCATTTGCGCTCTCAGTATCTGCCTAGAAGGACCGCAGAGGTTTGCCAAGCACTTATTTTAGCATGCTTGAATCTGTAGTTTCAGAATGAATGTTCTTGCTCTGCACTAGCTCATCTAATGAATAGCTACTTCTCATACTCATTTGGAGTTGTGGAGAGCACAGCTTCACCTAAAGGTTTCTTTGTCTTTTTTAGCTCCTTGATGTTCTAATACCAAGCAGTACAAACCTCGTGAGCTTGACAGTTTCTCAGGAGATAATGAAGTGGATGACCAGGAGCCTTTATAATATATATTGCTTATGGTAGAAGTTTGTTTCTACCTTATTACACAAACACACAGATCAACATATCTGAGCTGTTTCTGTTTGTGGTTAGGACTCATCATTACCTTTCTTCCCTTGCCCTGAACTTATTTGGGTTTGCGTGCAGTGGATTTCTTGTAGTAAAGTGTCCTGCTGCTTAGCAAATGGGCTCCAAAGTCAAATACCATAAAGAAAGTCTTTTGTGTCACAAATTTCTCATAGGTTTCATAATGGTTGTATTGGGTGTAACTAGTATTTATGCATGCTTCTCTGCTCTAATAGTGCTGCATCTCAACACTTAAGATCTTGGTAAATCTGGTTCCAAATTTCAGCCAGCTTGAGCTGGACATTCATTTAATAATTTAATTGCAAGGTCATAATTGAATAGCAGCTGTCTTCAGTTTTCTAAATGAGGAGGCTGTATCATTAGACCTTCTGAAGTCTTGCTAAAAGCTGCCTCTACTGAAAGAGGTACTGTAGCTTTAGCCATTACTTTAGCAAGAAAAGTATCGAGTGTGCTTTTTCTTGTTGGTGAATTGGACTAGTAGCTTCCCTGCTTGCCCTGTAGCCTGTTGGCTGGGTGCTTCAAGGACTAGGCAGTGATGCCTGCTGTATTAGTTGGGGTCCCTGGAATTTTCTTCAGTGTATGGCTTTTTCCACCCATCTTAGCTTAGTGGTGACCAGTAGTATAATTATTTGCCTCTATGCCCATCTATCTTCATTGCAGTGTCTCCTGTAAGCTGCTCTGTTGGTGTCCCAGAGGTCACTGCACTGTTGTGACAGTGTGTAAACCTTGCTCTACAGTGATGTGTAGTCACAAACACACATTTGTAAAAATACACTTTTTAGACAAATAAGCACCATGGACCCTTGACAGGAGTGACTGTCATGTACCCAAAACTGTTTGAGAAAGCAAAGGTGATGAACTGTAGCGGTTAGAGCAGCCCTTCTAGCAGAACACTTGACATTTCAGCGGTATAGCTTGGCATGTGGGCACGCCTCCAGCCTTTACTCTCCTGTGGAGTACCCTGTAGGTAAGTCATCATCTAAATATAGGAACCCTGTAAGGTGGGGTTCCCCCCCCCCCCGGGCTATTTTCAGTGCAAAGTAAGTGGGAAGGCTTTGACTTCTACAAGGTCACTCCATCATAGGCTTTCAGGTATTTCCAGTTGTTTAGCTTGCTTATTGAAGATACTGTGGAAGTTGGGTGGGGGACTTTGGGATCAGTCTTTCTTTTCTCTAAACTGTAATGGGATGTATGTCATTGATAAAAGACATCTGGTTCTGTAGAGGTCATTCCATAGTATCCGCATAAGTTATATTTAGAGCTTGTTTATATTTGATTGGTGTCAGTGTAAAGCTACTGTTACAAACTGCTTATTTATTTATAAACACACAGTGAATGCCAGCTTCCTGTAGAGGGGCAAGCTACAACTTTGTTCTTAAAAAAATTGTAGGGAAAAAGGTTTCTAGGAAAAAAATAATAAAATCAGTTGCAATGTGTTCTTGATGGCTGTTTTGTTTTGCCAGCCAATGGCTTCCTATAAAACTAGTTTTATGCTTGTTAAGTGTAAATATAGACAGATGCTGTACAGAAGTAGGTTTCTCAATCTCCAGGACTAATTATGGTCTCCAGGTAGCAGAAGATGGCTTACAAAACAGTTGCAGAAGTGGTGTGCTGGTTCCTTCCCTGCACCTCTTTGGCTTATCTTCTCCCTCCCCCTCCCCACCCTTCATTTAAAAATGCAATATTCGTGTTCAGCCCATTTTGTACTTGGTTGTGAGTGAACAATTGTAATGGTGCACAAAAGTGGCAGATCCTTGAATCTCTTAAATGTTAATAGCCTTTCAGTGTGTGTGGTTTGTTTCCTGATTTTGTTTAAGATTTTTGTGAAATTGTGCTTCTATGGCAAATTCAACTTCTTTTCTGCCCCAAAATAACATTGAATAACTGAGTAATCATACAACCTATTAAAAAGAGTAAATACAGCGACCCTGTGCTTGTTCATTCAGCTTTTAGTTGTCTAGTATTTGTTTTGTAAACGTAGATATGAGCTCAGTGTTTTTTTGTTGTGTGGGGGTATTGTTTTTTGGTGGTTTGGGTTTTTTTTTCTTTTAAGTCTGTGCTGGTTTTGGCTGGGACAGAGTTAATTTTCTTCATACCTTGTACACAGCTATGTTTTGGATTTGTGCTGAAAGCAGTGTTGGTAACACAGGGCTGGTTTCGCTCCTGCGGAGCCGTGCTCACACAGAGCCCAGGGCTTTTCTGCTTCTCCCCCCACCCCACCAGCGAGGAGGCTGGGGG
>JANZLQ010000008.1:14131413-14141797 GCA_026212715.1 Elanus axillaris
CAGCAACTTAAAACATCAGAGTGTTAACAACATTCTTTTCATACTAAATACAAAACAGAAAACTATACCAGCTACTAGGAAGAAAAATCAACTCTATCCCAGCCAAAACCAGGACAGAACTCTATCTCATGGAGCTAAGAATCTGCATAGAGGCAAATCATTGAGAAAATTCCAGTATTCCCTGGATGAAGAACATGCTGGTTTTAATTAAACTGTGGAACTTTCTATATGTAAGGCAGGATGATTGCACTTCAGATCTGTAATCCACAAGGGAAACCACATTTACCTCATAGACCAAGGTCCAGTTTACTGAAGGAACACATAAGACCAATTTTGGAGCCCATGCTCAAGGCAGTGTTCCTTCATGCCTTAAGAGTCTTTATAATATTTGTGTTTTCTCTAGTAAATGTATAGCTGCTTTGGTGCACCCCCTCAATAGGTGCTATCTCGGGAGGTGTAAGCAGCACAATTCCTATACTTATGCCCATGAGGAATCCTCAGACTAATCCTCAAACTAATCATTTCTTTACCTAAAGCCCTGGAAGGCTCAGTTTGATAGATTTTGCCTCAGCAAACAAATCTCATGATGGCTGAGCAAAAAGATGTAAGAGCTCCCCTTAGTTTGGCTTTAGCCTGAATATGCTAACACAAGGGATAATGCTCTCGTAGCACTGAGCAGCAGAGTAGAACATGGGGTGGGTTTTGCTTCTTTTGTTTGTTTTTAAATTTTCCAGTGAGCAAAAACTTTAGTTTCCTGGTTTTCCCCAACAGGTTGGAAAGATGAACCTGTAGCTGGCAGTCCAGGCTTGGGAAAGATTCATAGCTGCACAATCATGTTCCTGACCATAGCTGGCTGGCCATTCACTTGTCTTAATGTTCCAGGTTCCTCCATTCTTAACTTCTCACAAATAATCACATCAATCACATCTTCTTAACAGTAAGTGACATAGAAAAACAGAGATGCAGAAAAACTTAGTTTTTCAGCCTGCTTTGAGACAGCGTCTTACATGTAGAGAAGCCTTTTTGTCTTGTCACTGTACAAGCCTATTTTGCATTCCCCAATCCTTTTTGTGATGCCACAGTAGCTGCCTTCCCAAAACAGACCCTTTTTTCTCCTTTCCTTCTCAGTAGATGCATTGTACCACTCAAATGCACCATATGGTGATCTATAAGAATTTATGTGGAATCATCATCAGTACAACTAAGGCTTTCACAATATATCCTCAAGCCCTTATATTTAGGAAGCAGGACTAAAAGGGCTTTTATTTAAAACTCTTCTATGTATTTCTTCTCTTGCAGTCTGCAGTCTCTAGTTATAAATGCTTCATCACCTAACAATTTTTTTTCATGTAGTAAGGAATGGATTCTGTTATATATTTTATTGTTTAAAAGAATACAACATAATGTTCAAATTAACATGTTTCTACAAAACATAAAAATAATTGTGGCATATAGTTATGATAGCTTATATTAGAGATATCTCAGATAGACAATTCAATTGTTATAGAATGCAATCTTCTGGTGTTTTTTATATCCAGGCAAGTTTTTCAAGATAAATATTGTGGCAAAAAATAAAATATCATCTTTTTGTAACTTGGATACATACTTACATACACAGATTTTTGCTAGGATCTTATATTTATTGAAACCACTTTAATAATAATTCTACCAAAATTCAGCAAGCAAATGTCAATTTTAGCTCTGTAAGAAGTTTGTTTTAGAAGGAGATTTATGAAATAGCTTATATAAATCTAAATCATGAAGACTGAACTTCTCTAAGTCCTTCCTGGACTCTAAAGAAAAAAGAAATAAGTAACCAGTCTTCTCTGAGGGTGGGGGAAGGGGAAGAGGGGAGGACAGAAAAGGATTATACCACAAGCTCTCTCTGAGTATTTGCCTGAGGTCTCACTGTAAATAACTTCTAAAAACATTAATTAATGAACTAAAGTAGAGTAGGACTGGGACAATGTGCCTGTGCTATGTGATTTCCTTATTTATATCTTTTTGACTGAAATTTGCAATAAATGTGTCTCATTTTTTTGTTTGCTTTTGTTTTTGTTATAGTAAATGTTCAGCATTTTGTGTCATGATGGGAATTTTAATGAATGCAAAACAAAAGCATTAGTGAGGGGTAATGCCCAGTATATGAATCAGGTAGGTACATGTATTCATTAGCACTGATTACTAACACTCTTTCATGCTATTGTACATCGTAATGTGGGTCAATCAGATGCACCACAAAAAGACTTATAAAAGAGTTACTGACACTTTTCATGTTCACTTCCAACTCTGGATTGATCCAAAGTTTGTTCACAAAAATACTGGTGTAATCTTAGACTAGAACACCAGAGCTTCCACTCTCTTTTTCACAAGTATGGCCCTCTTGAGAGGTTTAGAAATGTAAGTGCCCAGAAGAAATGGGTCCTGAAAAGAGTCTGCTCTGAACAGCAACCTTTACACATGTCACAAGTGAAGGAATGTTTGTGCCTACCCATGGGGAATTAACTACTTCCCCTTGCAGCCTGGCCACTTCAAAGATAAAGTAGCAGCTTTTTTCTTTCCTTTTTTTTTTTTTTTTTTAATCTCTTTCAGGATGCGAAGATCAACAACAGGTATACAGTGCTGATGAATGTACCTTATTTTATAATAGACTCTGGAAATGAGAGAAATTCCAACAGAGCGGTGGAAAAGTCATGTCTGATATATAAAATATAATATTGCTGGAGTCTCAGCAGTAATCACAGCCAGCAGAAGCATTACTATCACAGAGACATTCGTCAGAAGTGTAAGAAGCCAGAATTGTACTTGGTGCAACCCTTTTGCTTTCAGTCAGATCATGCGTTAGGCGAGTTTGAGAGTTATCCCTTTGACACAGATTCCTTTTGCCTGCGGCAGGGATAAAACATAACACTGATGTTCCTTTTTTTTTGCATTTCTGAATTGCCAGTTCCTTCAATGAAAAATTAGTAATATGTTTTCTTTTAAAAAGCAGTCTTTTTTCCTTAAGAACATAAGCAAGCACTCAATCAAAAAATATCTCAAAGTGTAATAGTGTAATGGATTAAACCCCTCCTGTAGCTAACTGGTTCCTCAATGGTGTTCACAGACATTACTCAATCTAAGGCCGTCCATGGCTTTTGAAGCTGAATTCTAAGATATAGTTTTAAATGAAGGCAGACTCTCAGTATCACCAGCTTTTCTTCCCCCCTTCATGATCTAATTTCTATCTGTTAATACTATTAAATATAATACTAATTTCTATTACTGTACTATTAGAACAAGTAGTGGTTTATTCTGTCTTTTTCAGACTGTATCTCATTAGTCTTGGCTTTCTGCAGCAGAGACTGCAACTATGAATGAGCTCTGTAAATTCCCAGTGCTTCGCTTCCTTATGGTTGAATAATTTAATCTTAGAACATTTTTGAAAAGAGAAATCTTTCTGGTTTTTTTCCAAATATTTATCTCAAGCAACAGATATACACAGATGAGCTCCTTAGAAGCATGTAGACATTTCAATAGCTTAATCTCAAGGGTCCTACTGCCAGGTTCTTTGACCTTATTATATTTCCAGATCCCCTCCAACAGTAGTAGGGGAGTTGGACATCTGAAAAGTAGCCCAATTCCAGTGAAGTAGAATGAAATGGAGAAGAAAGGGATGTCGGTTTGATGTTTTAGCAGCTGATTGATGAGAAATAGGTGTCAATGTATATTTCAAAATGTATACAATATGGGATATTTAACCCAAATTTGGACAACTGTCCAGCATCTAGTGGTCCATGTGGGACAAGACGGAAGTCACATCAGAGCCTTGTGGTGCAACATGGACTTGATCCTCAGCGTTTCATATCTGAGGCTTCCTTTTTTGTAAGAAGGCTGTCTCAGAATCAGTGAGACTTTTGCTTAAGGTAGAGCTCTGGGTTTTTGGGGCACCAATTACCCTACTCTACCTGCATATCAGTGGAAATGTAGACATCTTAGGCAAATATATAGGTAAAGACTACAGAGCAGCTGACTTATATGCCTAAGTGTCTCTGAGGACTTAAGCCACAGTTCTTGTTCATTCCTGCTTATTTTCACTTATTGCTTCTTTAAGATTATCTGATAATTACATTAGTTCTTTAGATCAAAGCATGCTATTTTCCATTCCTATATTTTTAACAGTTACTTATTTATTTCTACTTTTTTTTTATGCACTTACTTATCCTAGTTCCTTTGTTTCCTGATCAATATATGGCAGAAAACTTCTCATCTGTAATAGCAGGCAAACTAGCCTGAGGATGCAAATGATCCTGCTTTTTCAGTAAATCATTCAAAAGACTTCAGAGATTTTCCCACAGGGTCAGGCTTATCAAATACCTGAGCATTTTGCCCAGGATAATTTGAATTGCATGTTTGATAACCTGTAAACAGAAATGTTATAAAAAGAAGGATAAAATCAGAATGTTTGATACAGGTCAGTCCAGGCAGAATGAAAATGAACTGAATTCCAAATCATACCATTTCTTCCAGGATCTCAGAATGATTTCTACGAAATCACAAGAAGGCAGGTTTCAATGAAACTGGGAGAAAAATTTTTGCTTTTATATGATTGTCCAAAATGAGACAGTTCAGAACTTTAAAAATTCACCTCACTATTATTCTTTGGAGGTCTGATTCATAGATCAATGGAAGCAACACAAAGACTTCTTTTGATTTTAGCGGACTTTAGATCAGTCTCCATGTGAATTGCAGAAGTCACTGTATCAGTGCATATACAGAAAGAGATAAGCATCCAAATGCATTCACCATATTTGCAAGAAGATAATACACCCATGTTTGAGGGTATTGAAATTGAATACTGTGACACTTTAGGCTCTATGATTCCAATCACTTTCTCTTATTAGAATTTCTGTACTGTAAGTTAGGTCTGGATGGTTATTTGTATGGCAGCCAGCTCTGATCCTGCCACCATTTGTTATAGAACCAATGCATGGTTTCATACACTTAATAAATGCATTCACCCCTGATGGCATCATTCTGTGGATTGTTGGGAAGAAACATTCTGGCTTCAGTGAATCCAGCCTTGCTATGAAGATTTCAACAGTATATAAAGACAGAGAGTAATTGAAAGGTTTCTTTCTTTCTCCACAGTTCTGGCCCAAAACAAGAGCCCAGTGGTTCTCTCCACTAACGTCAGTGGGGGAAGCTGGGCATGGGGCATACCTAAGAAGGACAAGACACAGAGAGATGGGAAGCAGTACGTCTACATCATGCCTCTCCCAGTCAGGTTGACTGAGGTTCGCTAATTACAAAAGTTCATATTAAAATAGACTGGGTTTGAAGTAGAGAATAGCTGGTGGTATTTCCCATCTCAGCCTCTAAATCAGACTAAAACTGATGCCCATGAGGCTGTTTCTGTGCATTACTGCTGCAACAAAAAGCATTTCATAACAGCCTGACTGTCTATGATACAGACAGAGGTCAATAAAGAAGACCCTTGGGGACCTGTGAGGGCTCCTTGCATCTGAAGAGACCTCCTACACAGAGTTTAAGGCATGGTAGAACTGGGTACTGTAAAAACAGTTTGTAATGAAGCACCCTATGTAAATGCAGAAGGCCTGGAAAAATGCCACTTATCCTTTAATTCACATTGCAGTGGCTACGTTTTCTTAGAAGGAAAAGTGTTGGGAATTGTTTCTTCATGTCATTTCTTATTGAAGTTGCTTGCTCTAGTGCATTTGATTATATATAGTGCTGAGCAAGAGAGAATTAATCCCCAGACCTTGTTCCTTCCTTCTAGCATTTTTTCTTTATCTGTGGTTGACTTCAGTTTGCAGAGTACTTGAAGAACAGTTCATCTCTTCGTGAGTATCCGGAGAGATCTTAATATTTTATGATGTTACCACAAATAGCTTTTCTTTCTCCTTTGTTTTAGATGAAACTCATCAGCAAAGTGTGGTTTAAGAGGAGGCAACGTACCTGGGTCACTTCTTTTCCATGGCACTATTTCAAGCCAGGACTGCCTATTACTTTTCAGTTTCTCAGATGCTTGTTAGTCATTAACTGTTCATATGAAAAAAACATACGCCACAATTACTGAAATGAGAAAAAAATAGAAAGTGTAAAATGAAACATGCATCTGGTTGTCTTTTAAAATCATTAATATGCCTACTAGACCCAAATTCCTTGACTAAATAGCAAGGCATTCAATTATAGGAAGTAATTTATTTGTGAAACATTCAAGTCTTTCCTACAGATTTGGCGGGGGTGGGGCAGGGGGGATGTGTTTGGGTTGAGTTATTTTTTTTTTTTTCCAGAAGAGGAAATGTCAAGAATAGAGCACTATTTGCTTATTTAAATATTGCCGCCTTGCATACATTATAATTAGAGTTTGTTTCTCTCAGGAAAAAAAAAAAAAAGGCTTTTCATTGTGCACCAGTTAAAAATTCAATTACATAAACTAGAAAATTAGAGGTTCCTCTTTGGCTGGATACAGATGACCACAATTGCAGACCATGTAAACACTTCCTAACCTTCCTGTACTAAACAAATTTCTGTTTATTCCAACTTTCACAAGTGAACCCTGTCAGGGACTGTAAAAGGGAATATCAAGACTGCCATGGTAAGCTTTATATATGTGTGAAATACAGGTCAAACTGATAAAAAGCAGCAATACTTTTTAGGACTATTGGTAATCAGAGGGATGAAGTAATGAAGGACTTTGTGTGTGTAAGATTGACCTGTTCAGCTTAGTCTAGTTGTGATTATCATTGCCCCACTTCTGGAAAGCATCCCTCTGCAGGACGGTACTTAACCAGATGCCTAATTTAAAGTGCGTGATTCTCCTTGTGAAATCAGTGGATATAATAAGCATGTGGTTGAAGTCAGTAATGATATCAAGTGTTAATCAGAAAGTGACAGATTTAGCAAACCTAAGTGCTTTCCTAAATGAAGCCCACACCAGGGGTTAACAGAAGACATGTTTTCATCACTGTTAGCAGGATTTGTAGGAAGAAATAATGGGTTTTATTAGATTAACTGTTCAAGTTTGACAGAACTTTCAGCTACATGGAGCTAGAAAGGGCTTCTCACCCAAAATCCATGCTGCTCTTTAACTAATACAGTAAAGAAACAAACTTTGTGGCAATGATAAAAATAGCAATGAGACCCAATCCTGTTTTTTTTTATGCAACAAACCTGCTTCCTAATGTGCTACCTACTGAGACAACACCCTACAGAGGCAAGGCTATTATTTTTCTGCACAAGTTCCCAGCTGAGTGCCATCCAGGTGTTCCTCAGATGACCCAGAAAGAAAGCATTATATGATTAATTTGTAATACTCCATTAAACTTGATTTCTGAGCCAATCAGAGATAATGTGTGTGGGCTTCATATCTGGTGCTCCTAAATCTCATCAATTAATATGTACACTGAACCTTTCTGTTAGAATATTTTATACAATGAACAAAAGATTGTCATTTGCAAAAAGCATAAGAACCTATTTCTACTGTATGCTATTCCATCCTCTCTTATCTAGCCACTTTATCCACATGGATTTCTTCCAGAAGATAAATCTTTCAGTCAGGATTTCTTTATGAGCTGCAGCCCTTGTACTGCGAGCTGTATATCAAAATTTCAAGACAAATTTTGTTCTCTTGATTTTGTTAAACAGTACAAAAGCTTAAAAAGCAAGAAACCTTAGATGTCTATTCATTCAAGTTACAAAAACATTTTGTCATTTTTTCCACTCAACACAAGTGAACAAGGTTGCTCTGTGTATTATCCTAAATATATAGAAAGACCCAGCTATAAGATCAATTAACTATGGCACTAAAAAGAGGTTAGACTGGACATAAATGTTGTCTTAAATCAACTGCTGATGTATCTTGTTAATTTATTTATTCATTACACTGATATCTGATGCTGCACAAAGGATGCTCTCTTAAAAGATCTATGAAAAATTGTCATAGTGAATCTTAAATCTCCCTTAATGGAGCTTAAACTTAAGGGTCATTACTGTTTACATACAGGGTTATATACTTCCTTCATCTTTCTCCTTCCCTAAACTTTCCTCCCTCCTTTCTATCAAGCCTTTTTTTTCCTTCTGCTTCCAAAGTTCCTTTTCATTGTTGCCAGTCAAGAAGTAGTTACTACATCTGGATAAAAATAATAATTTCCATTCTGTTAGAATTTCACATATTTTTATCTTGTAAACTCTTCATTTTCGTGTATTTAAAGTAAACAAGAAACCTCTACAAAATCCAAACTGCCAAGCCTATCTGGAAATACTCATACATACCTTATAAATGCCATACATCTCTAAATTTAACTATTTAATTTCAACCAAGTCTGATATAAAATGCATCCCTCTGCATTTCTGCATTTCCAGTTGTGTCAGGTGGGCTGTACTGGATGGCCAGGCAATGGTTACCACAATGCACCAACAAGCCCACAGTCCTCATCAAGCACGTTACTTTTCAGGATCTCTGCCAAAGTCTTGTGGGGCAACAAGGTCTTCAGAAATCTGCATTTCCCATTGTGTAGTTCTTGAAGGTTTGAGTTAGTTCTACTCTAATCTCAAAAGTAACATGAAAGGTATAACTGACAGCCAAACCCTCTGAAATTACGGGCTCAGTACAAAAACAAGGTGCGCACTAAAGCCTATGTGTCTCACCTGTCATCCCAGCTGTGGGACAGTGGGAGTAAATTCAACAGTGTTTCTGCAAAGAAAACAACAACCCATCAAACAACAGAGGAAAAGATTAGGAAATCTATTCAACCTATTCCTGAATGAGTTGTTACAAAGGTAAAAGTAATTTCTTTTAACATGCTGGAGAAAAATGGAATCACCTAGAAGTTGTAAACAGGAGAAGATTTGAACCTTGAAAAGCAGGAGTATCCACATTGTATCCTAATATGAAATTGCTCAGGCATAAATGAACATGGGGAGTTTTGTTTGCAACTAAACAAATTCTTTAGCTATCTTAAAGCTTGGCATTTTATAAACTACACAGAATTTGGTCTCAGACTAAAGTTGATCCATGCTGATAACTAGCCCTTGGAGTTGTGTTTTAGTGCAAAATCTTTTGTTTAAAACAAAAAAACTCAGGAATAACTAAAGATATAATTGTGTATCTGTCCAAAGTGCAAGCATATGTCCCACAATGTAATTACTTAATTATGCCATTTTCAGTTTATTAAAAATGGCAAGTTTAATATGGTGCTTACAGTAAGCCACAGCAGAAGGATATTGAATCTTTGAAAGATCTTTCAAAACTATGTAAACATCATTTTATTTGCAGCGCACAGTCCAATCTTTCCTATTAATGAAAGATTCCTTTACCAAATTCCCATAGTAAAGTAGTTTACAGTATTTTCTAAATGAACGGAGCAACATCAGCTTTCAGTGCAACAGTGTTACTTTGAACCCTTAGGAGCTTTTTTTTTTTCATATTCCACCTGGGAGCTGATTTAAGAACTGCTCTTTTAACAGCTATGTCTTTCTTAATATTTTAACAAGTTTACAGACCTCCTGAGGTGTTCTGTAATATTGAAGTTGCTTCAAGAAAATGTTCCTGTTTCAGTTTTAGAGTTATTCAGGAAGCTTTGTGAAATCTTACTGGACTGAAACAAGGTGAGCTAGATGATACCATGCTGTGTCTTTTTCATGCCATTACAGACTTATCTCTGTTAACTATTTTTTTCCTTCCACCTTCTTTTCCAAACTTCTATATTTTCTCACTGATTCTAGTTTTAAAAGTTCATTCTTTAGCATAATATTATTTTTTGTCCAGATCAGGTCCTGCTGAAATTCTTATTGATGTTGGTAGAACTAGATTGGTGTACTTCTCTTTGTCTTCAGGGCTAACATGAAAAATATCCAATCTAAACTTGCAAACATGTGACTGTTGTCTTTCTTTTACCCCTTTTCATTTCTAGGCAGTGTAAGAAAGGTATTGTATAGGTGGGTAACTTCAAAATGACTGATGCAAAACGGTATTTAAGTGATGGTGAAGGAAAAAAGAAAAATCTTTCACTGATGATTTTAACACAAAACATGCTCATATCAGGTGCTTAGAGCAGTAGAGAAGATATATATTAATGTTTGTTGCTTTGCACACCATAGTCATTTATCTTTACACAAAATTTAGTGGAAAATTATTATGAAGGCATTTTACAAATATATTGATCAGGTATATTTAACTGCACAAAAAATAGGGCGTGGCTAGTCAGGCGCAGTGCGTTTTCAGACTTGAAAGCATATAGAAAAAGTGTTAAACTACATACAGAGCACAAGAACTAGTTTCTTATATGAACTTTCTAACTTGGTGACCTGGTTTCAGCTGGGATAGAGTTAAGTGTCTTCCTAGTAGCTGGTACAGTGCTGTGTTTTGAGTTCAGTATGA
>JANZLQ010000008.1:14141897-14211815 GCA_026212715.1 Elanus axillaris
GTACATTCCAATCCTTTTACTATTACTGTTGTCATTTTATTAGTGTTGTTATTATCATTATTACTTTCTTCTTTTCTCTTCTATTAAACCATTCTTATCTCAACCCACGAGTTTTACTTATTTTCCCCGAGTGAGCAGCTGTGTGGTACTTAGTTGCTGGCTGGGGTTAAACTACAACACTCGGTCCTTTCATATCTCTAAAATAAAATTATATCAGGGCATATCTGACAGGCTTTTCTAATCAGAAAATATGTACCAAAAAAAATTTAAATTCACCTCCTAGAAAATAAAACGACTGATACTCTTAACAAACACCATTCTCACTGTTCTGAGTATAAAAGTAGAATAGGAATTACCCATCTCTGACTTAGACAACATTAAGTTTTTCACCTCAAATACAACAGGGAAGTGAGTTCACCCTTTTAATTACTGCTACATCACTGGCAAATACCATTATCTGCTTTCTTCTCCCTAACCATAAACTGGAAGAGATTCTGGAAGCATAGTTCTAAGAGGGGCAGGAACTTACTCTGATTTTTAGATGAAGAGTATGGGCATGAATTTGTTTGTTCAAGGCTCCTTGCTGAGAGAACCCACCTGGCAGGCCCCTCACCTTCAGGTGACTGCCACTACTGTTAGAGTCACCCCTGATCCACTGTCTGGGTACGTGGCACAGTGTTTGAGCCAAGTGCCCATGTCACGAAGTGCTTTAAATGACAGAAACAATTTCTAAAGCTTGACTCATAATTCAGTAACCAGCCAGGACGCGTCAGAGTACTGGCATCATACGTACAGGAATAACTGCCACCTAGTCCTTCACAATGCCTTCATGTAGTGCTCTGTGATCAGGTTTTGAAGCTACATGTAGACTTCCTCTTCTGGTACCTTTCTGCCTGGCTGAAGTGGGATGTACTCTGGTAGCTGGAGTGTGATCTGGTGCTAGGACTTATGAAATGGACCCTGTTTTCTGAGCTGTCCTGGAGTAGAGCTGAAGGGTAGAAGACTTGTCTGGAAGAGAGATTATGTTGATGAGAGGAGAGCCTCCATGGGACTCCCCCTGTTAAGCAATAGGGAAAACATCTTCTGTACTAATCGCAACACGTTGCTGGTCATTTGGCTTGGAGAAGCTCTGCAGGTTGGGAAGGCACTTCTCTTGCTGCTCACAGTGCCTTTTGGAGGCCTTTCTCCAAGCCTTAGCTCTCACAGAGGAAGAAACTGAAGTGAAAAAGAAGTGCTTGGAGTCCCCCCCTCCAATGTGATTCCCTCAAAGTATACTGTGTCGGAGTCAACAACAAATGCGCTAAAGATTTTAAATCATGTGGAGTTGTAACATAAGTGTCAAAGATGGAAGATAATAAACTTGTGAAGTATGGGGAAGAAAGCCCATGCTCAGTAACAGTATGGAGCAACTCCTTAATTACTGGAAAAGATAAAGCCTCCCACTGTGCCCCCCGACCCTGATAAATCATGGGGGCCACTATTGTTTTAGCAATTTCCAGCTCTCCCTCCTTCAAGGTTTGGAGCCTTATGTTAGCCCACACATTGTGTGGGTCAGGGCGATAGAGGTCTGGCACATTTTTGGTCTTGATTACCACTTTCCTAGAGTGTAGCTTTGCTCTCACTGGAGGCATGCATTTGGATTTGCTCCATACAGAAAGTCACATACATATGTAAGAGTGGTGGGTTATGTATCTGATGTAAATATACTGTATATATATGTCTGTGTATGTGTGTGCAGATGTGTGTATGATGTGCATATGTATATATTCTGTGCTGGTGCACATCTGGATTTCACCTCCATTTGTAGCTTAGATTAGTAAGGGCTTACACTCAGCCAGGAACAGCTACAACCTGAGGTGATACATGCAATTTTATGAAAACCAATTAGTAATCAAATCTAGAGAGAAATTACATCAGTGGATTCTTTTTTCTTTTTTTTTTTTTTTTTTAGGCAGGAGGTGTGCATTGGCAAATGCACAAGAGAACAAAACCTTCTGATCACTGCTTCTGAATGATGTCCCACCCTTTTCTCCATTTTAGCAAAGCTGGACCAGAAAATTTCCTGGGCTCCAGACTCTTGAAACGAATAGATGTTACACCATTTCAGTTATGGACAAATACATGCTTTCCTCTTTAGTTCAATTCTCCTCATAACAAACATTAGTTCGTCTCCTTGCAAGTGCAAGTCCCTTGCAAGAAACACTCAGCCAGTTGTCCAGCACACTGGCTGAATTCTCTACACAAAATAGAGACTACCTTCAACAGCTCACTGAAAACATTTACACAAGAATGACACATGATTATAAGTACTGATCTATCTAATGATATTTCTACGTAGAACTTAATATAATAATTTAGGCTATTTGTCATTGCAGACTCAGTAATAATCTGTGTGTACCATCTGTGCCATAATGATATCTGTTAATCGGCTGACACAGGTCATGTCAATCCATGCCAACCACTGAAAAAGCATTTAAATGCAGTGCTCTCATGAATCCCAACAAAGTCTGGAATATTTAATTCTAGATAAAGGACAAATCATTTGTAAACATAAATGCCTGTACAGTTTTTCCTTCTGGGAGATAAAAACATCTTCCACTGGAGAAGAAGCCATGCATACCAGCTCTCCATCATCAACAATGTTTGGTGCCAGCTGCTTCAGTGGTAGAAGCAAAAAAACCTCAGAATAGTCAGTTACAAGATACTCTTTGCCCTGGGAAAGTTTTATTTTAATACCCCATAGTTAGAGGTTGACTATTGCCCTCAAGTATGAGGCCATACTTGCCTTCCAAAACTTTTTTTAATTTATTTTATTTTTGGACATCTACTCTTAGAAAGTAGTAGCTGGCAGTCTAACCCCAATGACAGAACCATTGACAGTGGCTTCAAATAATAAACCTGGTTCTTCCCCACTGGTCATTAGATGCCAGGAATATATGAATGAGGCATTTAATTAAAGGAAATTCAGTGTTGAAGTTCCAGTACCCACAACTTAGCCAATGCAACCAGAAAATTAGGGCCAGATCCTGGCCTGCAAAGTGCAGAATCTTGTTCACTGCCCCTATCTTTCACCTGCATAGTGTACAGATCTAGTTTGCAAACAATTTTACCTAAGAAGGATTTCTGCTGTGATTTCAGCTTGTAAGGCTAAAAAAAGTTTAACAACCAATGAAACACACATCATTCTAATCCCTTTGCACAGACTTACCTGCTTAGCAGCGTAGAAAAAAATCCACAGTAATTCTTTCTGTTTAGAGTCTACATATTGCTGAATAGCATGTTACATCAATCATATTCACTGGGTCATGTAGGTTAGTTACTGCTTGGCTTTCTTAGGCTTCATTTATCCCACCAGACCTCAGATTGCTTTCAATGCCTGAGTCAGGTGCAAGTCTAGTTCTGTTGTGTTTAGGGGTTAGGAACAGGAATTTCCAAGTTCTGTCTAGGTCAGTAGAGAGGCCAGACCAATCAGGCAGACTCTCCATCCATTAAGTATGGACACAACCTTAGATGATTATGCAGCAAAAAGTTGTGTCTATCTTTTCACAGCCCATATAACGATGAGCCACCGTCATAGGAAGTTTACAGGAAGGACTTCTATTCAAGGGGAGACCTAAAAGTCTGAGGAGAAGATGCATAGAAAGCAGAGAGACTGGTACAAGTGTGGATGAAAGGATGCATTTTGATGCTACGATTGCTGTTGCTTATCAACTACAGATGCAGGTTTCCATTCGTATGATCAGCGTGAGACAGTAATAAATTATGGGAACTTCAGGAGGCTGGAAGAGGCCTCAGGTGAATTGAGTGAATGACCAGTGACTAAAGGCTGGCTCTCAGGGCATTGTAATTTCTTAGAGGACTCCTTGAAGAAGAAAGATCTGCTAACTGCTGGTGGAAAGCAGTGAGGACAGTAACGCCTTTAAGACTCTGTGGATCACAGCATAAGTTGGCTGGGAACAAAATATGTGAAGAAGAATTTGTCCTAGTCCTCCCTTTTTCTCCTGCCCCAACCAGATGACTGTCTAGATATGCTGTTTTCTCTTTCTTTCCCCTGCCACCTTCAGACCCTGGTGCCTGGCTATCTATATTTTAAGGTCCATCAACATGCTTGATAGCTACCATTTGTCCTCTTCCTTTGAGACATGAAAAGCCTTAAGAATGATTGACATGATCCCAACTAAGGTGCAAAATAACCCTTATGAAGGGTTCCTTAATAATGTTATCCACAAGAAGCTATAGCAAGTGTTCCAGGAGAAACTCAGCTCACAATTTCCTGGCTGTGTCAAAAGTCTCCCAACTGCTGCTGCAGTAAATGTAGCATTTTGACTTTACTGTATTATTTTGTGTGCAGGGATGGAAAAACGTTGCTCATTCTTTACATTCTTTTACTGAATTCCCAGAGTAAATTCATCTAGCCACTCCAGAAAAAAAAAAAAAGAAAAAGTATGCAGGAAGTAATTTATCTTCCTTCATGATTACATATGGTTGGTCTTCTATTAAAAGGGAAAAGATAGAACTATAAGTTGACATAAGTCAAGTACATCTGTTATTTCCTTGCCACATACTATTGCTCTGGTTTATGTCCAGTTTGGTAATGTTCCCAAGATCAACCCAGAGAAAATTTTTGGCTAAAACATGTCTTTACAGTCGGTGTATGTTGACTGTAGGGAGATAGGAGAAGGACACATTTTGTTTTGAGAAATGGTAAACATGCCTGTATTCCTGATGCACCTTTGATATAATAAGAACTTAATCACTTTCTATGGTAGCATTTTCCCATTGTTAATTTGCTGTGTGAATAGTTGATTATTTGTGTTAATTTTATCACCACTTTGCTCAATTATAAGTCAGCATATGTTCCATACTATTCCCTGGGGAAGGTGTCTGATTACACCATTGTCTAGCGATCATCAATATAAAAAAAGAATTGGAGACAACCAATTCTTTGTGGGTTTTTCTTTTTTTAAAATTCATTAGTAAAAGAGGAAAACACAAGAAATTTGGCATTGAAAACTGAGATTTCAAATTTCTTATTTGTTAGGAGGAACACAAACTGTCATCAAAATATTAGATGAAGGACTCATTTTTCTTAGCAAAAACAACTACAAAATTTCAACCAGCTTTACCCATCATCCATCTACTTTTCAGAAAGAAAATATGGAAGCTGTTATTTCATGTGTAATATGAATGAAGCATAAGCTTCCATTTATGATAAGTAAAAGATTAATTTTTCTCTTCTGCTTTTAATTCTTCTGTAATTCTGCTCCTCTTGAGCCTGTCAGAGGCCAATTGTTCACATTCCACAAAATATCATTTTTATTTTACAAGCAGGAGATTTTTTTCCCAGAAAAAAAAGCAAAGAACATGAAGGAAAAAACTCCTTTGACAATCTTAAAAATAAAATTGCTTCCAAACAATATATTTCTTTCTCTTCCCCCGTACCCCAAAAAATGGAAGACTAAAAGAAGGCTATTTTAGAATGCAGCTTTTGTTGAATTCGTGTATACTTTAATAAAGGTTAATCTTAACTAATAAAATCTAAAACATATATATGATATGAGAATGCCTTGCATAATATTTATGAAAGAGAAAGTTTTGATCAAAGATTGACAACCTGCTTTGCCAAAAAAATCTGGGCCATATCACCCCTTTCCTTCATAACTCTTCTAAAGCAACAAGATTAAAAAAAAAAAAAAAAGTAAAATACTCCAAAAGATAGTCATAGTATTTGCTATGCAGAACAATGCCCTTTTTTTTCTCTTCTGTATCAGCAGATCCCATTCTTGTCCTGGGAATATTTTCCCCAAGGTTACAAGAATGCAAGTCAGAACGCATCCTTGCACCTCTGATATAAAAAAGCTGTACTGGTTCTGTCAGTGTAATACTGTGCCACTACATCACCTCTATGCAATGACTAACCTGGGTATTTTCTATATCTATTTTAGATCTCTCTGAACAGATAATGGATAATTATCACATTATCTTCCAGCATTTTACTGTCTCTTTATCAAAGAAAATTACAGAATATTAATATATCCATCTGCTTTTTTACTTATCTATACTCTTTTTCTTGGTGAAAGGTCATTTCCAATTCATGGTTTGAGGTTTCTGTGCAGAAAAAAATAAGCTCAGTCAAAGCTCACACATAATGGAGTAATCAGAAAGCAAAAAGCTAATGGTTAAATCCAAAGCCACTTATTTTGTTCCCCTAAGCAATACTACAGGCTCAGATGCATTAACCAAGGTTAAATCAAATAGTCATGATGTCTGTATGTTCAATTATGCATAGCCAGAGCCAGAGCCTCATTCTGAGCCAATCTTCCACAAAGTTATGCCAGTTTACACCTGTCAGAATCGGGCCATATCTCAACCTAAATCTACCAAAATCTTTTTCTTTTGTGCAGAGCTGCAGACTGTGTCATAAAAAAATAATACCCTAATGATACGGTGATCCAAAGATCGTAATTTTTTTTTCTTAAAATAGTTTGAGTCTGATTTTTATAACATCTTATTTTATAGTTTCAACCTCTCTTTTGTAAGCCTTTAGTCCCCTCATATTCTCATGTATCTGAAAAAGTGGGCTACTTTACATGTTACATCCCTGGGCATCATTCAGGTCAGTGTCTTTGGGTTTTGACAAGAGACCAATGGCCACAGCTCTTGGAGCAAATAGGCTCAGCTATGGAAATCGCCATAGGACAGGTATTTTCAAAGGAGTACTTTTAGGTGGTTATGTATATGATAAATGGAAATAAGTTAATAAATTTATTGAAAGTGTTTTATAGGAGTCTAAATTAACTCATCAAGCTTGCAGACAGGAGTACATTTTATGTGCTGAAGAATTGATAAAAATGTCTATATCAAAGTCATTACAAAAGGTAATTGTCTATTGTTTTCAAAAAAAAACCCTCCAGTAGATAAAGTAGGGCAAAAGCAGTGTCAATAATTTTTTTATTATTAAATGTTTGAAGGGAGCACAATTATGGAAATAATCCAGATGTCTCAACTACCAGCTTTCAGCCAGGTGTTCAGATCTCAGCTTGAATCTACAAATGATAATACAATAGCTTGAACTGTAATTGATATTGCTTATATTCTAAGGATTTTACAAATATCACATACATCAGCATAAAATAATTCCCTAATTACTCCTTTTAAAAAGATACTATTCAAAATAAAGAACTGAAACTCTTTTCATGTTTATTTTTTCTAATTTTTGCTTGTTTCAAAAATCTCAATTGCATAAAACCCTCTTTGTTATAAAATTTTTAAAGGTCTTGTCAAAATAAACCAAATGTTCACTTTTTAATTACTTGATATATCTAGTTATACAGCTGAAGCTGAAAATATTTTATTTCCATTTTCTGGTTATATATCCACATATATTTCACCAATATGTAGTATCTCTCCATTCATTCACTTAGTTTAATTATACATTCATATAAAGCCATCCATGGGCTTTGTCATGTAGTGTGCAAATGATCACTTGGGCAATTTCTTTAGCAAGGAAATATCCCTGATTAGTCTCAAGGATTAATATGCAATATTATCTTTTCTTTTCTCTGGTTGCTTTCTCTAAGAAAGTCTCGGCTGTTAATTTCCCAAGTCCTTCATATACATACCTGGGGAACAAACACAGTATTTTTAAAATTTCTACTTTGAGAAGCTAGCTATAATTCCAAATTAATATTATGTATTAAGACAGGAATGGGATGCCTTTTGCTATTAAAGAAATGCGATCTGACCCCAAGAAACTTTAGGCTTTCCCTGGGAACTGCCTTTGTATGGCAAAGACATTTTACTGCCTCAGAAGAATATTGATATTAAACTCAAAATATGGATTAAACATTTGGAAGTGCTGGCTTTTTTTTCTTTTTTACAATGTCTAGTTGATCTCTGCTTTTACAATAAACTTTTTTCAACTGAATTCATCACATGTAATTACGAAACATAATTTGTTGCTGTTTTTTACTAACGTTATTCATTTTCTTTAACATTAATATTAATGTATACCCCCAAAATAATTAATGCATAAGCTTATTGATAGATCCTCTCTTACATTAGGTTTACCCTCTTGAAATTTATTTCTCTGAAGTTACTTATTCTTTACAACTGTCAAAATGAAAGATGAGGCTGAACCATGCTCTGCTTTCACTTCACTAATATGATTAAACAGTAATGAATTAATTAGATCTATCCATAGCTTTTTTGTTAAATTATTGTAAAATTACAGTATCCCAGAACTGGAAGAGATCATGAGAGGTTGTGTAGTGTACCCTACTGCCCTACATCATTCCTGGCAGTTGTTTGTCAAACCTGTGCTCATAGACCCTAAAGTGAAAATTTCTTAGCAGTCACCTCCCTCTTTGCTCATCACTGCTGAAGAACAATACACTGCAATGCGTGGAAGAGCATTACTAAAAGATTAGTTACATATTTTACTTTTCCCTAATGTGATGACCCTTGTTAATTTCCTGGAGCCCATATCAAGCATCTGGGAAGCCAGCTGTTGCCAAAAGCACTCAGTCTCCAAATACTGCCAATGTGCAGTTTCTATCTGAGCTCTGTCCCAGATACCACAATGGCTGAAAACCTTTCTCACATGAGCCTGTGGAAAAAGAAAAGGACTAGGTATTTTAAAACCTATTTATTAAGGTAATTTACTGAATTACATCTGAAGAGATACACCTGAAAGTCTGTGGAGACTTTCAGTATCTTTTAGTAGGGAGACTCTAGAAGAAAACATTATTCTCCTTTTTCTTCTTTTCTCTTTTGTTCTGAAACCACATAGAGTGTGAAGGAAATGCAGATGATATTGTGTCTGTCTTTTAGGGGGAATATATTTATATATTGTTTTTGAAGCACAGAGCTTTTTGTTTGTTAGTATGAGGTCAAACTATGTGTCAGACAACATGGAGTCAAACACAAATGATCTCCATGTGGAATGAAACAAAGGGACAGATAGTGGATAGGCCTTGGTGTCCACTGAGCTCTTTTCCCCCGAAAATTATGTCAAAAAGAGGTTGGTTTTTTTTTTTACCCCATTAATCTACAGGATACAGATTACCACCTGGAAGCTATAATCTCTAGTTGCAGCTCCATATCTCCCCCTATTCAGAGTGTTTATTTACATGGTTTCTGCTAGAAACTCTTGGGTCATGTCTTGTTGGCGGTGTCACTCCAGGATGTGGGTATGCATAATCTCACACATGTATTTTGTGAGGGCTGTGTTTCTAAATTGTAAACATGAGTGCTATGGTAGCAGGCCCTATTAAATCTATTAGCATGCCTCATCCTCCCTTGTATGGGAAAAATGTGGGAAAAGGAAGAGGACCCAACACTGCTGCATTCATCAGCACATGCTCCACTGGACACAGTCTAAGAAGCGACAATTTACCTACACAGAACCATGAGAGGTGGAGGGATAGATGGAAAGAGAGAATGATGGATGTGTTTATTTACACAAGTGTTTATGGCCACATGAAGGAGAATATGATATTTTTAAAAGAGGTGATAGAACTAAAGATGCTGACTGAGAGCACAGAGCCAACAGAAAGCAAAAGGAAGCAAGGTGTCCAACAGCTGAAGTGATATGGAACAATGGAGGACTGCAAGGGGACTGGTATGTCAAAGTGCCCACTGTCTTCAAATATAACATCAAATACAGTCCCGTTTCTTGTCTTCACAGTGCTATTTCTGGAATTTGTACTGGTTTAGTAGGAGGTCTTGAACCTATTAATATCTCTGTATTATATTATCTGCATCTGGCTACCGTGTATGATATGACTTTTCCTCATAGTGTTGGCTGTCTTTGCTATATAGACCAGACAAAATTATCTGATGTTGGTTTGAAACATGTAGTTGTTGTATTAATACTAAATTTCCTCAAGTGCTACTCTATTATCTTCAGCAGCAAATAAATATATTTAATCTTTCTGCCCTTATAAATAAGTGTATTTTCCTGATAATTTCATATTTCAGTTCTTTTTGAATAAAGACATACTCTTCTAAGTATGTTCGCAGTCACCATTTAAATAAATGAAAATCTACAGCTGCCAATTGCATATGGCTTCTCACCTGCAAGTTCTCTTGACTAGTAGCTTTGTCACTGTGCAGGTTATAAGGAGTCACCTTAAAAAGAAAAACAGAGAACCAGAAAGAACATTCTTTACTGTTTCAGGAAATTTTTTCCAAGACCATAATTATTAGCAAAACTTTAGGACCTGTAGGCCAGGGGAATATCTTAAAATTTGGTGTATTGGTATGATTCCTATTCCAGCACAAATATAATGGCATTTTGTTTCTGAGGAAATGCAGGTAAAACAAAGAAATAACTTCAGGTTTGCATAGTCTTTGATAATTCTTCTTGGCTTTGCATTATGATATCTTGTGGCATTTTACCAATGTCATTCAGTTTCCCTAAGCTCTGCAAAAAACTTAGGCAATCAGAGGCTTTGGAGTACAGTCAAGCCACAGAAGATCATATTTCCTGGCAGAGTCACACCCAATCAGTCCACAACACTCAATATTTTAACAACCCGATTAGTGCTACCAAATCAAAGGCAACACTGACTATAGCACAACTTAAAGACAAGAGCAAAGAAAAATATTTTGATAACAGAAAATAAGACATTTATTCAGGGCAAGTTCATATACTACCATTTAAATGTCATTCTTAACCAACAAATTATTCATTACAATTATTAAAATAATCATGTACATCCATTTGTATGAGAGAAAATAATTAGCACTCTTCTTTTTCTAGAAAGTTGCCCACTCCAATGAACCAAATAACAGAAGAGCTGGTGTCATGAAAGAGAACACTGAGATGGAAAGTCTGATAACAAAATTAAAAAAGCAAGCTCCATGCTTGTTTCCTTCAGGAATAGCAAGGTCTGCTTACTTTTTCTTATCTAAGAATGTTGCCACGTCTACTAATTCTTTTCAAAATGCAATACAGGCAGCACATGACAGAGGACTGGTAGAAGTGCTGAGGTGTAGGACCATAGCAAGGATGAAATGAGAGGTGTGCTCAACATGTGCCTGCCTCCAGAAGTCATCAAATGGAGCAAAATGTGGGATTTTGAGACCCCTAGGCTGGCTGTGCTTGATCTTTCTTAGGAGACAGAAGCCCTTGTCCTGACTGTCTTCAATGTGGGACTGACTGCAGGAGACCTGTTCCTTTTACTGCTGCTCTATCCTGGCCCTCTTTCTGAGTACATACATGGGAAAGGTGCCCAGGTGTTAAAACATCTCTGGTCAATCTTGCTGATGTGTCTACCATGATGCAAAACAAAAATTAATTTTCAGAAACATGAGTACAGGCTAGATTTATTTTTAGATTGCACAGTTACACACTGCCTAGCCTCTGAGCATCTTCAACATAAGTGTGGAATGATAGAAAGTGTGATCTGTAGGTCTGCCAGAACCAGTAGAGAAAGGACAGTATATAGATGTGTTAGTTAACTGATCTCAGTATATTATTCAGAAGGATATAGAAATATTGAGGAAGAAAATGGAAAGACTATACTAATGCTGATAAGGAGGAAGTAACAAAGGATGAAATTCATATCCCATGTCTTCATAATCAATGAGAGGAAATATATTCTATCAGCTCACCCAAACAAACTGACTGACCGGTCTAACCACCTCAGTCTTTTAGAAGCTTCTGCCATTTCCAGTGGCTTCCTTCTTAGCACAGATTACTTTACTTTCCTATGTCTCTGGTAGTTGTGTCTTGCAAGCTACTGTGTTTGACTAGACAAACTTCTGTTCCAGTTCAGACTCAAGTTTTGTCTCACATCCTGAGTCTTGACCCATATTTAACAGGTGATGTGAAAGGCAAAGTTTGGTAAAATAAGGACAGCAGAAAGTTTTTGTACACATGAAAATCTTGAGCAATCAGCTGTAGATACCAACTGTAATTAAGTCCCATATCACAAAAAAACCTGAAACTATCATGTTGACAGATGCTGCCACAGACCCAGGCATGATTCATGTTTCATGCAATAAATATCTGTAGCCGTACTCACAGCATTCTGCTTTGCACCCCCATGCACTGTTACCCTTTCTGCATTGTCAGCAGAGCTGTGTTTATCTAGTCAGCACCATCAGGTTGCAGCAAGGCCAATCGCTCACAGTCAACCCCCATTATCTTTGGAAAAGCTCTCTGCCTGTGGGTAACACAATATGCAGCAATATTATCAAAGTCAGTGAAATTAAAATGATTCTGGTTTGTCTTGGTTTTCCAGCAGGCACATTCTGATCAGCAAAAGTTAAACCAGTTTCTTACCTGTCCCACTGAAATGAGTACTCAAGTGATTTAAACAATATTAATAACTGTAAACAATAATAACAAATGTTAAACAATAATAATAAATGTAAAGGAAAAAGAATTGTCTTTGTGTAATGACTTCGCATGCTGAAGTCATGCATTATATGCATAGGCTGAAAAAGGTATTATTGCATGTGATTGCAAAAGGATCACTTGCTGTGAGTATCTTGCAGGTTTCCTGGGGCCAGGCTGTCATCAGAAAAGTGGTAACAGTAAGAAAGAATACAAAACACTGAGGAGAACCTGAAGAGGAATGGATATTTTAAAAAGCTACAGTGATCCAGAAATAACTGTGAAAAATGGAGGATAACTCAGAATATCACAAACATCCAAAATAACTGATTTCTTACTTGTTTTCAACAGTAATTACACTGATCATTTTTTGAATTTTACCATTTAAAAAAATGCACAGACATTTTCACACGCCAAGCTCAGATATTAGGAAAGTAATATAAATCCTCTAAATACAACAATGAAAATGGTAGTGAATTTACTTGTATATAATGATACAATACGCCCTATGTGCACAAATAACCTATGGTAAAAGAGATCGGTAGTGTCTCAGGTCTATCTCAAAGAACAGCATCTGTATACAAAGAAGAAACTGCCTTTTCACTGAAATCAGAATAATTTTACTGTAAGAATCGTTTGCTCCTTACTAAGGGAAGGAATGACAAGTTTTATTTACTGTCACTCACTCTTCATCCAAAGCAGTTTCACAAAAAATACATATTCCTTCATTTAGGAGTCTGCCAGCTCATAAGTTGCTGTGAAGTTAAGTTTTTTGTGGTTTTGCACTGATGTTTTTAAACAAGTAGCTCTGTCATAAGTGATAATCCAGCAAACCCAGACTGTTTCTGTTTGTTTGTTTATTTTTTACATTATAAATTAGGCTCAATATAATCCTGCCTTTGTGTCATCAGCTCTACATTGGACAGTCACAGATCATAATGCAGCATTCAGTGCCACTGGTTGCAGTGAGGATTACTGCTTTCAGCATCCTGGGACAAAACAATGATTGAATGGGACTTCTCTTAGCATTTTACTTTTTCTCTGGGGGAGGGTGACTGCAGCCACTTGTGTTTAAAATTCTAAATCAGGCATCTGAAGTCAAGATAAAAGGGGAAAAGTGTTATATCATCTAACCAAATACCATATATTTCACCCCATCAAAAGTGTTTGTCTTTATCTACTGAACTCTTACCTCTGATAGCAGCTGTCATTTTGGCATTGTGCCTGTAATAAAGAAAAAGAGATGGAAAGAAGAACAGAAAGAAAGCAAGGAGAGACAGCAAAAGTGAGAAAAAGAAAAAGAAAAAGAAAAAGAAAAAGAAAAAGAAAAAGAAAAAGAAAAAGAAAAAGAAAAAGAAAAAGAAAAAGATAAAGAAAAAGAAAAAAGAAAAAAGAGAATAAATATTTCTAAATTTTTTTAGACATGCAGTTTATGCATTGGTGAATGGTTCTTTATACATGATATTTATGGGGTATTTGGTTTGTTTTGTGATTTTGTTTCAACTTTTAAGGAGTGCCGTTAATGTGATTAATTAGCAAGAATTTATTGACTAAAAAATCTGCACAGCTAAACATATATGATTTTTAAAATGTATTTTTTCAGGTGAAACTATAAACCAGGGTCCTAATTAAGCCCTGCTGTTTCCTGAGATTTTGTGTGCACTACGCTGGGAAGGAAAGTTACATGGAACTTTACTTGATCATGGAAGAAAAATCTGGAGAGTAAATTCAAGCATTCTATTCAGTTCTCAAATATAGTCTTCACTTGAGGGCTACAGTGAATTTATGCCCATGTTAAACATTAAAGCTCTGTTATGGGGCCAAATAAGGGGAAAACTCAAATCAGCTCAAACATCATGAGGGTAGAACTTCAGCACCACTGCAGCAGACACCACTAGCATTACTAGATTTGCCCTGAAATACTGTGATTGATGACAGAGTTTGTTATTATGACATTCTATTACACGCATTCTCTTCCCATTACTTTGCTAAATTGGGAAGCTTATTTTCTATAATACAAACAATTTGTAATAAGCATAGTGTATTATAAAAGGGATTCCAAGCTTTGAAATTTGCTTTGCAGGGAGCTTGTGGGTAGTTATAGCTGAAACTATACTCCACTGAGATATTAACCCTCTTCAAAGAGAAGTTTTTTATAAAAATTGGGGCAGGGGTATTAGCATAATCACTGATTTACACAAATTTCTCACAGAATCTAAGTTTGTGTCTCCTGTGAGGTATTTACATAGTTGACTCAGATGTGCAAGTAAAAACATACACACTTGAACGCTGTCAAAAAGTACTACCATTTTAACACAGTGCCATAAATTATAATGGAATCCACAGAAACGAATAAGCAGAGTTGCTGGAATTATACAGGAGATTTTTTCTCTAGGTAATTCAGGAAGAAACTAGTAGGTTCCCTGTTAGCAGAGTCCAAATTCAATTCACATGTATGCATTTATAACAAAAACAATCTCACCAACAAATTTTTTTTAAATAGATCTTTTCATGCAAATGGTGAAACATTTCTGTTGACATTTTCAGCTGTAAATCTTGTCTCAGTTATTTTTCACTGAAATACAGAAAATGGAGTCTGGACGAAATTAAATTACATGCATGCAAGTGTACTTTCATATAAGCTATTCTACAGTTGCATCCCTGTCTCTTAATTTTTGGGGGTTAAAAAAGCCATCATAGTATCTGTCATTTGCAAGTCATTGCCTTTCTCATTCCCCTTGCTCCATACATAGAATATTTTGGGAAACTGTAAATTATTTCCATTTTTTCCTCTGTGATTATTTCCGTTTTATCTCCTCTACATCAAACGTCTAGATGCAGATCAAGTCCAGGATGTAGATTTTGGCTTGAAAATGAACAGTCTAAACATCTCATACAGATATCCAGCACCTTCCTTTTAATTTTTTTTTTTTTTAGACCTTTACACCTGATACAACCTGTTATGATCCAGGCAGGTGCAGTTTCTCTAAAATGGGCCTTGAAACAAGGCATTTGGGCTTCTCCAAGGTACCTCACAGACTTGTTCATATTCCTCTTTAGGCAACAAGGTAAGCTCCAAAAATCCTATCCTTTGACATTTCAAGTGTCACATGCAAAATGCTGCCATCTTCTCTCAGCCTGGAGAATAGGGAATTGTACAAGAGCGCATTGCTGAACAATAGTGCTGTGACAGCTAGACACCCTCCTCCACAATGGAGTGCCTTGACAAAAATCTTTGCTGACCCCCTTCAGCACAGTCAAACTTGCCTTGTCATGGTAGCCATGTCAATGAAAGACCCGTTCAGATGAATAAAACATTAGGATGTACCTAGTCCATCCAGCTGCACTAGAGAAGGACATATAAGCTGCTTTTGCTGGATGCAATGTAAGTATCACAGGCAGAAACATTAAAGAAATTAATTTTAATGGGATGTCTGAAATCTCTTCAGCTGTTCATATTTGTAAGTCTTTCAATAGTGAGCCTTTGTAAAGACATTGAAATGTATTTAGCATAGCAAAGATCCTATAGGAACAAAATCTGACTTTTAAAATATTTTCCCTGTTGCCTTGTCTTCGAAAAGCCTTAAACAACAGTGAAGGATGGTTTTCGCTTAGGTTTCCCCCCCTTTTCAGCAGGTTTTAGGCCTTGGGCTATTGGTATCCAAGTAGTTAAAACTACATCAGCACTAATAGCTATGAGCTCATCTTGTATAAGCACATTTTTAGTTAAACACCGCAATCTTGGAAAAAAATGTTAGTGTGCTTAAACAGCCTGGCTCAGAATAGCTCACAATATGACGCATACCACAGGAAATAAAGTGGTATGAGGCACCTACAAAATATTTTTCAAACAAGTCATTGAAGCTGTAAGCCCCATGCCTCAGCTTTAGGAAGTCACTTATTAAGAATCAACACCAGCCGTGCCAAGCTAAGCTCTTGCTCTTGGTGATTTTCCAATTGAATATTCAGGGCCCTGTCTCGGTCTTGTTTTCAGGGAAGTACATGCCTGGAATGTTAGCAAGCTATTTGCTGGAAAAAATGCCCACAACAGGCCCAATGTTGATCACATTAATGCGTTTGAGTGGGTATAGAGTGCAAATGATTGAAAGTGCTTCCAGATCTTGGTTGCTGGGGACAAAGCAGGCTCTGTTCTCTGATCTGATGGTCATTTTTTTCAGCGGAGGATGTGGTGCAGGAAGAGGGAACAGTGCCAATCTCTGTCTAATGGCTCCAAACAGGGCCTGGGCCTAGCTCTTTGGATGCTGATGAGTGGGAAATGAAACACAGATGGGTCAGATGGGTAAGGAGAGGGGGGATTACAGGTCAGGCCAAAGAGTTGGAATAAATTAAGTGCTTATGAGGTACAGAATGGCACATTGTTAAAGTAAATGGACAGGGAAAAAACATTTCGGCATTGTTAGGCACAGTAAGCAGAAAAAAACATCCCGTCTTCCCAGACCACTTTCGCACATCACATCCTCATTGAGATTACGGCATGTTTGATATATGAATTACTTTCTATAACACGGACACTACAAGGCAGCAGCATTCTGTAGTACCTAAGAGGAGCTGATTTTCCAGTAAACACTTCAGATGTCATTTATTGGGAGAAATACTTTGGTTCATGCTCCGAATCATAAGATAGCCAGCTTCCTAACTCCCTAGAGATTTCTGACAAAAGGGTAAGTAACCACGTATGAATACTCCAGGGAAATTAAGCAACAAAAGGAGTATTTCATGCATTCTCAAAATGCTGAGTCCATGTTTGGTTTTATTCCTTTCAAATCTTTGCATCTACATGAAAGAAAAGGATTTGGTTTAAAGAAGTAGACCAAAAGGATTCTGGCTAAGAAACAAAACTGGGGGATTTTCCTGGAAACATACATCAGCAGTTTTACCCTTTATACCGAGAAAAAAAGCCATGCTGATATAAAAACTGTTTTTATTAAAAAATATGCACAGAGGTTCACTGCACTTACTTTTGGCATCTCTATTTCATACATAATAACCAAAAATGCATTGCCAAACTCTCTGTTGACTTGTACAGCTGTAGCGTTACAGATCTGAAAAAGATCGCATTAATAGAACTTGAAAGAGAAAACCATGCCTGTGAATTCAAACTACTTTTGGGGGGAGTTTCAACAGCTTTTTTCTTCAGTCCTTGAATCCATGTTCTTTCTTGACCTATAAGTATCTACCTCTCATGCAAATGTTGCAAGTACAACAGGTAAAATAAATCCTGCTCCTTTCACACAGCATGGCTAGAAATCGAGTGAGAGTCACCAAAATGTGGTACAGGCATGTATCAAAATTGAGATCAAAGCTAAGAAATGTCAACATCAGTGACAGAATGGCTAAAAGAAGCCCTGAATAACAGGCAAGGAACATCTTAAGTCCTTTTTAGCACAGAAAGCCAGTTGTTTCCTGAGCAGCAGAACTACCTGGGATATGTGTCTGCCTCTGTTCCATCAGCTACAGCAGCTTTCACACTGTGACCCACCCGAGATCATGCCCATTGGTAATATCTCTGAAGTTTCCAGTGTCCCTCTTCTTTTCCTGCATTCCTCCTTCCCAGCTGATAGACCCATAGACCCATGTGCTACATCTGCTGATCAGCCAGACAGAAGATCCATGTGGATGGTCCGGCTGGCATGCCAGAGCAGATACTGTGCAGTTCACTTCACAGCTTTCCCATGGGTGGAGGCAGTGAGAGGAAAGGAAGAGATTAGACCATCTGGAGGGCTTGACCCTTAATAATCCATTGATCATTACAAAGCTTGAACAAATTTTATATTTTTAAGATGATGTTTTATTGAATTTTGTTGAGGTTGATTTCAAGAGGTATTGTGAGTGGAGGTGGAGGACATCAGAAACCGACAGATATACTGATGGTCAGAATTTTGCAGGAAATAAGGCCAAAAAGAATTAGGGTAATAGAAATAATGGAAAAGAAAGAAGGGGGAAAAAAAAAAGAGGAAGAAACAAGGCAAGTTCCTGAAAGTAAAGGCAGAAACACATGAAATAAACTATGAAATAGGTTTTTTATAGCAAAAAAAAGAGCAACAAGCTGCTGGGAGAAGAGAAAGGGAGTGTAGGGTATGGCAACATTCAGATCAGAAGCATTCCTAAAAGGTTGCCTGCTAGAGGCACAATGTAGATATTTTTTAAGAATTGCTTTCTGAAATTCTCTGCCCCTGCCTGATCAAGAGAGGAGCTCAGATTTGGTAGGAAGAAGAACAGAGTAGGCACCAGACCTGTCTGAAAGACTGGTATTTACACAGTCAGAAGGGAATCAGGAGAGCTCAGTCTGGAATGCAGCATGCCTTGTGCTCCCATACAGTACCACACTGTCTGAGCTCTGCAGTGTTTTTCAAGGCCAATGGGAAAGATATTTTTTTTCTTCATTTTAGGTACTGTTTAAGTGGTAAAACATATAGGAAGATGTAGACACAGGGATCTCTCTACCTTCCAAATTTCTCTTCAATCTAGATTGCTATTTTCTGAATAACTGCAATTGGCCTTTTCTACACCCAAACTCTCAAATTTAAAGCAGTATTTTCAGTGGTTTCAGTCCTATATCAGACTGAAAGGAGACTTAATATTAGCAAAAATGTAAGATGAAGGAACTACATCATATTTGCAAAGAGTAAGAGTCCAAGTGAGGACTATCACAAAGCATGAGCCATTGCAAATTTACTCTGCCTACATTTCCCATCATTCCTGTCAATATTAAAATGAGGCCTTTCTAATAAGATGCTTATATGGCTTGCTTACCTGACCCTGACCATCTGACATTCCTATAAGGCATCACCAGATACACGGTGAATGACTTTGCTGAACAACCCTAGTTGTGGTTATGCCTTGCCAATACATACTGCAGACACACCCTTGAGTCATTGTACAAGGTAGAACAGGCAGGTGTGTCCATCTAGGATGTTTTATAGATGACACACTCAGAAATGTGTGTAAACATGGGCTGTAAATAAATAAAAAGTGCAGAAGTTAAAATTATTGGCATATGCTTCTGATCAGAAGAGTCCTAAGGCGGTGTAGACATAGGTACTCTAGTCTTGGGGAAGGTGAAAGGTGCCCTTGTGATCCTACAAAAGAAATTGAAGCAATAGGAACTCCCTTATCATAGCATAGCATTAGGTGGTAGCCATCAAAATGACAGTGTGGGAAAGCAAGACCATTGTTTTGCCTCATTTTTCACCACCAGCAAAACTGGCTGGGCATTGAAAAAGAAAAATATTAATCTTGCTTTGTTATGTCTAACCTGCCTGTTGTTCCAGCACATGAGTGCCTTCTCTAGGAGGAAATATGACTGAATTCTTCCTCACATTTGAGGGCAAGGTTTCCCTTACAGAGCTGGAAAGTTCAATGTGGAGGAGGAAAGTTCAATGTGGTGAAGGAAATTCACCTCTGAACTAGATTAGTCTATCTGTTCAGCAGCACCTGTTGGTTTAAAAATAAATGACAGTTATTGTTTATTATTAGGCAAAATATTATATCTCATTGGGAAAATGCTGTTTATTTCACTCTCAAGGTTTTTTATAAAACCTTTTCAGTGGTTTCATACACTGTTAAGTAACCTGAACCACAGAAATTAAAAAAGCTTTCCATCTTCTAGAGCAAATGTAGATTTTAGCCCTAATATTTATTCATAATGAATTAATGATATTAAATAACCAACCCCTAAATGAGTCACTAAGATAATGAGAGGTATTAGGTACTTAGGATGATGGAGGCACTTAAGTAATGAAGTGAAAGAACCTAAACAGATGGAAAAATAGATCAGATCTTCAAAACTAGTGGTTTGTGAAATGTTTTTCTAAATAAGAAGCGCGAGTCAGTACGTAAAAACAGCAATGGAAAGGGAATCTGGTCCAACTTATGCAAAAACCCTCACTCTTCACTATTTGCTAGTTCTCAGCCCTGCCTCTCTGGCCTTTACTTTTAGAACAAGGCTTCTTTAACTCCTGCTGATGCAATAAGTAAAAGCAGGGCTCAGCCTTCAATGCCTGGTATTAAACTGGTGCTGTGCTGCTAATGTACTCCATTGTATGGTCCTGCAAACAGTAGAGCCCTCATACAGTAAGCACCCTTATATGAAATGATTCCATTATCAGACACATGTCACAGAGGATTTCCTCCTATGTAAAACACTGACACAAATTGCTGAGCTACAAGATTTATCCATTTACTGTGCCACATCTCTCACAGGATTTTACCTTCCTGCACACAGACATTACTTTATGAGCCTACTTCTGTACAAAGAAAATTTGTAAAAAAAAAAAATTATAAAAAAATCAACATAGCACTTATTCTGTCAAGAAGTGTTTTTCCTTGAGTGGGAATTTCTTGAAGCAGATTTGGCTGAATATGGTATGTTGCGACCTTTGGAATAAAATGAAAAGCCTGTGGGACAATACCGGATTTTGGCAGGATACTGTTGTCGCTTTTCAGTTTTCACTTCAACCTCTGGCCAAATGCCACACCACAGCCTTGATCTAACAGTGTAAGTCACACCACAGCCATCACCATCCCATGTATTGAATGCACTATACCAACCACTACCTACTCTGAAATAAAACATTACTTGTCAACTCTTGCTCCACATTCCTCAGACTAATAGTTGAGGTGTTATATATGTACAAGTTGTAGATGCCTCTGAAATATTCGTGTAGTTCCATTTTGCATGCTGTGCCAGACCCTCTCCGTTCCCAGTTTGCCTTTTAAACTTCTTGATACCATTTTACTTGACAGATTATCTGCTGTAGAGAAGTATGAATAAAGAAAGAAAAGGCAATTTCATATTTTCAAGGATCAGTCTGGCTTGTCTTACTTGTTTATCCAGGTAACTGGCAACTTACAAAAATATTGCCCCAAAGTTCTGAATCTAACATGCACTACACAGGCATGGAAAACCCATCTTTAAAAATTCCTAACAGTCTTTGATCTCAAAATTATACAACTATCCCACAGAACACACCCTGTCTCTGCTTGCTACTTTTCCTGAAACCATTGGGCTAATAATAGAAAGGAAATTCTGAGTTACTGTGGACCAAGTCCTGAGGACCTTACTCAGGTTTTAATCAGACCCAACTCAGATAATTTCCCTTGAATGGACAAGAGCTAGCCAGCTTGTGTTAAATCAGACTGAAGATCACAGGATTTTCCTGGAGTTATTCACTTAATTTTCACTTCCTCATTGTGCTGAATCACACGTGAAATAGATCACATTCTACATAAAAATAACAACATTCATGTTTTCTAATCCATCAAATAAAGTGGTACTTTGCTTGCTTATACCTAGAAGAGGTTAGTGTTTTTTCAGACAGAGTTTTGATTAAAAAAAGCTGAGTAAGCAAGCCCAAAAAATCTTTCTCAGTATCTCAGGGTTTCTGGAAATGGAGTTTTCTTGACCTTGTGGCGGGAGAGGGTGTGTCAGAAACCCAAAGGGCTGCAGGTAGCTGGTTGCTGTCTGCAGCTAGAGAGAACAGCAGTTGCCAGTTACCAACTTCAGGATTTGGTAGGTACACCAAAATACCCATTATTTTCCTCATCATTCCAAGACAAGATCTGTCATCCTACTTGAACAATGATCAGAGAACAGGATCAGGTTGGGGTTTGTTCTGAAACTCCTAGGGATTCTTCCAACACCACAATCAGGATATTAGGTCTTTACTCACACTTTGCTGAAGATGATACAGTGTGTAACTGCTGGCTTGCAGACTTTTGCTAACTTTAATTCCAGAATAATAATGAATTGATGAATGAATAAATGAAGTTGTGGGTAGGACTTCAGCATCTGGCAGGTGTCCAGTCATCACATGAGAAAGCTGTACCAATAGATGAAGATGAAGGTGATGAAGACTTAAAAAAGGGAAGGGTTTTTGTCTTAGTACTGCAGAAGAAAATTATGAACTCAAAAGATAAACATTTAGCAGAAGGAATTGATGGAAATTACTGGAAAAACACCAACAGGGAGGGAGGTCAAAGTTCAAGGTACAAAATATCAAATACAAATCAAAGATATGATCAGATAACAAGAGAATAATTCTTTGATACATTTTCAGACATGATTGATTATTAATATTGGCGAATAGCAATGGAATGCTACACCCTGTGTCCTTGGAGGTTACAGTACCAGATGGATCAGGGGTCCATGAATGATTCTGTCATGACTGATCATATTCTAAAATGTGGCAAAAATAATCATTGTTTCTCATATTGCAAAAAAAAAGAGTAGTAACAATGAGCCATCTTGTCTGTTGTGTATATCAGTTTTATGCCAGCAAAGTTTCAATAAATTCCAGTTGCACTGGTATAACACTTGTGCAAGGTGTTGAAAGTCTTGCCTGATATATCTACCCCTCTTGCATGAAAATCAATATTAGCAAGGTTTTCCAGACATTATAGTGCCTGTACAAGCTGCTTTTCTTGGACCACTCTTGGGCTGCACAGGATTGCTGCAGAGGAGGAGGGGAGCAACTGTTTAGATCCGTCCCGAGGCCTGGACTCTGTTCCCCAGTCAGCACCATGCCCTGATTTACAACCTGATCCAGGAATCCTACCTACAATGCAGCTATATCAACACCTGCATCCTGGGGAAAACAAATATTTTTTAAGGTGAGATTGTTGAGTACAAATAAGCTGCAAAGCATAAAGCTGGCTCGGAGCCAGGCCCAACAAGGGCATTAGGCACCGCAACGCTCAGCTTTGCTAGTTCCAGAATGAACTATTAAGGGCATCATTAAAACGACATGTAAAATCAGCCTGTTACTTTGAGGTGCTAAGTGCTTCCATTGAAAAGCTTTAAGGGAGCTGAGCCTTCTCTGCATCTTATAAGATTGGACCCATATTTTCTAAAAATGTGATGAAATGATGCATTTTTATTTTACATCTTGACAAATCAATTTCCTGAATGAGTGGTGAGTTCACAGAAGGGGCAGCACATGTTTCATTCCATTAAAAAGAATTTACTAACCATTTTTCTTTTTCTTTTTTAGCTGATATATATGGCGTGCTGTGAACACTGAAAATTAATGTTAATTTATTTATCATTAAAAATAAGGAAATGAGGCTGAGCAGCATGGAGAGAAAGTCTGGAAAGTGTGAAAGTATGTTCTGTATTCATTACTTTCTATAGGTACTATTTTTGTTTCACTCGATAATCTCAAAGGGACACCAAATAAATTGGGGGTGACTAAGCTATTAAAATCGCTTATTTAATGGCTTCTCTCTTACTGGGGGAAAACTTTTCAGTCTGTTTAGACTGAAACAATCTAGGTGGAAAAAATCTGGTCCCATAGATTTGTTTTGGCTCCAGTTATAAAACCCTTTGCCTCATCTGTTTCATTTTGATCTTATTTAGTTGCATTTTCATCAAGATGAACATGACAACTTTGGTGGACCATCTCTGGATACAATACAGATTAAAATGTAATCATCCTCATATGCAAAATGATTTCAGGCTCAATGGTTGTCTATCAGATAGGTATCTAACTTTGTTTGGTTTCTACCATAGTCCAACTAGTGATCATACCGCCAAAGCAGACATTCACTTAAGTATTTCCCTCCTTAGGGAAATGCTTTGGTCTCTCTTTACAAACAAAAATGCCTAAGTTGGCTTGGAAAAGGGCTTGGAGAAGCTCTTTACAGAGATGCTAATACAGGGTGGAAGGAGGCTCACTGTGGAGCGAGGAAAGACAAAGCCACATGTTTAGCACAGGGGAAGTCAGCGAAAGGGACCCTAGGAAACAAGGAGCACTCCTGGAAAAGAAAGTGCAGCTAGAGCCCTGGAGAGGAGCGAGGGTCCTCACATTGCTGGCCTGGAGGGATGGGCAAATAAAGCACACAGTTTTGTCCTGCTGCAAGCTCTCTGTTATGAGTGTGATGGAAATCACTGAAATTCTGACCCTTTGGAGTCAAGAGGGCTAAGACTGCCCAGTGACCTCATCTGCTTTTCCAATACCTGAAGTGGAGTTTTTCTTTTGGCTAAGCTGGTACATAATCAATCCTTATATTTGGGGTATAGGTGGAGCCTATCCCAGGTTACATTTTATAAATGTATTGTAATCTCTGCAGTTATTGTACCTCATACATATTTTATGCTTAGAAAATTCAGATTGGCTGTTTCAGAGAGTCCCAAATGTGACTGCTAGACTTCATTAGCCAAAGAACATGGATTTTACTAGGTGCTAACTAATAAGATGACTGATTAGTTCCACTGAAAGATCAAACAAGACCAAATACTTGATATGCTTCTATTGATACGCTGGGTTTCCCAGTCTGCAAAACCAGAAAGTGGAACAGTTTTTCATATTGCTGCAATTCCTATAATCACTCTGTTATAGTGTATCTTTTCAAGTACATCCAGATTATCTCTTCAAATACAACCAGTAATCTGAACAAAATATATAATGTCACCTTTCCAAACTGAAGTGAATGGAATTGTAAACTGCAGGAATTTTCCAAACCAGAAAGACAGGATGAAAATACAACGTTGAAATCTGAGAAAGTTAATAAGGTTTAGCTTAGTAGGAAATATTTTATTACCATAGGGAGGTTTAAAATCACTTCAGAAAAATAGAAGTGCAGGAGTCATTTCTCTTTTAAAAAATATGTCACAGTCAGTAGTCATGAAAAAGATGATTTATTGCAGGATTCTATGCCTAAGTTGTAGGTGTTTAACTGCAAGCATGTGCTTACGTGCTTTTCCAAATAGAAGGGTATTTAAGCAAGTGCTTAAGTTCACTACTGAACTAGAGTCTTAAAGGTCTAAGAGGACACCCCTCAGGCCTGGATTTACCCACCTACCTTCAACCACTTAGCTGAGACATAACTAAAATAGGAGCCTTGTAATTCTACTCTCTCTTTACGAGGACTTTTATTGAATAGAGGTGGAATTTGGGGCAAACTGTCCTCCACAGTTAAATTCTTAGGTTCAGTGAGATGAATCCAGCCTAATCCTGAATTGAATCTAATCTAAATGAATGGCCTTTTTGCTTTCAAGCCACCTCATTAGGAAATGTGGGAGAAGAAAGACAACGTCTGCAGTATGCCATGAAATCACCTAACAAATATGAAAACAGCAGAAGGATGAGGCAGTCACCAACAGTTAAAGCACTTATCTGGGAAAATGAGAAAACAGGAATAAAATTCTACCTGAGGGGATTAAAAACTTCCTGCTTTTTATTTCCCAGAAGTCAGTCTCAACCACTGCAGCAAAGGCTATGGTAAGCCAGGATAAGGCCACAATACATTCTTCCTTACAAAACTATGTCATTGTTCAAAGAATTCAGTGCTTATAGGTCAAAGACAAAATAAAGAGACATCTTGTTATTGTGTTGTTCTGTGATTAGAACTGTCCTCTACAAGGGAAGTTGTGAGTTCTTATCCTTGCTGGCCATGCTCATTGCACTTTTTAAAACTTAGTGAGTCTTTAATGGAAAAATTAGTCTCTCTTTACTAGGGATGCAAGTATTGATGCCCTGAATTGTGCATTCAATCCACTTGCTGCTGCTCACATGTTGTACATTTTTTAAATGGTAACACATAACAAAAGGGGTTGTACCTAAATGTGACTTAACTGCTGCCTACATGTAAAATTATGAAACTAAAAGTCACGTAAGCTGCAAATGGAAATTTTTATGTTTGACAGGGTCTTGAGTTAAAAGCTACTTCCTTTGTAAATCTGGTCACTGATTATCATATGGTTATCATACATTAAAGCAATAAGAAAATAAAAAAATGCACCACATGAATGTTGGAATAGTGCAGCAGTCAGAACCTGTGCCAAACCTGTAGCTCTGGAAAATGGGGATGTAGCTGGATCAAGTTGCAACAGACCATTTATCCTGTGTCTCTGAGATGTGACAGTCAAGACAATGAAATTCAGAAAACACCCTTTTTTTACAACAGCTGGTCCTGAAGCACTTGGTGCTTTTAATAGTTTTAAGTCAGCTAAGACTAGTCATGAAAAAATCTTATCTAAGAGATGATCCAGGAGGAGGGCAAAACCAACATAGCAATTTGTGACTGTTCTGAGGCTATTATACAATATTAACAGACAACTCCCTTATAGAAAACAAGTCCCAGGAACCTGAAAGAAAGGGGGGGGGGGGTGGATGGAGGAGAAGAAGAATGCATATGAACAGTCTAGAAATCATTATTAACAAAACAGTTGGAGTTTGACAGGCAGCAAAAGCTCTAAGTTGAGAATGAAATTTTCTGAAGATGGACATTTTGTAACACTTCAGTGAGAGGTTTCAAACCACTGTAAGAAAGGGGAGGAGGAATAGGAAAAATCCCAGCAGAACTGAGAACAGAGCTGAAAGAGCCAAAAATTCAGCAACTCATATGCAGAGGAAAGATCCTCTTACCCTAAGACAGACTACATTGCTTATTGCTCTGGGAACCATGCAACAAAAAAGAACCACTGGAGTGTATACATTTGCTAGCCCTTTAGACTAAAAAACAGACAAATCTCTGCCTATCTTGAGATCTGAAGAATTAGATGTATAAAATGGGACAATTTTCCCCTACCTATGAGAGGAGACATACTGGGGAACATGGATAATGCCAAATAGCTTTCAACAGGGTGCCGTAAGAAAAACAGAAGATATTTGTTCACACTCAACAGTCCCTTTGAGAAATATTGTTTCTGCAGACTACCATTTGGGTTGATTCCAGCCCCTGAGGGGTTTGACTGCAAAATGTAACTTTTTTGTTGGTATGGAGGATACAAAAGACTACAAAGATGATGTTTAACTATGGGAAGAAAAAGTTGTACAGGATAACCAGAAGCTTTGGAAAAAAGATAGGGCAGCTGGGATAAATCTAAACAAGTAGAAAAGTAACTTCTATGTGAAGACAATAATGTGAGACAATAACGTGTGGGTGAGACAGTAACGTGAGAAAGTGTTCAGGTAGGTCACATCAAAGTTGAGGCCATTAATAGCAGGCATGTATTAATAGATGTGAAACTGGTACAAAATTCTTTGAAATTACTATTTATGTAAACTTGCTGCGTCTTAACAGCCTAAACTGACTACTTGGGAATGCTACAGTGCAAAGCTATTCAACAGACATGGGAAACTGAGGCAAAGAGGCCCTGATCCCAAAATATAACGACATGAGGAGCAACACTAAGTTCTTAGAAGATCCTGCAAGCAGGCTATTGGCTTCGTCTTCATGTAACAGCACAGCTGAAATTGGCAACCAATGTTTTATTCATCACAGATTATACCGAAGAACAATTAATTGTCTGTTCAAACAGAGGAGGCTTTGGCCTTGGTCAATGGTATAAAAAGTTTCATGGTTTTTTTATGCGAAGATACTAGTAACTAAAAATGCCCATAAAGTTGTTCTCAAGGCTAAAAAGCACCCCAGAAATACCTACTGCACAGGAAATACTCTTTCAGTTACAAATAGCTAATTTGCAGAACAATATGACAGTCACAGGCACACTTTCAAGAGGACCCAACAAAAGTGATGGGATTAACATTCAGCAAGAAAATGTTTGTCCATCTTTTCACTTGAAAGTGTGCAGTCTCTATTTGAAATTGAAACAAGGTCACTGGTGACTTGACAGTACATAAAAGGCAATTATGGCAAAAGCCACATATCCTGTATCACGAAATGTGATTTGTTATCTGAACACACTTTGTGACAAGTGTTGTGATTGTGGGGGAGAAATGAACACGAACAAAAGTAGTGACCAGTGAGATGTCTTGTAGTCTTAAGAAGTTGGCACCCTAGACAGATATGAACCATGGGCAAACAGTGACGTTTTCCACTTGTCTGAAGGGGCAAAACTAAGGTTTCTGGCAGGCAATAACCCCAAAAGTTGAGGGCTTAGAGGCACAAGACATGAAAGCAAAAAACAAAACTAGTGTCACTTGAAAGCAATGGTATTTATTCCTTGAGGAGCCTCAGTGAGCCTAGACTGCCTCACAGACCAATTGAACATCCTCATTAAGTATAATTATTTGATTGGTTATTGTTATGTGCATTGGTGTGTTAAGTAATGCTGTTTTTCAAGTGATATTATTCCACACCTTCACTTAACAGACACCAGGCCTTTAAAACAGTGTGAGTGGGTTACTGTGAAGCTCTCAGCATTGTTTGGCAAAGGCAGTTTGACCCAGATACAGAATAAAGAGGTTTTATGAAACCTTCAAGCCAGGAGTTCAGAACAGTCTCTGAACAATTCACTATGTGTCAGCGGACGTGCAGACGTTACACAGGCAGGAGGAAGTCCAAATCCTGCCACAGTGATGGGATGTCTTCCTAGTGGCTCCAGTGGGCTATGGATCAAAAGGACTTTCTGCAGGGACCTGTATCTACCTCCAGCCTCCCAGGTGCTGTCCAGTGCCTACTCCTTGTTGCAGCCCTTGCTGCCAGCGGGTGCATAGCCCCATTTCACAACACATAGCCTGAGTGCCAGCAGCTCTGGCAGCTGCCTCTCTAATAGTAGTTCCACATGCCCCTACGCAGCTTCAGTAAATAAACCTGCCAACATATGAGCGAGGTTGAAAAAAAATAATCTTTGTATTTGGATCTTGTAGGGGTGGTAAAAATTATTTCATTTGCCTTTCAGTCCCTCTAACACCAGCAACATACACATATGAAATGTACCACTTCCCAGTTTCCAGGCTTGGGGCTATTGTGGCAGGCAGTACCTGCCCAAACCCCTTCCAGAGGAGTTGGAGGGTCACTAGAAGCACTTTGTACAATGCCCTCTTTTTCCCTTAAAGGTGATCCATAGCTCCAGACTACCCAGGTTACAAATTATGCAGGGATAGTCTGAGGAGTTTGCCTCTCTGACCTGCTTTGTTTTAAAAATTAAGCACTATACTCTGTTTTGCTTGGGCCCTCTGTATGTGAGGGGTATGTGGGTAATGGGTAAACATCACATTAAAGGAAGGAATACACTGATCAGGAATGAATGAATATGACCCACAAAGGGAAAATTTACCAAAAGCACAGGAGTACCAAATCCTTACTTGGCTGCTTTTTTCTCCTTGTTATCTATCATGGCATCAGAGGTAAGCGAAAGCTGGCAAACACAAATAATTGTTTGGCCATAAATATAACTTCAGTTATAACCATTTTCATTTACTTGATATCTACTATGTTACAGCTATACGTATTCTTTGTGAACCAGGCATTCATACAGGGAAAAGGTGGCAGAGAGGGTTGCAATTCCTCAGGCTACAGGCACTTTAAGAATAAAAGGCTTAACTTTTCAGACTTTATGTATTCCAAAACCCTCCACAAACAAACATAGCTAAAACCATTGCACAAATACTTTTACTTCCTCTAAGCTTTATATTACAGCTTTCAGCTTATGGAAACGTTTGCCCAAGTTTGATTCAAATATTCCTTCAGAAAAATTTTAATGGTCTAATGAAATCTTAAGAGAAGGGGGTAAGCAGGCTATTACTCCAATCCCTGTTGTTAAAAACCAACCTTTGTGTGGAATTTGGGTAAGTTCCTCCCCAGAGGTACAGAATGCAATAAAGATAAGAAGGACTACACCTTGCAGCAGAGATCTGTGGGGTTGTATGAAAGGGGCTGCACAGTTACCAGCTGCCTACTCCAGTCTCTTTCTGGAGAACAGCTGGAAATGCATTCTCCAGAGATTGCATCTGGCTGGATTCCCCTGCACTCAAATCCCATTGATCTGGTTCCGTTCTAGCCCTCTGTACTCGCAGTTCAAAGAACAGCAAGGCCTGTAAAGAAATTACTGCCATATTGTTCAATCGGCCACAGTGAGCAATATATAGGATTATAATTAGGAACACATTAAGGGAAACAGCTCAGTGGAGATAAGCTGTTTGACTGCATACGCTTTTTGATGAGGGCTTAGTGCCAATCCCAGAATAAAAAAGATTAAATGTTTGTTACCAATCCTTTTGAACTGCTGGCAGAACATGTGGTAAAGCATTTTTGATTCAAATTAAAAGCATCCTAGGATAAAAATAACCCTGTTCTGTTAGACCTTTCCAAGTGAAACCATTTGTAGGCTGATTTATTGTCTTTTCCTTCACCTCCTTCCACCAGCGTGATTAACATATGCATTTCTGAATCACATGTAAGCCTGGACAGGTATTTGTCTTGTTACACATCTGTGTAACAAATGGCAATACAAATTGTATACAGAACAGATGTAGATTTTCAAAGTCCCGGCAAATTGTATTTGACCAAGTGCATAGATAAAAGTTTTATTGCAATTTATTGTTTCTTTCTGGTGGAGGCAGTCCTGTGAGGAGTCACCAGTCTGCAGGTGACAATACTGATGCAGAGCCCATTGCAGATAAAGATAAAGCAGACAGGCTTATAATCAGGGAAAAACCTGTAGGAAGGGAAACACAGCCAAAGAAGAAAGCAAATCTCCACTAATAGCCCCGTGAAATGCTTATCACTGCACTCTGTGGTGTCTAATTTATATATCTGGGAGATGTTGTTTTTAGGATTCTTTCTTCAGTCTCTATTGGCACCAAGTATACCAGAGAGACTGGAATTTGACAGATTCATGCTATGTTCATGGAGCCTCCCACACTGAGACAGGTTTATGAAGTTACTGCATGTAAATTACTAGGGCTCAGGGAAAGCTACGTTCTCGCTCACATCCCCCTACACACAGAAATATCATTTTTTACATCCTTTTTAAGCTCCATTTTTAGTGAGCTAATTAAAGATATGCAATTGGATAGGTACTGACTGCCTTGACCAGGAAATATATGTACTAATGTTAACAGAAATATCCACAACAGACTTCTCAGCTTCATTGTAGAAACAGAGGTTAAAAAAATAAATCAGGAAATTTGTAATAAGAAGATGGATTTAAGAGGCTAAAAACATAAAGTGATCTTACATTCAGAGCAGTATTTCTTCTTCTGGGAAATCCAGTCTAATAATACTAAATGCTTTTAAGCAGTACTATGTTTACAACATGTGGAACTTCATATAATTGCCTCAGTTCCCATCTACTTGGGATTTAGAGAATTTGTACTAAGTCTAACATACCATAGGAACACATTTGTACCAAGATGAAGAGCAGTCATTTCGCACACAATGTGGCGGGGAAATGACAGCTTATTGTGAGGACAGACTTCCAGGCAGTCACCGATCCAAACTGCTGACTGCTTTTGGCCAGGAGGAATCCTGGGCAGCATCTCTGGAGATAGACAGAAGTCCACCTCTGCTTAAGATAAGCATCCTATCCTCCACACTGAGCCCCCAGCTGTTGTGCCATACCTCAGAGATGTTTATAAAGTTCTGCTCCCCTATCTCATCCCTGCCGCTGTGCCTGCAGCCCTTGCCCTTTCCTCACAGGTGACTCACTTTGCTGCAGCAATCCCACTTCTGACAGACCCAACTCCTACTCGTTCCTTTCTCAAGGAAAATGCAACTGAATCCATTACCAGGTTTCACTGAAGGGATACAGGCAAAGGACCACAGGAACTGGCATGCGTTTCCTGAAGTCTGCAAATTGCTTTGAGATCACTGGTTGGAAGTTGCAGTAGATGACATGAAATTATTATTTTAAGATGTGAAAAAAAATATATGGCACTTTGATTGAAAAGGAGACAGTCATGTTGATGAAATGTTTACTGTAGTAGATGCTTAAGGTAATCATACTCAAGCTTTAGGCCAAAGCTCTTGTTAATTGCTGGCAGAGATGGTGCCAGACTTGGTCAGAAACTCCAGAGCAACAGAACAAGGTGTATCAGGCTGGGGTCTGGCCTGGGTCCCAAACACAGAGAATGACCATTTTGGTAGCCGAATTCAGGAACTGAGACCCATCCTACCAACAGCATCTTTAATTCTTAGGCCAAGAGGCATTCTTTTGCCTGGAGGTGGGATCCTGATTCTCCATTTCCTGCTGCTGTCTTTTTGAAATAAAGCCTTTGTTACCTGCCTCCAAGTGTCTTTGAAGGTACAAACAACCCAGGCTGTTCTTCTTCTCAAAAGCTGTGTCTGTCGGGAAGCTTTAAGAGAAATAATCACCCAGACTTGCTGACGATGATTTGATTTACCTGACCTGCTAGTGTTACTCATATTTTGGGGATGAATATGATTAGAAAGGAATGTAGTAAACAACTAATATTAAAAAGTTCACATGCCATATATCCAGAATCACAGTAAAGGGAAACATGAAAATCAAATTCAACCACTGGTAACGTTGCTGCATTGGTAACATTGAGAGAGATGATGATAACAAAAAGTTTAGATGTGCCTCTTACAAAAATAATTTAAAAAACTCCCTAACCAACCAATCAACCAACCAATCAACCAAACAAACAAAAAAAACCAGAAAAAAAGTGGAGATTGAAATCTCAAAGGAGGAAAAGGAGAACAGAGAAGGGAGCTAGTACTAACCCAGTAAATCTCTTTTGAAAATGACATTAAAATATTTGAATTTAATTTTTCTTTCTTTTGAGAATTTTTTTTAAGGAAAGTGGGGAGTAGCCTTAGGGGGGAGAATAGAAAATAAATCTTTGATTTAAGAATGCCAAAATATTATTTAAAAATTAAAATTAATTTACTTTCTCCAATGCTAAACTAACAAAAATAAGCCCGTAAATTAATTTTCTTCTCAGGTAGACAGCAGAAAGCTCACATTGTAATATTACACCTGAAAATTTAAATAATGATTCCTTTTTATAAAAAAAAAAAACTTGACTGGAAAGTTTAACCAGAACTTAATATTTTTTCAACTGCTCATACTTTTTTGCACCTCTCTGAAATCCTTTCTTTCCATCCTTTCCACCAAGGAAAAGTATCCCAAAATAAGAACTGTATGTCTTCATTCTCCATTTGAGAAGGCTTGGCACTACTCCCATTTTTCAGGGAACCAGCTAAAAAGCAAAATAAAGCACCTTCAAAGTAACCACATCACACAATTTGTTCTCTTGACTTCTGAAGTGGAAGATACATACCCACCTACATGAGGAGCCTGATTATCCATTGCCTTGCTCGCATACATGCTGACTTAAAACTATCCAAAGGAATTGCAAGATGAGCACCAAGTACCACCAGTTCAGGTTTCCATTTAGCATCCAATTTGCAGCCACCTTTCCAAAGGAATAAAGAACTGTAGATCTGCAAATACAAAGGCATAACTTCACAAATGTTTCCTTCACAAACATCACTCTCTCCCAGACTCTTCTTACTGCTCATTTCCAGCCTGGCATCTTCCCTTCAGCATAACACTCATACAGCCATGAGTGAACACACCCCACTCCCCAAGCGGCTCTTCCCACAGACTCACAAACCAGACCACCTGCGAGGCCAGTACAGGCATAAAGTGCAGCACCTGGGTCTAGGGATAGGGAATGAGGGTATATTAAGCCTGTTACTGGCTATCTTGGTTTTGGATGCGAGCTGACTCCTGTTTAGCCTAAAAGAGTCTATGTATCGGGATCTCCTGTTCTTCTAGTGAATAATTCTAGCCAAAGAACAGCCTTCACGAGTGGCAGTCTCCCCAGAGGCCATCAGATATAAAAGACAGCTGATGAAAGTGTCTCCCAGCCTCATTTCTATCATCCTGCAATGGCAATGGAGCTTGCCAACTGACAATGAATTGCATTTAGATGGTTGTTTTGGAAGTTGTGGGCAACACTGCTGGTTCACAAAGTAGATGGTAGGCTTCTTGGACATCTTCTACCATGTAACATGTAGTAGACTCCAGTAAGTGAGCAAACAGGCCTAACCAAATGAAGAACAAACGTTAGAAAAATCTGAAATGCTTGGAAACTGTACCCAGGAGGTTCTGCAAACAATTACAGATGGTCAGTGTTTGTCTGGAGAGGCCTCACACTGTTTTTTCATAGCTTGATTTGCAAATTTTCTCACCAGCATTTCCTATCCTGTCTCTTTCTTAAAAGAGAGTCTGTAATTTTCATCCAAATGTCCTTAGAGGTGTCACTGTGCATGACACAGTAACTGAACCTCTTATTCAAGAGGGCTTCTGCTCTTTTTCATTGCTGCACAAACTGTGTTCTCTGCAAGTTTTCATTACCCTTAGGAAGCATATGAGCCAACTATAAAGTTGATCAGACCCTAAAATAGATGCAGCTGGAGAAAGGAGTTTAATCTAAGAAAACAGGGAGCATTTCTGAGCCAGTTTTGTATTACAGTTAGTGTTGCCTTTGTTGCAAGGCAAATGTGTGTTTAGAATAGCATGACTGTCAAAGAAAATATTTACAGCCAGGGAGGACCTTGAGAATCCAAGCAGGGAGGTTATTTGCATATCTGTACACACAAATTTACTAGATGTACGTTACACACAGAGCCACAGTTTCAGAACTGTCCTGGCAGAAAAGCCTCCATGGAAACCACGGGCACGCGTGCATGTTTTTGGCCAGGTCTCCCTGCAGTTCCTGCCTGCCTGAGGCTGGTGGGCTTTTAGCAAGAGCCAGGTTTTAACTTAGCTCCTCTCCAGAGCAAAGAATAGCATCTTCAGTGGCAGTTACCCAAGAAAAGTCTTGGGAGGCAGAGCATTTCTGAGATGCTGAGACACAATTTCCTTCCTGGTTCCCATTTGCTCCCAAATGCTACTAATTTACTGCAGGCTTACGTCAGTATTGAACTACTTCCCTGTCAGCACTAGCTCAGATGCTCTAGCCAGTCAGTAAAGAAGTAAAGGCCATATTCACCCCTTCCTTCCCAGTCCGCCACATCCCACCTGCTCTCTCTCCACCTGCTCTCAGCAAACCACTGATGGAGGGGCATCAATTCTGCAGCTGACTCTTTCACTTGCGTAATCCAAAGCACCATCCAGCAGCAAGCCCATGAAGGACGTTATGGAAAACTTTTCCTTCATCTCAGGTGCTTGTGGAAAATCAGTGGAACATAGTTTACACTATACAGTGTAACTAACTGTAGGAATTTACTGAAGCATGAGGCCCTGAAGTAAAACTCTTCCTACATGGAACCCAGATCCAATTATCTGAGGTTTTCCAGAAACAACCCCAAGACAGTATTGCTAAGAGAAGATACCCAGAATATGATAAATAAATAAATAACTTTTAAAAATTGTGTTGAAGGAAAAAGTCCAACCCATCTGCAGGAAATAGTTCGTATAACTTGGAGGAGCCTCAGCCTTGCTGAGGAGCAGTCTTGGCAAGGTCCAGAAGTTTTTCATATTGTTGTTGGCAGGCCTCTGCCTACAACCATGATACCTTCAATTGCTGAGGTACCACACTTCAGAAAATTTTGTTATGGCTAATTAAGCAACAGGCAGAGCAAAGCTTGTTTATTCTTTATTTTACAGGAGCGTTAATTGAGAAATAAGCAAGTGGGTTGAAATTACCAATTGGCTCAGCATTTTCTCATGATCTCAGAAAATTGCAGACAGTCTGCTCTCATTTCTCATTGACTTTGTAATTTTTTGTTTGAATCAGAGAGCATATTATCTATTCCATATAAGGAATTTAATATATCTAAAAGGAATAATTTATTTACTTCATATATGTTTCACGTTAAAGTATACACTTTGCAGATGTCATTGTAATGGAATAATTCACCCCAGAATTTGGATCAACTCTTAGACCTTCTGTTTTTCAAAAGACATTCAGTGTGTTATATTCATATTGTTGTTAATAGCACAAAAATAAAAATCAAGCACAAAAATAAAAATCAAGAATACAGAGGAAACCTGTGTAATTACTCCATACTGGTGTCTATGCAAAGTTTACATATATTGTCTAGCTTCCAAGCAGATACCACATATGGAAGTCTTGGTTACATCAGAAAAAACTACCTCTAGTCTAAGATACTGTTTTGCTGCAATGGGAATAATAAGTTGTCATTAAACTGTACGAAGGGAAACACCTTTTCATAGTAGAGGAATGACATTATAGTAGCTATTTAATTAAAATATATCCCATAAGGCTCATGAACTTTTAAAATATTTAGACAAGAAAAGGAGGCAGATAGAATATAGCAAATGCACTAAAAAAATGCGTTGGTTGTTCTTATCACTTTCCTTGTATCAGGACCTTCAGGCACAAGCTCTACTGAAGTAATTAGAGCAGCCACAGATACTGAGGCCACGTTATGCTTTTCCAATGGATCACATTATTCAGGAGCATGTTTCACTGTGATTCACACTGTATACTGTGGAAATACTCAAAGACTTCTCGTCCTCGTTTCATTTGTGTACACATTTGCCATTAGCAGATAAACTAAGATGCTGTAGTCAACAGACTGATGTAAATACATGACATATTTCATTTACATGGCTTATTGTCCCATTGTCCCCTACCATTACTCTCAAAGTGAGATATTCAGGATATATCTATAGTAGAAAATTAAACATCACTTGAACAGTTTTCTGGCACTGAGGCCAGCTGGCAAGGACTAGTCTGCATTTGCATTTTAAACTCTTTTACCTTCAAAGACAGGGTGGCTATGTTCACATTGCCTGCTAGGAATGGCTGCTGGCCTGTGTGTGCTCCCAAACCATGCCAAGGAACTGTTTGGTGAAGTCTTAGGTGGAATAGACCAAAACCACACATGAGCTGTTTAAATAATTGAGTATTATAGATCATTGGATTCCAGGACCCAGGAATGTTCTCTTGCATTGCTTAATTTACCAGCAGAGACAAAAACCTTGAGGAATGATTCACCTAACTTAGCCATACATGTCTTCAGTATAGATGCCTTCACCTGAGCTAATTGCACTAAGTTGCTTTCATAGCCAAAGAGTGAAGTAAATACTCTTAAAGAACAATTCATTTCACGTAATTTAACTGCCTGCATTAGTATAAGATGAATCATTCTTTTTTTTCCCCTCACTGTTAAAGAGGGCTCAGGTGACTAGTTCAAAGGTAGATGTCCACCATAGATAAGATGTTTTTCTCCATGGGACTCTCCAGCGAATCAAGTTTTACTGCATGGAGGTAGTACTTCATTCCTTCTCAGATTCCCCCTTTCTCTCAGAAGCATATGCTAGCATTTGGTTTTGGGACAAGAACATGATGAAACGCAAAGCAAAAAAGTCTGTTTGTTTGTTTTGCTACTTAGATACTAATAATTAAATCTGCCTTGAGGTTACACAAAAGCCCAGTGTCCCTGGATTTCCAGTCATTCTATGCCACTAGGTGAGAAAACAGATATTGTAACAGAGCAACTCAAACCTTTCCAAAGCCACCCACTTTCATGAAAAATATATCACAAGCAATTAAGAAAGAGATTACATCTCAGGGGATGCCATTAAATCACTTTTTGACTGGCAATGCAAAATCACAATGCATTCAGTGGCTGGTGATTGCTGGGAATCAACCTGATTCAGTTGGGAATCTGTACTTTGACTGATCAAACTACTAAGTCTGCATTGTCAGCTCTCTTCTTACAAGTCTCCTCAAACTTGTTCAAAGAGCATGAATAAATTTTATGCATTATTTATCTTGCACTAAACAGTGCAGTTTGTGTAAACTTACAAAAAGAAATAGTAACATGTTCTTTCTCCAAAAGCTTGCAAATCAAAGATAGACAAAAACAAAGTGTCTGGCACAGGGTAGGAGAATGTGACTGTAGATTTATTTGGATCAATACACCACTAGAGGTTCTTTTTTTTAATGTCCTGGATTTAACACTGCATTATTTCAACTTCACATCAGTGTAAATCTGGTAAAATCCATGGAATTCAAATGGAAGAAAAAGAAACAAAACCCACAGTAATCAACCTGTACCTGTACATGTAAAAATCTGTACTTTCAAGAGTGACCGGTGAGGGGATTATCCTCTCTTTCCAGAGACACCAAGTTAGATGAGTTGCTCGTTCTTGATTTTAGAAAATGTCAAACATACACCTGCTAGTAACTACATTGCTTTAGGACATCCTAAAAAACTTAGGCTGTGTTTTTCCACTCATAAGATTTTTGGAAAGAAGGATCATTAAAGAATGAAGCAAAAATATTACATGTGGTAGTATAATAGCAAAGCAAGAAAAAAAAGCAGAAAAAACACTTTATCACTCTATAATCTCCTTATCAACTTTGCACTAACATTATAAGTAGATTAATATCCTCTTGCATTTTTTTCTCACAGGAATGTCATAATACAATTTTTCAGTTAAGCTTCTAACTATGGGACAAAATCTAGGTGTTCAAAACTGGCTACTGGCTTGGGCCTACTCTCACAGAACCACTTAAGAGTGCTTAATTTTAAGGGATCAGCTCCTTAATGTCATCTAAAAACTAGGAATATTGCTGACATTTTCAAAAGAATTGAGAAAGAGATCACTCACACGGGGCTGCTAGTGTCAAACTTACCTCCAGAAAAGGTGCAGTTGCTTTCTGGGAAAGAAAAGTCCGAGAGGATTAAGGTGCAGTAAAATCTAATGGTTATTTTTATTCTCAGCTGTCTAAAAGACATGTGCGAAGGTAAGAAAAAGGCAGCTTGCTCACAGAGAAGGTGGAGTGACAGGCGTAAAATGATGGAGTTTTTGGTTTGGTTTGGTTTTTAAAAACACTTTCCAAAGGGATATAGACAATGCACAGGTAAGCATAAGAGCACCTGAAGTTCAGTGTGCAGACTAAGAATGGCATTCATAGTTCTGAGTTAGGTGCTTACCTGCATTAAATGCAGGACTTGAGAGATGCCTGTACTCCAAGTAGGAAATAGGAAGCCTCAAGCCAGGTAATAGCAAAATTTAAGAATGAAGCATGTTTGAAATCTTGTGTCTCCCACATACATAGAAGCATCTTTTTACAATGGAGATAAAAGCCTACATGCAACTGGGTTTCACGGCTTGAAATCTCCCATACTTGGATGTAAGAAAGAGGTTCCCCTCATTATGTATCTGCAAAGTTTCTTTTTAATCACATGGGTAGAGGAACAAGTTGTGCTCAGAATTTTGCACAGTTGCTCAGTAGTTAGATCACCAGAGGTGTAAGACCTTTTCTCTCACTTTCAGAAAATAGTCCCACAGCCCCCACCTACTCAGAAATTACCTTTACTACCACGGAGCCTTGAGCTGAAGGTCTCCTCCTGTGCAGAGCAAAATGAGGCCATTAGGAAAATAAGCAAGAAGAAAGCTGATTCCCTTATTTAGTGATGAGTACAGTCCTTTAGGAGAACAAAGAGATTTTAGAATCTTTTTATCTGTACCATGAACTGTGTATTCTGTATTTTTTAAGATATTATTAAACAAAACACAAAGGCAGAGAAAACTTCAGGCAGCCAACTAGTCTCATCAGAAGTGTATGGATTTATCTCCTCCTGGCTATTCTTTTCTGTTCTAAGTCTGAGGAGTTTCAAGTGGCTTCATCATTCCTTGCAGTGCAGTGACTTAGAGACAGTTGTGAGTGAATGGAGTGAAATCCAGTTGGTGGCCAGTCACCTGGTCCAGTGTTCCCCAGGGCTCAGTATTGGGGCCAGTTCTGCTTAATATCTTTATCAGTGATCTGGACGAGGGGATTGAGCGCACCCTCAGCAAGTTTGCAGATGACACCAAGTTGGGAGGGAGGGTTGATCTGCTGCTCTAGGGTAGGAAGGTTCTCCAGAGGGATCTGGACAGGCTGGATCGATGGGCCGAGGCCAATTGTATGAGGTTCAACAAGGCCAAGTGCTGGGTCCTGCACCTGGGCCACAACAACCCCATGCAGTGCTACAGGCTTGGGGAAGAGTGGCTGGAAAGCTGCCCAGCAGAAAAGCACCTGGGGGTGCTGGTTGGCAGCCAGCTGAGTATGAGCCAGCACTGTGCTCAGGTGGCCAAGAAGGCCAACAACATCCTGGCCTGTATCAGAAACAGTGTGGCCAGCAGGAGCAGGGAGGTGATCGTCCCCCTGTACTGGGCACTAGTGAGGCCGCACCTTGAGTACTGGGTTCAGTTTGGGCCCCTCACCACAGGAAAGACATTGAGGTGCTGGAGTGTGTCCAGAGAAGGGCAACCAAGCTGGTGAGGGGTCCAGGGAACAAGTCTTATATGATGAGCAGCTGAGGGAACTGGGGCTGTTTAGTCTGGAGAAAAGGAGGCTGAGGGGGGACCTTATCACTCTCTACAAATACCTGAAAGGAGGTTGGAGCGAGGTGGGTGTCAGTCTCTTTTCCCAAGTAACAAGTGATAGGACAAGAGGAAATGGCCTCAAGTTGTATCAGAGGAGGTTTAGATTAGAAACTAAGAAAAATTTTTTTACCAAAAGGATTATCAAGCACTGGAATAGGCTGTCCAGGGAAGTGGTGGAGTCACCATCCTTGAAGGTATTTAAAAGACAGGTAGATGTGGTGCTTAGGGACATTGTTTAGGGGTGGACTTGGCAGTATTAGGTTTACAGTTGGACTAGATGATCTTAAAGGTCTTTTCCAGCCTAAATTATTCTATGATTCTGTGATTATGTGACATGCCTGTTCCTTAAGTTTACTAAGCTGCTGCACCACCTGATGAATTAATGCATCCAACTTGATAAATTATTATAAATCCTTGTAACAAGATCTTGCAAGTACATAGATTAGTTATTTCAGCAACATGAGATGGAGATTATCTGAACACCTGTGTTGAATGTGTTGAGTTTTGCCTGTATTTTGTCTGCAATAATCTTAATTGATACATGTATTTCTTAATTTACTTAGTTTATTTTAATTTATTGGCTGTAATGCCAATGTCATCCCTTCTGGATGACACAAAACACTCACTTTGCTCTTTGTGTCATATTTGTTTTGTGCTCAGTCTAAATCCTGTTCTCACTGCTGAGAGACCTCACATCTAACTCTTCTTTCTCTTAAATCTCAGGGAATAGTTTTCATAAAGTTCTGCAGGCCTGCCTTTTTGAAATAAAGACTCATCATTGCTGTCTAGCCTGTGTTTGCTTTAATATTTAATATAAACTAAATCAGATCAGGATTCAAAGCTATCTGCTATAGTTAGAACTTCCATTACCTCTTTACCATGTGCCAAAAGAAAACTGGTAAAAGCATTGCCTCCTGTTGGTTTGGTAACTACTGAAGAAAAGTTCCAGCCCTCAAACATAGCTATATCAGGACACTATCAATATAAAGTACAAATGTTTTTCAGACTATTTACGTGAAACTTAGCTTCCCATAATAGCACAATTCTGGCAATATTTCTACCTCTTAAACCATTAAGGAAACTTGTATCCATGTCTAAATCCAGTCTGAAATCACATCAGGTTTCTGGCATAAAATGTCACCACCAATTACATTTTCGGGGGTTGGAAAAGTTAGGTTTAAATTGGCTTAATCTTGAATTTGTAAAACTTGGTGGCAAAAGTTGCAAAAAGCTGTATTCTTGATATTCTTGAGAGATTTATCCAACTTCCTTTTTTTTCTCTCTCTCTTTTTTTTTTTTTTTTTGGTAAAAAGCTCTACAAGGAAAGGTAGTTCTGGAGCATTTTCTGTTTCTACTTACTGTCCTGGCTTGAACAAGGAGTTTTAAAAGTGACTACAGAACAAAAACGAGTCAAGAAAGGTTATGTCAGCTTTTTTTTAAAACCAGTGTACTGGTTCATTGGAAACACACTTTGAGTTTCACGCAGTTGTTTAAGTCAGTTCTTTTTTTGATTAAACATATTTGATCATTCCATATTTGACAAAGACTCTGTCAGTAGTGCCATCAGGGAAAGTGGTCTCTGGCAGGTTCAACTTTGGTGGTAAGGTTAGTGGATAGAGTTTGCTAACAAAATCCGGCACTCGCCAACCCACACTGACCACATGTGATGAGTTTCCAGCAAAACCCTTTAGCATGATGCATCCAGACTGATGAGGTTTTTTTCTACCCTTGTGAAGAGAAGAGGAACTCTTAGTGACAGGGCAATCTTGGGGACAGTCTCGCCAACAATTGTGATTACAGAATTTTAAAACTTTAAAATTTAAGACATTAAGAACAAAACCAGTTGTTCTCTTGCATAAGTACCCAATATAATTTTTGAGTAAATTAGGCCTCTAAAGGCATGCTTAAGCTTATTTTAAGTGTCCCTTCATTTGCACATAAAATACATTGCAAGGCTGAGGCTATTATTCCATCTATTGCTTTGTATTGCTACTTTCCATTATTGCAGCATTTTATCCATACAAACCAAACATGGAACTCCATGTTTGAATAATTTAAGTGGCCAATCATAAAAATACATATATACATTCAAACAATGTATAGATTTTCATGGCAATAGGGATATTAGTAATTTTTAATTTGGTTCTAATGCTAAGGAGAATGGCTGTACTAGAGAAATTAAGCACTGGGGCTCCCATGAGACAGTGTTGAGACCTGCTCTTTCTGCTCTACCTGTGAATGAAGAATCCACTAGCATTTCTCACTGATACCATTTTATGTTCAGATAAGTATTTTGTCTTCAGATTGCTCATTTTGCATGCAGTTAGAAGTTTCTACACACTTGGTCAAATATAAACTTATTACCACGGCTTGAATGGGAAATATCATAGGAAATATTTATTTCATACTGCTTTGTAATCAGTATGATAGTCTTGAGAGAAATGCAGCCAGAAATGAACCCTAAAGGTCATAAATACATTATCTACAATTTTTTTTTCTCCTTTGTTCCCATAAGAACAGGGTTTTGCTGTTTCTCCATCATATGGTTTGGTTATTTTTTTTTCCTATATTTATATCATGTCCTCCAGGTTTGCTAAGCCAAAATTCATTCAAAATAGCTGGGCCACCTGCACCCAGGTGGCAGAATTCCTAAAGGTGCTGACTGAGGGCTGTGGAAGGACTGCTCTCTGGCTCCAACTCCATCCTTAGTCTGGCATGCCTGCTTAAATTCTGTTGCAGACAAATGGGATTATTCAGAGCTTAAAGTCAAGCATGTGCTTAAGTACTTTGGCAAATCATAGTATTGTCCATGGAACTCACTCCAGATATTAACCTGAAGATATCCAGCTGGATGGTTTTTTAAGGTTTTACTGCATAAAAAAATATTGATTCTGTCTGACCTTTTTCAATTTGGATTTGCAGGTAGAAGTTTTATAGTTCATCACTTGACAGGAATGTTAATGATGAGATAAAAATCAATCTTTTTACCAGCTGCTGGAAATAGTTGGATGTTTTGTATTAATCAGTCAAGTGTCAGTGTGAGACATACAATAAAAATAACAAATATGCTTCTCCGGTCATCTCTTCTTAGCCATCTCTAGCACCTGTGCTGTTCTCTTAAGAGTTCATTGACTGAGGTCAGATCACTGGCATAGTTTTCTGTGGAGAAATACAAATATAGTTTTTCTTTTTAAGCCCTAAAGCCTAATAGCATGGACAAGGAAAAATCCAACCACAGTAGTCTCCTAATTGCTTAGAGATTTTGTTCAGAAACTGACACATCTCTATTTTTATTCATTAAATATTATTCAGCCTTTTGAAACAGTGAAAGAAGATCTGTTGAAATAGGTATTTTGCATTTATGAAAAAAAAGGAAGTAATTTTTCATAACAGAAGATTATGCACAAATTGGAAAGGGGTTTGATCAGCAGTTGAGAAGATAAACATGTGAAACAATGTTATTTGTCAGCAGGTTGACTACTATTTTATGTTTGCAAAGACTGGAGGTTAATCTTTAGATTACAATACAAAACACACGGAAATCCTAAACGGAAGGAACAGAAAATCTATGGCCACCAAGCAGATATCCTTTCTTCCATCCACCAATCCACAACTTTGCAAAGACCAGAGACGCTGCCCTACCCACAGATCATGCACTTATGACTGCTCCTTACAGATGCCACATTTTTGGTCTTTTTCTCTCCCCGAAAGAAACCCCACCTTATCCCTTCAGGCACAATGATCCACAAAAAACAAACTATACTGGCCATTGGTAGCTTTCTAAAGAGAAGTTGCAGTGAAAAGAGTTAGACAGGTTGGAATGCCAGTCTATGACATAGAGTACAAAAGTGGTGGTGAGTATTTGTGGTTGTTATCTGCTACTAGTGACTTAATGTTACTTTTCTGGCTTCTCTGTGTTTCTGTCAGGTATCTGTGAAGGAATTTCACCCAAATGACAGCTAAGGTTGTATATACTTTTGATGTAACATTTTTTGGTGTCATCATACATGCCAGAAATTGTCAAAACTGCATAGGACTAGATTCCTCTGTCTTTCCACAGTTATCATTTCTAGAGATTAAGTTAATTCAGTTCAATTTGGTATACTGTGTCTCTGAGCTTCAGTTTTAGACTTTGTATTGAGTACTGTGTGAAAATACATCTTGCAGCCAAATCTGCAAATAAGCTGAAGTCATAAAGAAAATATCAGACATAGCAGTTGTGAGACACAGGAGCACTACACATAAAATGAATGCGCAGTGCCCCGGCTCGGGGGGACCGGCGGTAGGGTGTTCTCAGCGGAGGGCCCGCGCCGCTCAAACCTGCTTCCTTTGGCCCTCCGCCAGAGCCCCAGTTTGGCAAAATTCAGAGTGCAATGTAAGGCCTGTCTGTTCAGAGGGGCGGTTAAAATGCCGTTGGATTATTCTTAGCAATAGGATATGGTTCAGGGAGTTGTTTGGGGTTTTTTTTATTTTGTTATTTATAAGATCCTTGATTATAACGAGTTCTATATTTTTCTGATGTTTAGGATTGTCATTCAAGAAGTGCAGTGCAGATGCACAATAGCAGGAGGCCAATATTAATTAATTAGATTTGCTTCATTTTCAATCAGGCATTACGCACTTGAATGAGAGTACAATAAAATCATGCTCTAAATCATAGATTCAGGATGACTATTTCCTTCTTAGTAAAGAGCAAAATTTTTAATCAGCTTTCCCTGATTTCAAATACAGACCATCCTCTCAGGCATGTCACCTTGCATTTAGTAAATTAATTGCACATTTTCCAATTTGAAGTTATCTGAGTTCTTGCCAATTTGGGTTGAGATTACTTCCTGAGCTATAGACAGTTCAGGAGGGTTTTGTTGTTGTTGTTGTTTTAAAACCTGCTGTGCTGGAGGGAAATGAAGTCTTGACTTTGATGTTCTTAGTGCCATTACAGCTGTAGAGTTCGACCATCTGTGCTGCCTCAGGTTTCCTTCAGAGAAGAGCAGTGGGGTACAGCTATCAGCCTTTGGGGACGGGATGTCTCTAGGTGAAGAGTGTGGGTGAGGAGTCTCATAGCCATCAGATCCCGGCTGCCAAGACATTGCCCGTAAGGGCTACTGGAATTAACTCAAAATGTCCTGTGCTAATTTATAGCTTGCTTTGTTGCCCTGATTGCAAGAGCATCTACATGGTTAAAAGCAGGATTTTCCAATTTTTCTCTCAGGGTAAGCCACCCAGCCTCTTTTGAACTTACTTCATGGCCATATGACAAGGTCCCTTCTCTGTTGTGTGAATTCTCTTTGCTATTGAGAAGAGCGAGTAACGAAACTTGGTTTCCTACAGATTTGTGTCTTCTGTTCCATACACTGGAATACCCCTATTTCCTTCCCAAATCCTCCACTTTCTGACCTGCTGGAAAGGAAGGGGCTCCGTTTGTTATGGCTGAATCATGTGTGTGTTGATTAGCTGGTTCTTTATGCAAATGCTGCTTGGTCAGATAGTAGTTGCATCTTGACTTCTAAATATTCATAAAGGAAAGACGAGAGAAGATCCCTCTGTACACTCTCCTTAAATGGGACTCTAATGGGGTCTCCCTTTTCCAAACAGTTGGTTAACATTGATTAAACTCATAAGACTTCTATCAGAAAGTGGCCACCACATTTTTACAGTTTAAGGGGGGCTGACAATAGGCAGAAAGATGGAAGGCTATGCAGTTGGTGTAATAACATATACCTTGCTTCTTTGGGAAATTAGGGAGAAAATAGTCCTAAAGCTAGACATTCACATAATCTGGCCAAAAAGTTTTGAAGAAAACTTTTAATGGATAAAATGTACTTCAGTTAAAAAAAAAAAAAAAAGTAGACTACTTGGAATTCTGTCTTCTGCCAAAGATAATTTCAGTGGAAAATTTTAATTGTCTTTTTTTCTTTATATGTTGTACATTCATCATGTATACATGGAAATATATATCCTCTATCTTACTTTATGTAAGTCTATCATAGAATCATTGCTTGTATTCATAACTGAGGCTGTTTTTTTCTTAATGCAAAGATACAACTGCTTGCAAGCACAAGTTTATGCTATCCAAAATTATAGTGTTTTCTCTTTAAATTTAGAATACAGCTTCTTAGAAATTACAAGTAAAATAACCTTAAATCATAAATTGATTTATTTAAAATGGAGATTTTAAGAAATATGCTATTATATGTCATGCTTTTTTTTCTTCTAATAAATTGCCTTAGTAACATACCAGCACTTGACTTCATGCTTACCAGAAATGGTAGGACATGGTGGCCCTTTTAGATTAGAAGAGCAAATCTTCATAAGACCAGAAGGGATTATTAGGCTTATTTATTTTGCATAACGGCATAACACAGAGTATAGAATTTGAATAAATACTTTTGACATCAGTCCATGACTATAGGCTGAAAGTATACCTTTTAGACCTAAACTTGATTTAAGCACTTTAACTGCCACAGGACCCAGAACTTCCTAGGAAATGTGTTGCTTCAGCTTCTAGTTTGCAGCCATCACAAATCTTTTTCTGGTGAGATATGTACAGGCTCTACTTTTTAAATTACTCATTGCACCAGATATATTCAAAACAGATGGCCAGAGAAGATGAGGATAATGTAGGTTTTGCAAGGAGTGGGAAACATGTCAGGGAATGTAGAGCATGAAAAAGGGAGAGAATGTCAAAGATAGCATAGATGTGAAGACATGTGAAGATAAGAGAATCTACAGGAAGAAGGGAGACATATATGACCATTTCAGTTACTTTCCACTGTTCTGGGGAAGAAAACCAGTTGTAAATCCAATCCAGCAAGCCAAATCATTCCACAGGCTTTGCACTACTGATAAGCAAACACTCAAAGCAGCCCAACATCTTAACAACTATATCACCCAGGCAACACCAGGAGTGGGTGAGGCAAATAAGAAAAGAACCATTGTTAAAAAATCAGCCTAGTTTAATCTGGAACAACAAACACTGAAATGCCCAAACCATACTTTTTCCCATAATATAACTTATGGAACGGACTTAACACAATTTAAGTAGTATGCACATCCAAAGATTGGAATAGGTTTGGGTTTCTTGAAAATTTCGTGTTAGTTGCCATGATTCCTAGCTTTAATACCTTGCTTGCAAGTTCACCTGACAACAGTTTTATCAGTCAATGGTTCCTCAGTTCAAAAATGCCATTTTTTTAAACCAAAATATTCCAGGCAGACACATTAATTCCAAAAATAACCAGGTTGGCTTTATGGCAGCTCATCCACTCTCATATTCCTGGGCTGTTGGTGTAGCTGACCAGTTGGATGCATACCAATATGGTGCCCATAGCTGTGAAGCTCTGTAGCTTATCTACAATATATAGTTATCAAGTCAGAATCTTAGGTGTTCAACCAGAATTGCTTGAAAAATCCCATTTCTATTTTTCTGCATTTTATTTATCATATAGTTTCAAATATCATTATATTTCAAACATATAGTTCTAAATGTTTTTAACCATGATAAAAAGTTGGGTTCTGGTCCACTCTTAAGAATAATATAGTATTACTGTGTTTTTTTGCCTTAAACTGCAGTTATGAACTGTTAGCTTCCATTCCATTTTAACCTTATTTTTGACAAAGAAACAGAAATATGAGGAACTAGGAAGATGAAAGACAAAGAAAATGAGCTATATATTAGTTGAGTGGGAAATACTCTTCTTTCTTTGATGCCAAAGGCTGATGTTCCAGGATAAAACCAAGATGAATTAACATACTCCAAGCACTGAAAATCACTATTGATTTATAAATTCTACATCCTTTTACAAACTATTCAAATTTTGCCTCTTAGTCCAGATCTATTTCTATTATAGCTGTGAAGCACTGAGCTCCCTCTTGTGACTAGCACCTGAACATTATTCTGATTTTGGGACTACACATCCTGTATACTCCTGAGAGAAGCAGAACTGTTTCAGGTAGCGGATTCCAGCAGCTCAACTCTACTTGCATTTATTAATGTTTTTTAAAAGTGGCAACAGTGGCTGTCTGAAAAGAACAGAGACCTTAGTCTTCCTCATTTTTGGTAAATCACCCTTTGTATAGCTAGTCTTTCAAAGACAACACAAGTAGGTCTCCTCAAAAGAATCTCAATTTCTAATGCTGGATCTGTGTCTTAATGGAAAGTACTTGATCATCCCTTAGTGATGGATGATGCAATAAACATGGTATGGATAGCTGATAATCAAATGAAGACTAAATATAAATTTACCAACCATAGAGCCAGGAAACACAATCCATCATATCTGACAGCAATTTCCTTTCAGAGTCGTAAGGTTGTAATTCTTTATTTACATTTGGTGACTCAGGTAAAATGGTTCATTAGCATAGATACAGTCATTTCTGTATGATCTGTGTTGCATGCATATAACTTATTCCAAGATGGTATTGGGAATAACATTTATACCTATGTAACTACGAACACAGTATGTTTGCAGTGATATGCCAGTAACAACCAACTTTCACTTGACACAGATATATTGATAGAAATGTTTTGTATAGAAATGACCTTCCGTAGAAGACTAAATATAAGAAAAAGCCTGAAATGTATGGAACAAGAGGAATCCAGGTTAATATGCTCTTGTTTAGCATTCTAACCTGGAACATGAGTTCTTTGAGACTATTTCTTGATGGATGGGAAAGAATAAGTAACACCCTCCTGTACAAAAATCCGAGTTATATGATCGTGTCTGGGAAATAAATATCTATGAATAATGTAATCGATCATTTTCCAACAGTTTTCCATCCCTTTGCATTTTAGAGAGCTATAAAGGAGTAATTTTTTAATCCTTTTAAGTAAAAAGAGCAACAAAGGAAAAATTAAAAGATCTCTTGCTTAATAGAATTATTTGTAAGAACATTTATTTTCACCTCTTCTAAGTTCTAATATTAAGTCGTACCAAAACCTCCCAGCTGCCATTCTTAACATGATCGGTTAATGCAATTCCCATCATCTGACAGTCTGAAAATAGGATTATGCTTACAATTGCTCCCATTGCAAAGGGCCCCAAATCTAGCACTGGATATAAATCTCCCATTTTCTCAGACTATTGCAAGACCCAATTTTACTGCATCTGATACACAGGTAGGTGCATGTTGCTGTGACAAAGCAAATGTCTTTGCTAATCTTGTTATCCACATATGCAGTAATATATTTTTCCAGGCAGGAGAAAAACATGTACCCTGAACTCTATAGTCCTTACTCATACTAATCTACTGCTGAAGTGGACTGGAGCTTTGAACAGTGTAGAGTTACAGTTTAATGAATGCTGGTTCTTCTGTATAGGAGAAATTCATATGCTTTCATACTCTCTCAGCTTCATTTCCTTCCAAGGCTCATTAATTTTTAAAAGAGCTAGCTTTCTTACCCTTGCCTCCTAGTAGGTGGTGTTGCACTAGCATAAATATAAGGGTATTTATATTTTTAGCTGGGAGAAGAGGAAAAGAGTATGATAAAGCTCAGTTGCTCAGCCAAAGAGGTTTGGCTAAGTATCCACATTAAGTCTAAGGAAAACGTCAATAGATTTCATGGCGGTCACTGGGTTGCCTAAATTGGCCACATTTCTGTTACTGTGCAGCAGGCATGGACACTTGTAACTTCACAGGCTCCTAGCAGTTTGTCTGGATTCAGATGCTGTGCCTGTCACAATCCGACCACATGGTGAAGAAAGAAACAATCTTTTCCATTTTCAGAATCCCAGGTTTATCCACTGCATCTTAGGGACTCTTTCAGTAGAGTGAAGCATGTAATAAATAATGCATTCACTCTGATGTGTTCAAGTTATTGAGTGTGAAGGTGGAGTTTTTTAAATAATATATTTTAAAATATACCAGAAAAGTTGGCAACTTAAATGTTGGAAGATTCACACAAAATAATAGGTAAAAAATGCTTTGCATCTGCAAAAAATTATTAAAGCTGTCAAAGGAGACAAGTGGAAACAGTCACAAAGAGTGCTGAATGGCCCAAAAGTCCTGGTAGGAACACAAGCAAAATCCAAAAGAGTGCTTTATCATCTTTTTTCTTCAGTTCCTCATCTTCATAGCAATATTCTCAGTCTTGGTACTGTTGACATTCCCTTCAGTTCAGTAAAAAGCCTTTTCGCTTCTATTCAGTCATTATTATCTATTTCTTGAGTAGTTCCATAATTTGTTGTCTAAATGACATAATACATTACTCTTATCTTTACAGAGTAAGATATTGATCTCATTTTGTGGCGTATTTCCATCACTTACTTTCTTTGCTTTTTCTGTTCGTTTTTTACCTTGTTAAAGAGACCAACCAAAATTCCAGGGCAAAAATGAGAATGTGACCCTCTGACAGATGAGTGGAAGGTCCTTTGAAACCTGCCAAAATCCTGGAAAAACCTTTCTCTTTCCTTTATATTCTACTGGGCTGATCTTGCCCTGCCACGTTGTTATCTGAGAAATATTTCACAGGCTCTTTGAGTCCATGTACTTTGTTAAAAGACTGAACTCTACAAATCCAACTGGTATTACCAATCACAAGGTTCTCATTAAATAGACTATTATACTAAGCTGAGTTTTGCTTGAGCAAAATTAGGGAAGGATTGCAATATTTGTTTTTTCTTTGCTCCTTTGTGAGAATGGTGTTGTGAGTGCTTCAGTGTGACACAATTAATTGCCAAAAGCAATCCTTGGGTTTGCTAGATGAAGCAAATGAAATTTTATTTGCTGCAGAGAATCTTGGGAAACTTTTCCTAAACATAGCTAGAGAAAAGAAGTAATTTATAAAGGTTAGTACTCCCTGAAAGATGCCTACCAGCTCATATGAAGTCTATAGCAAGTTTAATTCAAATTTGAATCTTCATAACATGGACCACTGCAGGTGTAGGCAACTTTTATGTTGATGGAAGGGAGAAGGAAAGCTCCTTGCTTCCCACTGCATTCACACATAGGTTACATGCACAAAGGCAATTCTCGTGCCAACTAAGTGACCATGAACCTGTCAAAATATTAGATACAGAACACTTTCTGGTTGGGGCTTTTGAAAGAGCTGAAAAGCTTCAGTCATGGAAAGATTCCTGAACATGAGTTGTAAAAATTATTCATAACAAAGACCCTGAAAACCAATTGTGCATCTGATAGCTAACCTTGAAAACAACTCCAGCCTGTAATTGCTGGTTTGTCACCTGGAAGACCTCATATACTGACATTTCTCCTTTTGATTTTATATGTAATATTCAAACTTCTGACACTGCTTAGCTGTATGGTGAAGGAGCTCCAGAAGGTAATCTCTGACTGTGGCTAATCAAAGTAGAAGAGAATAAAAAGGCATTTGTTGTGTCACTGGTCCATGACCAAGATCATACCACACAGATACTAGAACATACAATTTCTACTGTCGGGGTGAAAGTTACTGAGAGATGCTTGTGTGGGCCCCTTTCACTTCCTGCCTGTTTATGCTGCTCCATTTTTATATAAATTATTTAAATGCCAGTTGACTCAGAGAGAGAGAGAGAATGACCCTAGCTTAGGCACACGTAAGGTTCTTGGATCCAGTCCCTTCAATAACATATAGCCATGGATTCAATGAAAAGCGAAATGTTTCTTACCTTGTTTAAAAGACTTCGTCTTAGTCTGAGGTGCTTGCTCTGATGTGTCTCAGAATATCTTCCAGCTTAGTGAACAGAGGCCCCACTGGGGAACTGTGGAGGAAGAGTCAAGCCCCAGACCTAACACAAGAGCAGGACCTGAATATTTCAAGTGGCATGTGAGTGCTCACTTTTAGCAGAAGAAACCAACTAACAACATTTGTGTTTCTCCTCACAGGGTGTCACCTGGCTGAGGCATCTAACTCTACAGGAGAGTTCACAGCTGTCAACCCTCACTGAAAGGAGAGCCTCTCCTTTGCCTAGAGCCAGTGACTAGATCTTTTCCTTTATACTTCCTTTCGGCTAGTGGAGGCAGCTTTGTGCTCTTGCTTTGTAACTACTGGGAAGTTCATAATTAGGATCCTAACTCTCTGCATCCCACATTCCTCTCAAGCAAATAACAGCAGGTCAGTTAAAAATCAGGCCTTGCAACCTCTGTGGCGCCTTATGGAATTAGGGCAGGATAAAAAACAGGATTTAGAGAGACTTGGTTGATTAGTCTGGAATCGTAGCTCAGAAAGCTGTGCTTGGATTTTGTCTTTCTTTTATAATTTCTTATTTCACCTTGAAGCTCCTGAAGTATGTGCAGTTTTACTGCAGTTCAAGCAAAGAACTACTGTGGCCTAGCATCCAGGCACATCGCTCCCTGCTAAGCCTGAGTGACATCTTCTCAGGGGGATCTTCTCTTTCTGCCAGGGTTACAGACTTAAGAGCTCACATGCATTTTTTTCTTTCTGGGGCCCCAGTTGTCATCTTTGTTTCTGAGGAGCAGCCCAGCTCCAGCAAGGTCCTCTTCTCCAGGCTCGACCTGCTCGGCTGGGCAGCAGGGGACCAGGTTCAGGAAACCTGGCACTGAGGAAGGCATGGTGCTCAGCTCTCCTGCTCCCTGGACAAGTGTTCTTACTGACGGGTTATTGCATAGATAGTGGGCAGCATCAGTTAGAGAGCCTTTTCTGCCTGTATTTTAAAAGGAAACACTAAGCTCCGCTTTACTTTTTCAAAGAATTGGGATTGGCAGCCACTCTCAGGAAAGGACCTAGTTTTTGGCTGGATAGAGGCAGCTGCTGGCTGCCATGGCAAAGGCATCGTAGCTCTGGAAAGGGCTAAGATAACTTGAAGTCAGTAAGCTTTGGCAGTTCTTTCTGCAAATGCTATTTTGAAGCATCTTTCTCTTCTTCCAGACTCTTTAGGAAAACTAACTGAAAGAGTATGCATTTTATTTTCATTCAGGAGCCAGGACAAGATTCAGAGGTTTTAAAGCTCATACTTTAATGACACTGAGACTGAGATAAGTGCTTAAGTGCCTGTCTTTATTGAATGTACCCCTTAACCCCAAGGGATGGAAGAACACAAATTCCTCTGGGCCTTTTTTTTTTTATTCCCTTCCCTTTCCTGTCTGAATTGGATCTGCTTTCCTAAATGGGGACTGGCTTTTGAAAATCTCATCCATAAAAATGCTCATTATTGTGGAGAACTTTGCACAGCCGTCGGAGAGAATTTTCAGTCGTGTAAGCCAACCCAAACTGAATGTGGCAGGGTTCATTCGGAGCACTACCCCTGAGTATATTTTTCAGCAAGTAGGTAAATTAGCCGCGCACGCATGCACGGCACAACTTCCTTCCGAACATTCAGCTGTCATTAAAACTACTGGTGTTATTTAAAAACGTCTAAATGTGTAAGATGTGCAGTTTTCAAGGGCTCATAACTCAACCAAATCAAAACCAGTTTTCACCAAACTGGTCCAAGGCTTCTTGATGGAAAAGATTTCCTTACTGAGTGCCATTGTTTCCAGTTATTTCATCCTGCTAGGTGTCCAAAAAAGAAAGTCACAAGAATTTGTATTTGTATAAGAACTTTCACTCTCTCATTCAAAAATATAACAGTGAGGATAAGCTTAGCCGGAGTAAGAAGGATTAGGCATTTATGTGGATAATGAGAACATCCATGATTACATCAGGGGGGTGAATAGGATGAAAACACTGCAGCAACCAGCCCTCTCTTGGAATTTTTTAACATTTGTTTAAAAATTTTACAGGAGAAAAACTCCTATAATGGTATAAACAAAGGGAGAGGGTTAATCAGACATGGATTAAATTAAAGTCACCCACCTAAGCACACTGATTGCGGAGATTAAAAGCACCATCACCTTTCATCTATCTTGTTTACCTCCCAAGCACCCTCTGGCTTTTGTGTGGCATTTTGGTTTCCATGGCCACTGAAGGTTCCTTCCTATAATCAAAAACGACCTCCTGTTATAAAAGACTCAGAGCCTTTGCTCAGCAGGCCATTTCCCCCTTTTATTATTCTTTTCTCTTGCCTTCAGGGAAAGCTTTGTGCGAGCAGGACAGAGCACTTGGTTGGTTGGCGGTTGACCTCAGTTGCACACAATGAGCTCTGAGTGCTACCTGAAATGTGTGACAAAGAGGGAAGGGTCACTGGCTTAGACCATTACAAGGGCATGGGCAGGCAACTGTGATGACACTTGCCAAATGTCAGCATTCACCTAATTCAGGAGGGTCCCCGCTGATTGACAGTTCCTTACTCTTCAGCAGCTAAAGACAGAAAATACACAAGTTCATTAATTAATAACCCTGCTAGACTCCGAAGATATAAAGGCTAAAAGAAAAAAAAAGAAAGCAGCTAGGGAGGAGGGAGCCAGCTTGGGATGAAGAGTGTGTGTGTGTGTATAAATATATATATATATATATATTAAGAGCACGCCTCACTAGTTTAAAGCCATTTTAACAGCCTACAGGCAAAATTTGTCATGGTATGTAGCTGAGTGCTGTGCTTGCTTAAAATGCTTTTGACAGTGTGAGGAAAGCCTTTAAGCATTTGATGAAGGTAAGTTGGTTAGCAGGGCTTGGAAGCCAGTTTGCAGGTTCCAAGATAATTCCTCGGGATCCAATTAAACTGTTGAATTTTACATTCATTCCATTTTTCTAATGCGTTTAGTTAAGGGGATTTCTCCCACACATAACACCCCACACACACCCCGTACTCCCAAACCAATGATTTTAAATACAGTTCTGTGTGACTTTTTAGTTGGTTTTGCCCTTTGATTGTTGAAGTGTGTTACCCTTTAAAAAAAAAAAAAAAAAGCTTTGAGCACATTTTTCTCTCCTGGCTACAGCAACTGGGAGATTCAGTGCTGTATATCATAGCTGAAATAGGAGATTTGGTTTTGATTGCAGAGGTGTATATGAGAATAGTGCCTGCTTGTTACTAAAGACATTACAATGCTGATAGGTTCTTATACTGGGTGCTTACTGTGTTTCTCAGATGCCAGCTGCAGGAGACTAAAACACTGAACAAAACAGGATGTGAGAACAACAAAATTCCTCTTGCATATATGTACTCAAAACAGAGGGAAATCCATCATTATCAGCACTGCTGAATTTTCAACAAATACTATTCAAAGATGAGTTTACTTGTTATTCTAGTGTATGAATTCTTATGATAAAAAAGAAAAAAATGTGGGAGTTCAAGGTATTTCAGCAAGTACTATTTTTACATGCAAGCACAGCAGATTCTGGTAAAGTGTAAGCTTTGTAATTCCTGGTGTGGGGACAGAAATCTTTCCTCACATTTTCCTTCACATTAGTATCTTTTTTAGACATGAGCATCAATACTTTGTCATAACAAAGAATATGTTCAGCTGTCAGACTTAAAAGAAATGGAAAGCTGTCTTGCAAAAAGATCTTGAAACCATAAAATATGTCAAAAACAATGACGTAACATTGTGTTAGAAGTTTTATACCAAAATGCTACTTTTTTCACTCAGTCTGAATATGTAGCTTTTAGCAGAGTAAATTCTAACAGAAATCATGAGAAAATTAAGAAATTTATATGCAGTAGTCCATCAAGAAATATTTGCAGCTGAAAACTTTAACTTATCTTCATGGCTGAAACTTTTATAGTGCAAATACAAGACACCAACACAACCAGTGAAACTCCGCTGCCACTTACAACAGCATAATCACATCTGCAGAATACTGCAGTTTATCTGGGAGTAGGCACTTTCACTACTCAGTTGTGAAGAGCATAAATTGGTCTTGTAGCTGAAAGCATTTCTCCTGACAGAGGATATTGAGAACAGAGATTTCTGCTGCTCGTACAGCTTTCATCTTTGGTATGTTACATTCAGATCTGCTTTAGATCATAAAAGAGTCGTGAATTTCTCCACATCAGTAAGAATCAGGGCACAGTACGGCATAAACAGAATTTGAAGAAGAAAGAATTTCTGTTGTTTAAAAAGATTTCATTACAAAAAGAGAGGTGGTTTGGGTTTTTTCCTCAGGATTGAATGACAGTACAGAGAAATATGTGACAAGAATACGCAAATGGGTTAAATTTGAGCATACTGCAATATGGTTTTTTCCCTATTGCGCGAAGAAAAAACAGAAGGAAGTAGGGCCCAAGAGGCACCCAGCTCTAACATGGTTAAAAATAACCCAGTCTTAATTTTTACACACCAAAACTCTCACTGAAGTTCATAAGAGAAATACAGAGTATGTCATGCTTAAACACGCATAAATGTGTCTTGTCATAAACAATGTAATTACTTAGGAGTCTACTGCCTTAAATAGTATCCAATAACATTGTTTAAATGATCTCTACAGTGGGGGGATGATGTTCACCAAAGACCCAGCCAAACAACTCCTGAAAAGCTACCACTGACATCAGTGGACTAGGAATGCCCTTTAAATGGTAATCAGTTACCTATCACCAACAAGCATTGGCTAAGCTATGCTTCTTGCACCTTATTTCTGGATTCTCTTGTAGTTCCATTTTCAAATACCAGGTGGGTATTCTTCATGCTAAATAAATGCTCTCATGAACTCTTTGTTCTGAATTATCTTCCCACAGACAGTAGCTCAGCTTCCAGTGCCTTCAAAACAGGCTAAGCTAAAGCACCTGAATGCAAATTCAGCTTTAAAAGAATAAAGTTATACGCATCTGGGGGAAAGGTCATTTAGCAGATTGATTTGGTCACTGAACATTTTCCCTGCTGCCATCTTAAGACTTATACCTCTAATCAATTGCACTCGCTGCTCTGTGACCCCCTGGCAATACTGTTCATTCCAGTGGCAACAGTTCCCTGTTGGGTTCTGAGGCTGTGTATTGTATGCATTGTGAACAAAGCTCCTGGAAATGGGCAGTATTCTGCTTCCATCTCATCTCTATTATCTTAAAGTCATCTCTTTAAAGGAAATAAACTGCAGGTGTGTATGCTTCCCCCTCCCATCTTTCCCTTCACTTCTCACAAAGGTCAATAAATGGGATTAAAATTCTCTCACTGCACATCAGACTCTCAAAGCAAGGGCAAAGTGCACACGTGCATGAGCAAGTGTGTCTACACACACTTACACCCACATGCATAAGAATATGCATATGCCTGTGGAATGTACCTCTTTACATTTGTGCATATAATAGATGTTGGTATAGGCCATGATATCTCTTTGCTGCTCAACTGAAAGCAGGATTCAGCATGTATAGCACAGTGGGATTGCCATCTTGAACCAGGCTTTTAGATGCTACAAATCAAATATGTCAAATAATAAATAACATGAAGCAGATAAGAATCTGACTTCACCTAATTCAAAAGAATACGCCAAATATTTAAAAAAAAACCAACACATTGCAACAATCAGTTATATCAAATGAAGAGCAAAGAGGAGAAACACAGAAATATGCTGAGATTTCATTTCTCTAATGAGACATCCCTTTCTTCTCTGTTGGATAAAACATAGATAGGCAAGCAGACCAAGTCTTAAAGTAAAAAATGAGTCCAGAATCAGAGCTACATATTTCAAACTCAGTCAACAGTTCCCCATATCAAGACTTCCATCAATTTTTAATTTAAAGATTTACCTCAGGGAAAACTTGCTCATTTCACTAATTCATGTTATTCTATTGAAATCAGTGGGGCTACTTGTGTTAGTAAATTAGACTCTAATTAACAATTTCATTCTAAATTTTTCTGCCTATTCCAGGTTAAGAACATTATCAGAAATATCTTTTAAATAAATATTTCCTTTCTGAATAATGATAATGTAGTTTTAATGAAGAAATTGTATGAGCAGCTTTTGAGCTAGGGAGCATAAGATGAAAACATTTTTACATAACCAAGACTGGGAAAAATGTAATTCATTTATATGCTTGACAAACCTCCTGCTTTGGTGACAAGGCAGCCATGTGACATGTCAAAGTCATGCAGCTGAGGTGCAGGTTCTTGGCATGGTTTGAGGAATAAGCCAAGAGGCATGTGGGTGAAAATCATGGGGGAGGCTTGAAGTCAGGCTGCTACCAATGAAACATGACTTCCAGAAAAGTCCAGTGTAACACCAACACTTTTTCCTGGGGTTCAGAAAATGGCGTACTGAGTAGTCCCTTGAGTGGAAGAGAAACTGTTGAGCTGCCCTGTGAATACCTGAGATTGTGACACAGCAGGCAGCAGCATAGACTTGGATGGGCTTGCCGGACTGAAAGAGGTGATCTAAATCCAAGCTTGGGTGGACACAGAGGATAGCCCAAGCCGTGACAAAAAGTGAAAGGAGCAAGGAGGCTCTCTTTAGTGATTAGGTCAAAGGGAAAACCTGCAGGAGAATTTGGTTTGGTAGTAAGGACCTGATTTATATGCCTGAGTGTTGTTGACTTGGTTGATTAGGACAAATCACACCTCACTTTCAAAAGAAAAGATTAAAGTCCTGCCAATTCTGAGACTTGTTACAGTGGTGGATTGGGGAGTCATACAATGTATACACAAAGGTGTTTATCATAGGGAACCACAGGTTTCGAGGGCTACAGTTCCGCTCATGTGGAAACCTTGCTTACTACCCCCAGTACCTATGAATTGTAAGAGGAAGGTAAGAAAGTATCATGCATCACATCTTCCTTTCCTCAGGAAGGGGATCAATATACAACCATCTCTCAAGAAGTTATCACCTTTGCCTCATTTCTCAGCAGCAGATGAGAAATGAAAGCCTGATCTGTCAGCATGTGGGTAATTTTTTTCCCTTTGGAGCTTTCCTTCCAAGTCTGACATTTCTCGCAGGTATTGATGGGCAGATTTAGTTTTCAACTATTAATTCGCTCTGTAGCAATGGGATTTGTACATTGCATCACTCAGCATCTCTTTGAGATGGCATGCAAAGAAATGGAAGTGAAAACACCTTCATTTCCTTCCAGCCATAAAGTGCAACAGAAAAATTACTGAAGAGGCTGATTATTACTCAAGTTAGAAGTTTATCTTTTCTATGGTATTTGACCAGTTTCAAAAGACGTCATCTGTGACCAGATGGATTTCCACATAAGGAGTGTCAGGGCGTGCTTATTGCCTTTCTCAGAGCATGCTCCTCCCTTGCTGTGCTGAAATTCCATCTGTTAGAGATGGCTTCTAGCCATGGAGAGCACCAGGTGTTCTTCCCTGTTGTCTTCTTATGGTAGCCTCGTTCACATGCCCAGTCCTGAAGAATTAGTCTGTAGAAGTGCTAGGGAGCTAAGTGGGTATTTTATGCATCTGAAAGGTTTACTGAGGTTTCAAACCATCAAGCCTGGGGTTCTGATAGTTAATTTCACAAAGCATGAGGCATTGGAGAGTCATCTGTTTTGTGGAGAAAAATAGCATGGATTTTGGGCAGCTACCCAGAATTCCTTGGTCTCTAAACAGATTTTGTGCTTGAATAAAGTACATTTTAAGGCTGAATTTGTCAATAAGGGACATAATTTAGTTTTTCCCACTATGTTCTAGGCGTGCATGGCGTTGCATATTGTGTGCAACTTTGACTCTGTGTAGAGGGATACCAACAACTTACTTGAGACTGGCTTCCCAGCCATGGAAAAAAAAACCATATGATCTCTGGGGTGAGAGAGCTCGGTCCATTAATTGCTTATACCACACAATTCAAACAAAGGCTGTCCAAACCTATATAAAGCAAATAGAGGAGAAAAATTCACTGTAATTGTCATACAATTACTAGTATGGGTCTACCGATTCCTTTTGAGCCATTCAGCATGGTAATACACACCTCATCTTCACAAGTGAGCAGGTATCTACTGATTTTAGACAACATCTACTGTGCTGAAAACGTTGAAGGCTCCTTATTAATAATTGGGATGATGGGACAAACTTGTCCCTCTGCAAGTTTGCAGACAATTCAAATTGGGAAAAGTGGATGATACAGCAGATGGGTGTGCTCAGAGGGACCTTAACAGGCTGCAGAAATGAACTGACAAGAACCCTAAGTTCCACAAAGGGAAGTGCAATGTCCTGCTCCTGGGTTGGAACAACACCATGCATCAGTACACACTGGAGGCCAACCAGATGCAAAGCAGCTCTCCAGAAAAGGACATGGCAGTCCTGGTAGACACCTCATTCAACCATGAGCCCGCAATGTGCCCTTACAGCAAACAAGGCAAAGAGTCTCCTGGGCTGCATTAGAGCATTGCCAGCAGTTCAGGGGAGGTGATCCTCCCCCTTTAACACAGCACTGGTGAGACACATCTGGAGTGTCCCAAACCAGCCTGAAACCTTCTGTGATTCTGGGTGATTCTGTGAAATAAATGGTTCCTTCCAATTTTGAAATTTATGAAAATGGCCTGGGGTACTCTGTGTGTGACTCCTCAGCAATACAGGTACTGCTGTGATCTGGTATCACTGCCTCACACTGAGCTGAGCTGTGGTGCTCTCATACATGTTAGCCTGGCCCAGCCTGATATGGTGATGGATTACATGGATTCAGCCAGACACGATATTCTACTTGCCTGGGCACAATGGACTTTTTCTCAATCCCTTCTCCAGCAGATACGGACAAAAAGGATCTGCTGGTCTCCTTCATCTCCTAAGACTTGATTTCTTTTCTGGTATTTTTTTCCTCACCATATATGAAACTTGAAGATGGGAAGAAGTACATCCTACCAGGCAATCACCCCCATTTCAATTTTTAATTTACGGTATGAGATGTTTAGTTTCAGAGCTTGTGTAATGTACCATGCTGGCTCAGTTTATCTGGAGGTCATGGACTCTAGCTGTACTTCATTTACCCCCCAAACTGGCTAGCCTGCACTGTGGGCAGCCCTGCCACAAATGAACCTCACAGTCATGTGTTTTAGCACAGGATTCTCTGCCCTTGCACATGCAGTGGAACCAAATAGCTGCAAAAAGTTATCTGGGCTGGGAGCAAGTGGTCCCAAACCAGACTATAGCTTCACTCTGAACCAGCCAGTTGTTTTCCCTTCTATCCTGTTTTCTAAGCACTACAAGGAGTCAATTTTTGAAGGACTGGTACCAGCGGCTGAATTGCCATCATGCAGAAATGTCCTCTGCATGGGGTTATTTGTGGTATGTGTAAACCAGGCAGCAAGATGAAAATCAGCTTCACAGGACATAGAGGAAAGACCTGATTCCTTTCCAAACTCATCAGATGATTCTTCATCTACTACAAAACCTTCCTCTCTCATATTCTTAGTTTTCATGGCTTTGATTCCTCGGGTTTTTTTTGGTTTGGGATTTGTTTTATTTTGTTTGGGTTTTTTGGGGGGGGTGTGCTACTAATTTAATTTTTTTTTTTATTAAAAATACAAAATAGTTTAAATATATTAAATTCAATTCAAATACAGTAAGGAATTTAAACCCTTGTATTATATTTTTTTATTAAATTTTCAATGAAATTTCTTGTAGTAAAATTAGAACAATATCTCACAGACAAGGATCTCTGATGACTGTATAAATATTAATTAACTAATGAAGTCTTTTGCAAGTGTTTAAATATTATTATACAAATTTTTCAGGAAGATAATGCTAATTTGATTATACTAAAGCCAAAGAAAACTCAAAAACCTCAGACATGGTCATTTCTAAGTCCCATTTCTAACAAGTAGCTTACAGATGAACCTGAAATGTTGGTCTTGCAACACATATTAAAGCAGCATTTCATATTTTCAGGAGCTCTGAAAAAAAATCTGCCAGTGTCAGGGGTTGGTCATTCAGATATCACTGTGAACAACCTGATAACTGCTTTTATTAGCAACACACTTTGTTGCTTATATTACCTAGACTATCTAAGAGCTTTCTATTCTGTGAACAGCACCTTTGATTATCTTTTCTGTTATAAATCTGAGATTAAAATCCAAAATCTTTTCTAAGGAAATCTCTCTTTCTCCAGTTCTAGTGTACTGTATAGAAAAGGAAGTTCACATTCCTTCAAGTAAAGGACACTTTGCTCTTACAAAGCTGCATTTTAAAGGAAAACAGCAATCCAGTTATGCGCATCCAAAGGCAACTTCTGGCACTAGATTTTCATTTCAGAGGCATCTGTCTCAAGGATGTAGTTAATTCTTGTGTCTGGGCAAGAGACACAATCTCAGATATCTCTTTTTCACAGCTTTTACTTTTAGGTTGTTTAGGTGTCCCTCTGCTTAGCGTGCTAGGTGCTGCAAATCCTAATCTTTGGCACTACCACTTTCTATTCATGGAATGGGCAACTTAGTTTCCTATCTTAGGGTTGTGTGCACTGCTCTCATGTAACTAGCTAAAAGACATTATTGTGCTGAGTGATACCACTCTTGACTTCTTCTTGACTCTGTGTTCCTAAATCCTATTCATGTCATTACTTAAGCTACCTTTGAAAATGCAAATTAGTCTCCAGAAACACTTAGGCACTTTTGAATACTTCCATCTTTGGATCACAGATCTCATGGAAGTGAAGTCAAATTTTCTTAAAACAGAAGGAAGGCAGGAAATACCTAACATTTGGGAAAAAAAAAAGCTCATGCTGATAATTCTAAAAAGTTGTTTATAAGCAGAATAATAACAAACTCATGGTTTTGTATTGCAATAGAAAATAAAATATCATGCACTGCATTTGCAATTTAAGCTTCTATTTTTAAAAAAGTCATTAATCTGCAGGAAAATCAATCACCTGATAATGATGAAGACATTCCTCTGTGTCAGCATGAAAGTATGATATGTTTCCAGATGCATTTTGCTTGGGTAAAAGAGAAAAATCAAACAATTTCACAGCACTTTTCCTCACTGGACCAAATTTATCTCTGTTGTAGCCTGATGATGTCAACAGAGTTACAGTGTGGATGAATACAGGTCATTGTTTGTGCAGTTGGCAGAGAGTGCATGTGTGGGAGGAGAAAAATTAGATCTTCTAACCCAGATTTGCAGAAAAAACATGAGTATGAGTTTAGACACATACTCCTATTAAAGCTGCACCATAATTTTGTCACTGGAAGTTTCAGAACAGATGAGTTCCAACTGAAACAGAATGAGGGTGTTTCTCCAAGCTCTTTCCTGCACTGCTGTCAGCGTTAGTGTATGACAGAGTGTGACCACATGATGTTAGGTTTGAGATGTAAAATACGGGAACTGGCATTTCTTAGGGGTTTCCAGACCATGAATTCCAGCTAAGCTAGGTGTCTGGTTTCTACCCAGAACATACCTGGCACTAATTAAAGTTAAGCAAAAAAAAAAAAAAAAATCCACATGGACCTCTTGGCTATGTTTGATGCTTGGTCCCCTGGGGAACAGATTAAGTGCCATGCTAGTTCTCTAGTTTTCTTTAGTATAAGGTTTCTTCTCAGTCCTAAAAAACAATTATCTGAAAAAGGATCCAAGTGCGATGGATCCAAGCACAAGTAATATCTTCATGTTCAATACCCCGTGACTCTGGCATTTGCTGAGGACCTCAGTGGGTCGTGTTGCCAGGCACTGATCCCAGGTGTGCTAAAGATCTTTGACCCTTATGGGACATCCCACTGCTGGGCCACAGAGGTACTCCTTACCACCTGCTTGACTTGCAGACCCATTGGGAATATCTACTGGTTTTTTGCTTTGGGCCTTCGTTGCCCAGTCAGCAGTCAATGTATTTAACTTCACAGTAGCAGCTTTGGGAAGCAGTAAAGTTTTCTGGATAGGTACCTGCAGTACAAAGTGTACTACAACGTAACAGGTGTATGACTGACACACAGTCAGACAAAAACTGTTTCCAACAAGACAACTGAAGAGGTTGCTGCACTATCATCTCCACCCAAGATTCATTCCCCATTTTATGAGCCTCTGCAGTGCTTTGCAGAACTCAGAATGAGTAGGAAACCAGACCAGATGCATGAACAACTATGGCCTACAAGTGAAACCATTGAGTGAACTGGTCTCTCTGTACACGGGACTGGAAGGAACCACTGGATCTGGCATTTTGAAAGAAATGTAGCTTTCTCTGTCAATCATTCCCCCAAAATTGAGTCCCTTGTATAAAACTGCTGTAATTTTTGGACCATATCTAATGCTTCATAGTAGGTGTTGGCATCAAAAATAAGCATGTTGTCCTTACTGATAGAAAGAGTGAATGAAAATGAAAAATATGCAAGTTGGAGGTGAACCCTGAGGTACATTGGAGCATGCCAATGTGTGAGAGGACAATTTCAAAACTATTCTTCCCTTTCTGAATTTATATAAAGAAAAACCAAAACTACTCCAGAAATCCCAATGTATCTGTTTTACACATGCTGCAAATGAAAATTTGCAAGCTTCTGCCAAGGCAATTCGAGATTTCAGGTACAATGAAATTCATGTCCACAGCCCAGTGGTAAGAAGTGTAAAGGAAAACATTTCTGGCAGCCACATTTATTTTTCATAGCACATGTTTAACTTCTGTACTCACCCTGTGTAGCACACACACCTCCTTCAGTTCAAGGGAGGCATCACCCACATTCCTGCTCCCCCGCTTAAGAAACAGTACACAATAAATTTGTTTATGGCCTCCATTTTATTAATAGTGGCAATCAGAGGAGCTTTTATGGATATACTTTGTTCGCTTCAACTCTTGCTTTGTCTTCTGAGTTGGTGGGAACCCCCGCAGGACACTCATAAATGGACAAATTTACAATCTAGCCTGTGTAAAGTGCCCACAGTAGCATCTACATCCAAGTTGTCTTTGTGCTCATGCACCAGCTGTGATGCCAGAGGGCGTGGGGTCAGAGCAGGGGGCTTCCTCTGGCTTTCTACAAACTGGGATCAGCCAGCCTTCATTTATCTACGGTTAAGGACTTGTTTTGGTTTCTCAGATCGTGACTCCACAGAGCTGTTTGGATATTTTTAATCGAAAGACAAAGCACTTCCTCTTCCAAACTTGGTGCCTGCAAGGAGCATAACAAACTAATCATTCAAAATAATTAATTCTGTCAGAAAAATCTCTAAAATTCTTACTAACGTTGACTGTTTTGTAATCCTAATGAGAGGAAAAACCTGTCACTGTGATAATTTTCAACTGACCCATTTTCTTCAGTGGTTGGGGAGAGGGGAGTGTTGTTTGTTTTTATCTCTAAGGACCATAAGCACGAAAATTATATCCATAAACCTTGCATTTTAGCCTTGTATTCCCAACTCAGCCTTCAAAGGAAACAATAGCTAGTCAAAAGAGTCCAATAATTGTCGATTTGGTTATTTGTATATCTATTACAGAGTGTATTTCAGTTACCTGCGATTTTAGTTTCAAAATGCTCCCAGGATAAGGAAATACTACTTTTCTCCATTTGTAAATGGGAATCAGAGATGGAGAAAATATAAGCAGCTTGCCAAGGCCATGGAGGTAGTCCCTGCAAAGGTGAGGACTGTAATACAAATCTTAAGTGTTCTAGCCTAGCATTTGAAAGTACACCCTCCCTGTGGGCTTTAATGTAATATAAGAAGTTTAGGATTGAGAAATCATTTCTAAAGCAAGTTTTTATGAGAAAGTGTGGGAAAAAAAATATTAGTTTCCTACATTTGCCTAATATTGTAAACACCTAACTTCCAACCTCAATGAGGAAGCTGTCAAACAAACACAAACAAAACAAAAAAGAACTTAACGGGAAAAAATGCCCTAAGTTTTAAAGATCTTTTCATATTGTCATGCTCTGAGGTCATCTATTTCTTATATATTTGACATCTGAAAGCTAAATGTGGCCCACAGTTGTATTTCTCATTACTAAAGACAAACTGGTATAGGAAATTTGTTCCTCAATATGAAGCCTTTTATTTCTAGGTCACTAATTTGAATCGATCCCTGATCAATGGTGACTGAAAGGCATTCATATCCGGCAGCTGTTCTGTGGTCTGTGTTAAATGAAGGAGCATCTTAGTTATTTCCCAGCAGTAGCCCCTTTCTGGCACTACCAGAACAAGCTGGCAGTTTTCACAGAGAAGCTACAGACTGACTGCACGTGGCACTTGCAGATACCTGAAAAGTAATTAACCTATTTTTGTTCTGTTTTTTTCAGGAGGATATTTGTTTTTTCAAATGATCCATATTTTTTCATGGTGGGCTTTTTTAATATTAAATGGAATCATCTTGCTGCTTTTGTATAAACTCATTCTGCTGCATTCAACATCATGACTGCAGTTGTGATGCTACCAGCAGTGATCAGAGGCTGGTTCTTTACACACACACAACGAAGAGTGCCACAACAAGCATAGGTAGTTTCTGTGAGTGGGATTCATATCCTTTAACTTCAACCATCTACAAGTCTCACATCTAATGTCATCTGTTTGGTCTAAATGAATCATCTAGTCTGTCACTGTAGTTCAAGCCTCTCAATTAAAAGATGCATCCACAGATGCTTTGTCCATACAAAGGATAGGTGTTTGTTGGTTGCAGAAGAATTCTACCCCAAGTCTTCGACACTGTTTACAATCCCTTCTGTAATAGCTGCAGAAACCTTCTATTGCTGTAGAGAATATACTGGCTTTGTTTATAAGGATGCATCTATATTGTCTAGCAGACATATTTTCTAGCAGACATTATTGTTGAGAAAAGCAAGTTTAATTGCTAGATTCATATTTTCCAGGCACCAGATTTCTGGTGAGTAGGTGAAAATGATGAAATACAGTGGGGTTTGCTGTTGGGTTTTTTTTTTTCTAGATTTCTCCCACCACTCTGATACGACCTCCCAAAAAGCTGGCATACAGTATACAATGCACAATACTTCTACTCCCAAAATATCTCTGCTTTGAACAATGCCTTCCACAAATTACTTTCTGTCTCTGGCAGTGTGCTGAAGCCTAATCATTCATCCACCCACAAAAAAATTCTAGCCTTTATTAGCATCCTTTCTTCCCTTTTTCCAAACATGTTAATACCTGCTGAACAGAAACAACACTAAAAATCATAATAACTGTCTAGTGCCACTAGTTCCCCAAAATAGTTGTTGAGTTTTTCTTTTAGCATTTTGATAACAACGCCATGTAGCCAAATTGTCTGGTAGCATTAAAAAATTGTCAGAGGAAGTGTATAACTTGGCTGTAAAAATTCACTGAAACTTGGCATAAAGGATCTTAGGCCAGAAGCAAATTTGCTTTACAAAATATAAAATCCTTCTTTCAGATTCTTTCCGTGACCTTAAAAGCAGCTTTCATTGTTTTCAGAGACAGATGCAAGCCAGTAAACTATGATGTGTCTAACTATGCTTGTGAAAAGAAAACAGAGAGAATGAGAAAAGAAACTTAAAGTACCTTCAAGATTTCATGTAGAAGCAAGTTTATTTTTAAATAGTATTTTAAGGAACTTCATAGGCATTTAATTCACAGCCTCGAAGTTCATTCATAGTATTGCACATGAAACACATTTCATTATATGTTTGGGGTTTTTCCTATTTTTCTTAAAGCCACACTTTCTACAATCTTGGGGGCTGTAAGGGGGGATATATGGTAATTACCTAGTCTTTGTAGGTGAATAGAAAAACTAATCTGAAAAGAAAATTTTGTTCTCCATTATACCCACATAAACATGCATTATTTATACTTAGAGTTAATGAAGTTACTCTTGATTTAGCTTTGTGTGATCAAGAAGGTTGTTACTAATAATTACTATTTGTATTACCCAAGAAAACTGGAAACCTTAGTCAGGAATGAGGACCCCATTGCTTTAGGCATTGTACTAATGAGAACAAAAAGGGAAGATTTCAGGGGTCTGAGTGCTTACACTAGATGGAATCAGACAGCCTGATGGGAGAGCTGAAGGGAACTATGTAATAGCACCAGTCAATGGAATAGATTTTTTTGAGGTCAGAAAACAAAGCAGGTTTGCATGTGTTTATGGGGATTTCCTCCCACACCTAGGTGGAGAGAAAGATGAAAAATTGGAAATACATGTCTGAAAATTCAAAAGGAGATGATGGAAACTGATATCACCATCCAAATGGAGATAACAGTCAGCCTTTTAGTACTGATTACAGTGTCATTTATATGGGAATAGGGAAAAGTAGTGCATTTGTTACAGTGGAGAAGGAGGAGACAGTGCAAAGAGACAGAGTTATGACAAACTCAAGGCAACAGATGGGGATAACGATCTTGATAGCAGCAGTCCAAATAGATATGAAGAGAGCATGGCTGCATTTGTCAGGAACAAAAATACAGGATATTGCAGAAACTGAGATACGTGATTGCAACACCCAAAATGAGCCTAAATAAGAGTTTTAGCTGTTTGGATGAGAAAAAAAAGGCCTGCACTTGTGACACAGTGTCAAAAGAATTAGCAAGACATAAACATATTCTGGAAATGAGGACCCTTGGAGACGTGATTTGTAGAGCATGTCACTCTCTGGAGCTAAGTGGCAGGCCAGATGGTTTAGCTTTTCACAGTGATCAAAAAGAAGAAGCTGTGGGGCATGCTGAGGACATGGATGTAATTGTTGCAGCCGTGCAGGTCCTGGGTTGACTGACGAAAAGGGGAGGGAGAGAGAAGGAGACACTGCAAAGGAAGGGGGAAGAGTAACAGACATGTAGGAGCCCCAGCTGGAAGTCAGCTTCTGATGCCCTGTTCATGCCAAGTAGCATTTCAGCCTCCTGCCTCTCAAGTACTATTTACCATAGAATCATATGGTTTGGGTTGGAAGGGACCTTAAGGATCATCTCGTTCCAACCCCCCTGCCATGGGCAGGGACACCTTCCATTAGACCAGGTTGCTCAAAGCCCCATCCAGCCTGGCCTTGAACGCTTACTTATGCACGCATTAAGTACGGTACCATTCATCACATTTACTGCATTGTTATATGTGCACAAGTGGTAAAATCTGCTCCTCAGTGCTCTGAAAGACAGATCATAAAGCATTTAATTTGCTAAAGGTGTGTCTTTAACACATTTTTTTATTTTGGTGTTTCTGGAAGTACCTATATATCTTGAAAATCACTACCTGCCATAGCTTTGGACTTGTTAGATTTCTTGCGCTCTAGCTCCACTGATTTCTATTTCACTGGTGAGATAGCTCAGAATTAGCACGTTAGCCCTTATAACTCTCTGGATCTGATTCAGAATATGACTACTAAAAATCCAGTATTTTAAAACATCTGATTGTAACCAATCATGTGTTTATTGATGGACCACATTCTGTCAAGAAATGAAAAAATCCAACACATATCAAGCATGCCAAATGTGCTGAGATTTCAGGCTATGTTTAGCTGAACTCATTTGGGATTTCCAGCCGGAGTCCTACAAGTTGTACCCTTTTTCTCTCTACCTATCCAGAGATGTTTCCTCTCCTCAGACTGATTTTAAATATCTGGCTTTTGCATTTGCATACAAATGCAGATGAATTATGCATATAAACTATGATTTTGGCACTCAAACGTGTCAAACCAAAATATTTTTAAGCCAGATGTTCATATACATGCACATTTTTCCTGACTCAAACAGGAAGAATATTCTTTTTAACATGCCTCACTGATGTCCTTAATATATACTGATACATACACTGGTGTTCTTAATATACACTTGTTCCTAAAGAATGAAAATTCTTTCTCTGCCTCATTTATATAAAAGGGCTTTTATTGATTAAAGTCACATTTATTCTAATGTTTTAGGGATTTGGTGGTTTTATTCTTTCACTGTTTTTTTAGTTATTCCCTTAGTGAAATTCCAC
>JANZLQ010000008.1:14211824-14275236 GCA_026212715.1 Elanus axillaris
CCCGCCGCCCCCTCTTTTTTTTCTTTGCATGTGATAAATCAAGTTACTTTTTCACTCTGGACTCCATTATGGGATCACAGTGGCTATACAAACCACACGGAGTTAAGCAAACAAAGGAATTTTTTCATTTTCTCTTTCATTCAGTAAAGTTCCATTTTCTGTCACCCTGCAACCTTTTGACCTGCGTCCTAATGGCACTGGTCACTCAAGGGCAAAAGTTCAGCTGTAGGTTAAGTCTGTACGTGTTTGCGCCAGGCAGGGAGACGGTCGGTCCTTGCTTCCTGTCGTGTCCCCCGAGCCCTGCCATCGCTCTCCAAACCGCCAACCTCGCCCCTGCTGTGAGCTCCCCCCACTCCAGCCCTCCCTCTGCGAAGAAGGTAAGGAGGGCTTGGAGTAAGCTTTCCCCCAGCCTTTTGTTTTTCTTGCAGCTGTCAACAAAAACCACTATCTTATTTTCTTGCTCTGGGGGTCGAAAAAGCAAGAGAGAAATACCTAGCAGGGGTACTTTGGTCTGGCAGTCAGTGCTAACTTCTTACTGCCAGTCATTTTGGTCACCATTACATTTCCTGTTACTCAGCATCTGTAAGTTGCCCGTATTTCTGAGAGAGACTGTGGACCCCTTCCTTGCTCTGGGGAGCACTTGCACAAATTGTCTTGGGATACTAGCTCCTGGCCTAAGTGGTGAATTTCCCGTTTACGCTGTTTTCAGAATGATCTTTCAAGGCGCTCTGAATGCAAATGATACCTCATGTGCACCCACCTCTTCCAACACCCTGCAGAGGACTTTTCCAGGTGGCCTGGGAATGACCTGCTGATGCATTTCTGTGGGCCACTAGCATCGTGCATGTCCCCAGAGACTCACTGCTAGACATAGTAACCTCCTCCAGTTCAGTGTCTCTGGTATGACATGCTGCCCTCTCTTGCATAAGAATATGGCACTGGCCAATCCAGTAGTTCCTCCCAGCCAATTCCTCCCAGCCTCCTCTTGGTTGCCAGGCCCTGAGCTCTTCAGGCAACCCATCCTTCATCACCAGACAGCAGGCCACCAGCCATCCACTGAAGTCACCCATAACCAATACACCTGTTTGAATAGGTGAATTGCCTAAGAGATGCAGTGTAGGAGGAGCTTGTACCACTGTTGAAGGAGTTTCCTCCCTCACTGACCAAGGGCGCTGATGAACAGGGTGTTGCTGAGTCCATTTCTGGCTCTCTAGACCTGCGGGGACAGAGCAGACTGTGTGTAGAGAGAAGACAGCTGTTCCTCTGCAAGAGAGACAGATCAAGTGTTGGATATGCTGGCATTGAATAAAACCTCAGCCTTTCCTTAAAGAAACTTTTGGCTTAAGTGTCTGACAGGCTGCTGTAGCATGAGCTCTTGGCTTGAAGGACCAAATTATGTTTACCCAGTAGCCATCTATTTGTGAATTTGCAATGACACAAGGGGTGATCTTGCCCAGAATGAGGGCTTGTAGCAGTGCAGATGGTGCGTCCCCCACCATCTCTCCTGTGGATGACCACACTTCATCATTTCCAGAACATGCAGCAGCTCCCGAGAGCAGCAGAGAGGGCCCGGGTTGTGGAGGAGCTTTGTTGGAAGATGGGCAATTGGGCAGCTCACAACTTTGCCAAGAGCCAATAGCTCCATCATAACCATGGAGTGTTAGCACTACCCATGTTTTCTGGTGGAGTAAAACCAGAGATGTGAGAAGGGTGGATCAACAGTTTAAAATCATGGACTGGACTATAAACTGCAGAGGGAACGCCATAGCCCCCCTTGTGCAGCCATTCCACCTCAGCCACAGTCATACTTTACTTCCTCTAAATATGCAGGAGACAGCTATCCTAGCTAAACACCCACTGATTTTGTAGGCTCCCACAGCCTCAAGGCTGGAGACCTGAGTTAGAAAACCGTGCCTGCAAGGCTCAAGCCATAAAGGGAACCTGGGGAGACAGAAATAAACACAGTGAGCACCTTTGCCTTGAGGCAGATGGCCCATGGGTGGCAGACGAGAAGTGAGTCCTGGGCATGTAACCCTGCAGGAGACCATGGCAGAATACTTGAGAGTGATCTCTTTGGAGATTTATGCTTACTTTCCCTAATTTTATCTCATACCTGATAGAATTACTGGAGCTGAATGAAAAGTAAAGTAGTAGCCCCCAAGTTTCTTAACTAAGCTTCTACAGAAATGGGTTGGTACTACAGAAGACCTTGTTACTAAGAGCCAAGCTAGACCATTGCCCATATTTAAGTTCCCTGTCTTTTCTTTAGTAACCTGCTGAAGGCCATTAACCCAGCAAGGGCCTCCAGGTGCATTTAATCTGAGAGGACCAAAAGAGACTCCAGATGACCCCATAAATGGGGAAGTTAGGCTGACTCTGGTTCTGCTGTAAGACTGTGTCTAATCTGAGCTTGCCCCTTGAGGACAAGGTGGTCTGTATCAAAACACTTTTGAGCTGCAATTTCTGCATGCTGCAAGCTGGACTTGGAGGAAAAATGGGAATATAGGCAAATGTTTCTTTCCTGATTTTAAGTCTCCTAGCAAAAATGGCTATTGCAGCTGCCCTAACTGAGGATCTGAAGTGTTGACCCAGCCAACCCAGTTATAAATCTAGTCTGAGCTTTAAGCATTGATGTACTAGTTGTAACAGAACCCTTCGTGTGCTGAAGCTAAGCCAGGCATAAATGCTTGCTGCTTAGTATAAACCAAGTAGGGCTCTCTCTTTTAGTGCACAGAGAAACATTCCATAAGCTTTAAAACTTTTCTGTCCAGTAAAGGTGGCATTCAGACTGCTCTATTTTAGTCTATTTTAAAGTGATTTGTAAAGACCTATACACAAATTACTAGAACACACTGAAAAGTTCAGGCAGTTGTCTGGGTATAAAATTAATTGGAACAAGCTTGAGCTGTTAGGATTAACTGAACAAACATACCAAGCATTACTTAGTCAGTGGGATTTTCAGTGGTCCCCAATAGCATTAAAACATCCAGGTATTCTAATCCCCAGGGATTTAAAACAAACAGTTAAAATCAACTAAGATGTGATTATCAGGCAAATCATTAATGACCCGGTAAATGGAGATCTGGCTTTGGCTGCTGGGTAATATTGGCATAATGAAAAATACTGTACTAATTAGATTTGCATACAAACACAGAAGCCTCATTTTCCAAAGTCCAGCATGCTATTTAGAGACTGGCACTGATCCCAAGGCTGCTTGGACTTAGAATCCCAGAGCTAGTGACACCTAGAACAGGCTGACCATGCCCACACCATATAGAAGACTGTCCAGAGTCTTCTTCAGTCCCATGAGTCCCTGAGATGTTCTTATTACTCATTGCATGTTTTGTTCCAGTTAAAGATGTCTAAAATAGTATAGGCACTATGTCACAGCTGCCAGGGAGGACTGAAGTTACTTACTGCCTTCCTTAGTGGGTGCCATGAAGGCCTGTATGGGTGTTTGAGGGTTGGGATCCTGACAGATGATTGTTTAGGATAGATTGAGGCCAGGTTAGTACAGTTATGTCGTCTGAAATGAACACTTGTTACACACTCCCAAGCTTTGTCACAGCGGCAGCTAATTGGGGCAGTCCAAAATGGAGTGAGGGAATGACATAGTAGTTAAGCAATAAGGAAAATCAAGGATCCAGTGCTTGAGGGGATCATGGCCTCTCTTTTGTTTATCAGGTAGTTGTACAGTCACAGAATGACTTGGAATTAAGGGAGGACATGCAGTTACCCAAACATCGAGAAAATGCTGTTTCAGCTTATGCAGTGTGCCTGTTAAGGTTCAGGTGACTACAAAAGGCAGATTTAGTTGATATATTTGTAAAAGCTGTCAGATAGGAGACAATGTTAAGGTTTTCAATGAAAGCCGAGGTTCATCCTTAATCATGTTACTCTGACAATGAAAGCTTCTGGAAAAAAGCAGACATGTATCACAAGACTGAGGAACATTAAGGTTGCAAGGTAATCACCTTCTGTGGAAATTGTTTTCTGGCATGCATTGGTATAGGTTCTTCTGGGAAAAGGAGGGGTGTTTATGTGCCTTGTATAGCTCTATTTTCTTTTATATATATATATAACCAGATATACATATAAAAGTCCCGCTAAACTCGGGTTAAATTACATTTTACATATTGCAGTAAATTTATTCTTGATCTATTTAGTAGATGCACTAAAAAACATTAAAATATTTTCCTCCGGTAATAAATTTCTAATAAATTATCATAGAATTAAAATGTATTATTTATAATTTATATTCCATATTATTGAAACAACAACAACAAAATTAATCAAGTACACAAAGTCATAGCTGTTTTAAAAAACATTTCTTGCATGCGAGCCCTTTAACTGGAAGGTATTTCTGTAATAACGTCTAATTTTACATTGTATAAAGAATTTACAATCTGATAGTAAAATGGGATTAAAATTGGAAAGTCATTATTTATAAATGTTCTTTAATATATATATATATTTGTCCCTGAATACTTATCTAGTTGCAACTTATTTTATAATCATATATCCTTGCATTCCAGCATTTTTTTTAAAAAGTTGGGTTTATGTATCTGCAGACCAAGAAGGAAAAAGGCTCACAGACCCACTTGGCAGAGTTTAAAGTAGGTTGGATGCAGTAGTTACCTGTAATTAATAGCACAAATATCACTCTCGAGACTTGAGAAAATCATAGGTCACATGCTGCAAATTCCACACTGACACTCTTCGTCTTACAGAGGAAAAGCAAGGTAAAACATCGATGTAGTCTTCAGCACCAAGAAAGATGACACTACTTGCCTTACAATCCAAAGGCAATATTGAAACAACTGCAGAGGGCAATGATGAAGTGTATGGTCTGCTACAACTTCACTCAAGGCCTTGTGTCATTCATTAGCTTGACTGGACCCTAATAGCAGCACACAGTTCAGTTTGAGTGTGCTTTTCAGGTTTTGCTGCAGCTACACCACTGAATCTTGTCCAAGCTCTGACAGTAAAAGCTAACTTGCACATAGGCCTACCCAAATTGTAAACCTCACGCTAATCGCAATGTAAACCTACCCTGGAACTGACCTAGAAGACCAGACATTGACTTGAGGTCTAGGAGACCTGGCTTTCATCACTAAGGAAAATGCATCTTTAAATGATGGGAAGGTTTTACTAATTAGCTATTAGCTCTCAACTAATGTGCTTTTTGGTGGGCTGCCTGACTGTACCATTGTCTCTTTCCTTTTCATTGTTAATCTGCCAGACCCAGCTGAAGGGAGATGTCTCCAGAACAGGTTGATTTATGCCAGGGAGACTTGCTGGACTGCTGAAATCAGGGAAGCAATTTGGCACTCGGTTTCGACTATTTGCAAGGAAAAATGTAAGGGGGTGGTGGTGGGGAGAGGAGGATGTGCCTGAAGGAAACTAAGAATTGCTAATAATGGTTTGGCAGGACTATTAATAGCTTTTCTTCTTATTCTGATATTCCACGTTGATAGCCCAGTGGCTTGTTAATTGATTAATTGTTTTTCAAAAAGTTTGCACATTTCAGAGTGTCCTTCCATGGTTTCAGCTATTTTCATTACCCCATCATCATTAGCTTCTAAGTACTTACTGGCAAAGTGACACACATGTGGTTAACACATGAGTATCTATGAATTGGTTTCTTTAACAGGGCCCAGGGGATAATTCTTAAAACGGTCTGTCTACATGCTGTCTCATTTTTACTAGGAAAGGAGGGGTAGTTTGAAGAGGGACACTTGTAAATTGAATTTACTAAAGCATGTGATCCAGACTGATTGTAGTTAAGCATGTTTGCTTCAGACCAGAGTTTAGGGAGACCCTATGGTGGGAAGCTATAATGAATACTAAATGATGTTACTATGGCTCTGAAAAGATAGGGATTCTCCAACCGTCACCCTCAGAAACAAATCTTTTAAAACCACAGTTTTTATACCCCGTTCCTGTCTCTTCTGTATCATAAGGGACGTGTTTAAAGTGAAGGCAGATGCAGGCCACCATCCTGGTTTCCCAGCGCTCTAGTTCAGTGAGTGTACTGGAAAATGCCAGCACTCATTCCTTATCTCTGCACATGATTTTCCCCCGAAGTGAGAACAGAGCGTAGCCACTTCCAAACCTAACGTGCAGCCTGGAGTTATTGGGGTACGTGACTACGGGGCACACCGCCCAGCTTACTTAGCCTTCAGTGGCGGCATGGCCCAGGTGACCCGGAGAGAGAGGATCCAACCTTAGAGGAAGGACCAGCCAAAGAAAGGACCTGAAAATGGGAAAAGGGGCTGCGTCACATTCTGCTATTGGCAATTTCAGGCAACTGCCATCATTGGAAACAACAGTCCGGGGGCTTGCTGCCTGCGGACACCTTTTGTTAACCATTTTCCAGACCCCTGCAAGCCAGATCAAGGGCAGTTTGGGCCCATGCAAATGCTCATTTAGGCATTATGAGAAGTGAAGTCTAAGAGTCAAAGCCAATCAGTTTCAAACTTCAAGACAGATTTTTCTCTTTTCTTTCTTCACCATGGCAGCAATTAGCCATTGGCACAAACTGCCCAAGAAAGTGTTGGTCCCTTCACCTCTCAAAGCCTTTAAATCAAAACTGAATGTCCTTCTGGGATATACACTTTATCTTAAAGCAGGTTGTGGGTTTCAGCGTAGGAGTTAACTGGAAGAAATTATGACATCTTTAGGTGAGGTAAGACTGGGTTATCTAAGGCCAGAAAGGAGCATTGCATAAACCAACAAGATTTTAGGGAAAGCTTCCCTCAGTAACCCCTTTATTTCTTCTCTGTCTGATTGTTATATTCCATCCACCTCTCAATATTAACATCTAAACATAAAATCCTAGTATATCTTGGAGAGCACCATAGGGGTAAACTTAGAACAGTGAGTACCAGTATCAGAATTTCTCATTCAATTCAAACAATATTGAATTTCTGGAAAGGTCAGGTCTTGACTTGCATAATGCTACAGTAAACACTAGGGTCTTTTCACTGTTTCTTTTAACAGTGTCTGCACAATCCCACTAATTTTAAATAAAGGTACAATTTAGACCTGTACTCTCCTTCTTTTTCTTTTTGGCGTTGAGGTTTTTATTCTGAGCAACTCCCAGACACCCTTAGCTGTGGAAGTACCCCTTGTTGTTTGTACCAGCTAAACAAAACTAGTTCAAGAACTCTGTCCAAGGGAAACCTAGAAAGCAGGTAAGTATTAAAACCTCCCTGCACTGCTTCCCTGTACCTGTAGCAAGCAGATAAGCCCTTCACAAGGTCAGGCAATGTTTCCCAGGCAATTGCACAGATAACGAACTGGCAGTGCCCAGCCAACAGATCTCTCAACATCACTAATTTGCTGAAGACGGAAATGAGACTGCATTTGCCTAATGCATCCTGGAGCTTGACAGAGATAATTTGGTATCCAAACTGTCAGAGAGGAGATGGAGCAACAGCCAACCTTCTTCCCATGCAGACAGCTGTAATAGACATGTCCCTATCCACTATTTGTTGAATGAGACCTAGATGATAGTAATCCTGTTGTAACAACACAAAACCAAAACTGAATTAATTCATTTTATTGAGCACCATAGATTGACTACAACAATAAAGTGGTAATACCTGTCCTCCACTGATTTTATCTTTATTGTTCACAGCTTAATTGTCCCTCTAGAACTAGGGTATACAAATGTATTATTAAAATGAGACATCTGGCAGTGGCCCTAAATGCCTCTATGTCAGGAATTTACTGTGTATTACTTGTAACAGTAAATCTGTTGTGCACATCTGCAGCGGCAGGGAAAATCACATCTGACAGCAATGATACAAAACATTCACAGGAGCTTTGCAAAGGCACGAGACTGAATGAATCCAGGCTTTTACAGTCCTTTACGATCTTCACTGAACCTGATCAAGCTGAAGAAACCCATTTTATGGCACTTTTCTCAATTTCAAATCAGCCGTCATTTCTTGAAGCAGAACACCAAGAAATCTTTCAAATAAATATGCCTATAATGAATTATTTTTCATGGCACTTTTTATGAACTGGAAATTGTGTAAATGTTTGCGAGCTTTGTGGATTAGGGCCTAGCTGTTTTGTCTATCAGAAATAATCTTAGATGCTTACATGAAGAAACAAGCCCCAAAGACTCCCAAACAATCTATGTGGCCAATTTACTACTTCAAAACTTGCTTCCTTTAAAAGACATTTGTAAGACAAGGATTTCCTTAAACAATACCCAGTAGTATTCTTGTAATTAAGGAAATGCGAACATTTCTATATAGTTTCATCTTATCCTAGGGTTAAGAAAGAGAGAAAAAAATTGCCTTGGAGCAAAACTTCACATTTAAAGTCTCATTGCAGAAATTATTTTTTAAGTTTTATTTGATTGGTACACAGTTTTATTTTGTATAGTCAATGTCCCTGAAAGTCTGGTGATATTGAAGTGATAGAATTTAAAATTCAAAATTCTAATCCCTTCCTAGCCTCCCAAATAAAAATAATTTTTAAAAAAAAGGAAAGAAGGGATTCCTTAATATTCCTTTCTAGTTATAATATGTAAAAATAATTTACACTTTAATTTTAAACATGCAAGCTCAGATGTACTTTTTTCAGGTCTGATGAAGAAAAAAGATACAGTAGTATGAATAATTGCAGGGCATCACATTAAAATAATAGATTTAGTCTTAACAGCATTCATGATGTTTCATATTATCTGAGATACATAAGCTTTCATAGAATGAGTGAAACTGAACTTATCAAGTTACGGAAAAAAACTGATTTTATAAACAAGAGCATAGACTTGCACTGTATTTCACAGTGGGGGGGAGGGTTCAAATATAGCCACAGTTTATCACAGTTATACAATGAAGTACCTATTTGGTGATGTTCTCATCTGGCAATTACTTCTCATATGTCTCTCTTCATGTGTATAAAATTAAAATAATGCTGTCCAATGAGCAAGCCAGAGCACTGGTTTTGTCTTCCAGGACTGATACATGTTTTTTTCTACATTTCTAGGGCAAGGCTATATTCTGTTATATATTCTGCCGCTTCTCAAAATCAACAATAAGTACTTCTTAGTATAGACTCAGAAAATACTTTTTTTTATTTCTGGAAGCCTGTTTTGTTTGGAAATTGTTTTGCTGTTTTATAACAGTGAAGAACCAACTCTGATATAAATAAATGTTTTATTGTCTTAATGTAGCACCCAGGGGACAAATTCTCTCTTTGCTGTTTCATCAGACCAGTAATTCCCTGTCTGGGTGACACAAATGACAAGTAAATCATGAAACACCTCTATATACTCTAGATATGGTTTTGCAAGTCACGGGGGGAATCCTGCAATTCTTCCTCAAGCAAGAGAAGAGAGCAGAGGCTGTGTCTGTGCACAGACAGATGATTCATACCAAAATATGAAAGTATCTGATCAAGAGGGGGAAAAAAAACTGTGAAGCTGCACAAATGAGCAAAAGAGAGAGTTACACACTGAGGCAAGCACACCCACGTACTCCTGGCATGAAAGCGTGGTAGCTAACTGCTCTGTTACAGGGACGTGCCAGCCACAGAGCAAGCATTGCTCATTTTAATTGCCAGGAATGCCACTTCTCAACCAGTAAACATATGAAGTATGGAAGGTTTTTAGGAATATGAGGATCAACACTTCTTGTACCAGAAATCTACAATAATGATATAGTTTGATTACATAAAATGGAACCAATATGAACTCGAGAGAACTGGCTTTATGTGCTTCTTGCATCATACAGCTCTTACTAGAAAGATACGTTTTTTTAGAATTAACTGATGTTTCCAGGTGGCCTGTATTGTGTTAATAAGCAGCATGGTAAGCTTGCATTTGCTCTACCCTGTCACGTGCATGCTCTTTCACCAACAGATACCATGTGAAAATCCAGGACTAATCTCAGACATCTCTAGGTTGTTGTACTTTTGGACAAAGGGTGAGTGAACGCTTTTAATAATGGGGATTAACATGAGTCCTGCTATGCTTTCTCTCTGCTTGACTCAGGATAGCAGCACCATCCCTGTTCCTTGGATCCAGAGAAATCATCTCCCACACTAAAGAGTGCAGCCTTGTGTCATGTGGAAAGAAGACATCAGGAAGAGCAAGATTAAAACCAGCATAAGGATAGGAAAGGAAAGCTTAAGCAGAATGTATTCCTCCAAACTGAAACCTGGCCTGTGCCCAAGAGTTAATATTTCCACCCATGCCAAAATTAACTGCCATGGGATCTTGAACAACAGTATTCAGTCACTGCACTATTCTTGTATCCTGTAAGAAGGATAGTCCTTTAAACAGTTCTGACTACCTGGATAGTAGGGCATAAGTTCAATATTGACAGAGGGAAGCTTGCCACCTACTGAATCACCACCTGAGTCACCCCGTAGCTGAACCACGTATTAGAGAGCTGGAAGTGTGCGCTGCTGTGCTGGAAACCATTGGTGATGATGCTACGCCGAGGTCTGAGGCAGAGGAACTTCACAGGTTGTAGGTTTTCTGTCTTGTGGTTCCTTGGCACAGGAAACACAAAGTGTACACAACAGGCTATAAAATCCACTTTTAGTATAAACCATGGAACTTGACGCGCATGAGGCTTGAGAAAATAGTTTCCATTTTCTGTAATAGTGATAGTGTATACAACTTCAACCTGTAAATCTAAAATACAAACTTGGATTATCTAAACATCCGCCTGTAAGCCTCTCACAGCTGCAAAACCCCTGAAGGAGCTGAAGGAAGAAACATGGCAATGGTTAGCGCTACATTTGAACCACTGGAAAAATAATGACTGATCCTTATTAAAAACTTAAAACTATTTGAGAATTTTTTTCCAGACCATTGAAAATGTTAAGGTGGTGGTGAGTCTTGAGCTCATGTCAGTTTGTTTTCTGTTGCTGCTGCTTTCATTACTGTTGCATGAATCTGACTGTGGTTACTTGAAGATTTGCTGCAGATATTCGGGGATGAGTTTTAGTTAACCTGGTGCCTGCTTGTGGGTTATCCTCAGGTACACCAGTGGAAGCACAGAGTAGTAGGTAGGATAAACTGCATCCAGGGTTCACCTTTCCTTTATGTACGTAAAATAACAGTACAATATGGTTAAGCCAGAATCCTAGTTTCAATGCTCCACATTTTACTATTCCTTTACTGCTTCATCCCTTTGTCATCAATTGCCAACGAGCTTCATCCATCCCAATGTACAATGATAAAAGCATTCACCCCACTGGCATCTGTAGGATTCCTCCCCCTCTGAGCTCAGTAGCTCTGTCTGATGTAAAAAGCCCGTGAAAAACATGCTCTGCCTGGGGCAGGGTAGTGGCAGAGCAGCTGTTCTTGGCATGGTGAAGCTCCTGTTTTGGCTAATGGGCTTGGTCCTCCCCACTCCAGTGACACCCAGGAAACAGAGCCCGTTTGGGCCTGAGGCCTGCAGCTGCAGTTACGCAGGGTATAATGATACCAAGTCATGCGAGTTAAGTGTCCAGTGTGCCTGCAGAGGGGACGTGCTGCAAGGAAGGGGACAGGAGCAGTGTGTCCCTTCAGGAAGAGTGGCAGGTTGCAGGCACCCTGGACCAGGGATCGCTCAGGAGGCCCGACTCAGGACGGGCCCCAGGCCTGGCTTTTGTGAACTCCTTAGACAGGCAGGCTTTTATTTGCATGAAAACAGACTTTAGGAAGCCATTAAAATGTAACAAAAAAGTATTTAATGCCCTAGCATGTACAGAGCTTATATCAACCTCCTTATTAGACCTTTCTTTTCTCTTTTTTCTTTTCCTCCCCTCCCTTGGCATGTCTCTGCTGCACAAACAGCCCATATGGAAAACAGCGCAGCCTGGAAACACCTAGCTCGCTCTGTCCTCTTTTGCTTTTGGCTTTTGCAGCTGCTGTTTTCTCAGTGTTGTCTTGGGGCAGTTTCCTGTTGCCATAGCTGATAGCCTGCCAGCGCCTGCCTGGGCCTTTCAAGTGTCAACACTGCGAAGTTTGCTGCGATGGCCAAACGCTTGTTAATGAGATATAGCAGCTGGGTAGGGGTGAACCACTGAGATGTATAAAGGCACGCTGCTGGTGCAGGAAGCGATGCCTTTTGAATCTTTTCAGCGCTCTGAAAGCATTCAAATCAAAGAGGGTATGTTGTATTCATTAATAAACCGAAGTTCCCATGCAACTGTGTTAAAGCCAGGAGTTTAACTTTGCAATGGACAGGTGATTTTTTCAACAGTGTTTTACACCGGAAGACAAAGGGCAAGAAAACAAGAGTTTATGTACTGCCAAAGGCATTACTTCCCTATCTAGCAGCCAGACAGAATTGTTAAACTGAGCTAGGTATTTGCCACTTCCTGACAATAAAAGCTTCTTTTTTCCTTTATTTTTTATGCTTCAAAGCTCACAGCAGCCTGCTTGATCTCTGTCTCTCACACTTTTTTTAGACCCGTTTCTTAATTTTTTGTAAACCATGATTAAAAGCTAGAATTAAAAAAAAAAAAAGACAACTTGTTAAAAGAAAAAAAACCCAAAGAGCCCATAGACAGGATTAATGACCAAAGCTGCTTTCATTCAACTGGAGCAGTCCATGTGATCTGTAGTCTGCATCTGTTTTGCTATAGCAGAACATAGGAGTGCCCAACAGCTGGGCAAAACAGGCAGAAAGCAAAACCAAAAGAAACTAGCATACAGTGCAAAGTTTTAAAGGCAATGTGAGCCAAAGAGCATCTTAAAGACTTTTCCAGCATTTATTTTTAATTGGGTTGGTTTTTTTTTTTTTTTTTTTTTTTTTTTTTTTTTTTTTTTTTTTTTTTTTTTTTTTTGAGAGGGGCAGCTGGGGAAAAGATTGAATGCTAGGAAAACATGTTTAAAACTGAAACAACCACAGTAATAATAGTGACAAAATTGCTTTGGAAAAGTTAAACAAAAGAAGTGTTAGAAACAGGAAAGGGCCATATGGCTCAACACGCCTGCCATTTTCTGGTTTATCTTAATTGTTTCCCTCACTTCTCCACAAATGAATACAAGTGTCTCAGACTCATTTATATGCTTTCATTTCCCTTTCACAGTAACTTGTTCCAAGGTAATTTAAGCCAAACCACTTAAGTGATATTTAGCTATTTGACTGTTTAGAGAACGGCAGTTTAGCTATATTCATCAGCCCACTGCAGCTACTGTACTTGTTTTCAGAATTTAGTTACACCAATCAGCCACCTACTAAATGACCCTCTTTGGGTCATGGGGTAAAGTAAGTCACGCAGGCCCTGACCCAGAAGCCGCTAGGGTCAAGAGGAGTCACGCCATTCACTTTAACAGATTTTGGTTCAGGCATATTCTTCCAATCTAAAATTTAATTCCAGAGAATATAAAGGTTTTGGGTGGGTTTTGTTTTCTTCCCACAAATGTGGCATTTAATTTATATTTTCTGTAAAATGTTTCATTTTAAGATAGTCATATATCACATTATTGTAACTGAAATGACAGATGAAACCTGAATTCTCTGTAATACTTTCCAAAAAGATTTTCCACCAGAGTTTGTCTCTGGTGGGGAAGAGGGAGAGTATTGAGGCTTAAAGGATATTTTTATATGTGAAAAATTCTTCCAAACAGAAGATTTCAAATCTGGCCAGCCCTACTCTGAGGCAAGCTGTGATCATTTTGGCCTCGATTTTAGCTATCGTGATCCCTGTGCTGCCTACCTGGTTGCACAGACGTGACTGTAGAACATGGGGAAAGAGACCAAAAGAAGGCGCATGTAGATATCTGGAGAGGGCCATGATGCAAAAAGGACCCTAAGTCAGGAAGGAAAGAGAGTCAAAACAAAACACTTCCTATTAACAATAACATCAAGTGAAACCATGGCAAGCTGTTAAGCCTTTAAATAAACATACCATGACAAGCTGAAGCATAAGCTTCAACCAGCTTGTTAGAACACAGTCCTCTACCATGACAGAAGTTAAGACGTTCTGCATGCACAAAGCTTGTGCCAGGGCACAAACCACATCTTGGCTACTCCAGCTTCTCAGAGTAAGCAGCAGATTATGGGGGAAGCACTGTTAATGGAGGAAGACAGCGCTTTTCTCATCTTCAGGCTCTTTTCAGCCTCAGAAAATGCTGACTTGTAGAATCTGCTCAGAAAACTCTTGGTCAGACACAAGCCAGTAAATTCACTCATTCTTACAAAAGTTAATGAATGATTAATAAATGAGTCAATTCATTGAGTGTCTGGCCTGTACTCCTCCCCATATGGCTTCAAGAGAGTAATTGCAGCAGTGGGGACACAGAAAGGAGGGACAGACATCTGTTGAGCGAGAGTGGAGGTAATTTTTTAAAAACAATTTCTGTAGGATTACTCACTACTCCCAGAACAGTAGTTATATGCGTATGTTGGTCATGTCCCTTTTTCAGAGGAAGACAGACGAAGCCCATAAGGATCTCAAACTCTCCTGTCTTCCCCAAAAAGACACTTCTGTAACCCTACAGTTTCCTTCAGCTTGCTTTCCTGCAAGCCTGCAGGCCTCATCTTCCCTCAAGGAATTACAGACTCTCTTCCTAAAACAGGCATTTGGGCATTTCCTCAGGGGAACAGTACAACTTGGTTTACATCCCCTTCTCAGGGAGAGCCTGCAATAAGCTGTGTGGATTATAGAGAGGAATGCTGGAGGGGATCCCAACATTATATTAGATCTGCCAACCTGACAGGTTCAACAGAAACCTCTGAAGTTTCCTATCCCCATGCAGTGACCCGTAGCTAATCTGCATGACAATATATTGTGTAATTGCAGGAAGCCACTGCAATATCATTCAGGAACAGGAAGCTTGGGAACTGTTTACAGCCACCACTATGGTGACGAAACCTGTCATTACCTTGTGCACTGTTTCTTCTGAAACATGGATGCAATTGCAAAGTCTTATCACTCAGCTTTATAGGGAAGATCTGCTGAAGTAAAAGAATAACAGGGAAGAGCAGAAAAGAGACTGGGCTTGGTTGATTGCTGTCATGATTACATTACACAGGTTGAAAGACAGTTTAGGCAATTGCTTATTGTGCATGAGAAGACAGAATTGTTTGCCATCAGTTAGGCTTCTGTTAAGTTTACTATTCCTTATCTCTTGTTTAAGGTAGTACTTCAAAGGAGCACTTGCTTCTTGTCCTTTGACTCAAGTGGGCACAGCGATGGGATGCCATGTGGGAGATGCAGATTTGAGAGCATTTGTTGGCTCCCAACCCTCAGGCTAACAAGAGGCAAGTAATTCTGCCAATTATTTGCTCTGCTAATTTAGATTAATTTATTAATTCATGCACAGAACTTTCAAAAAGCAAAGTTATACCCACATGTTTAATATGACTAGCAAGCAAAGAAACACATCACAGGCCCCCAGTAGCTGAGTTTTGGACACATCTGTAGCCAAGCAGGGCTCTTAGGATCCATGTTCACATTCCAGAAGAATGAAAACAAAGAAAAGACTGTTTGGAATGGAAACCTATGAGCTCCCAGGGCAAGGGCTTAAAATCAAACGCAGCTCGAAAGGTAAGGATGGTCAAGGAAAAGAAGCAGCCTGTAGCTCAAATATATGAAAGCTGTTATGGTCTCAAAAATTTCCAAAATCAGGCTGTTTCTTCCTATAACTAACCTTTCAAATCTATTTTTAAAAATTCTGAACTACTCTTTTAATGAATACCTCAAGCAGGCAACCATCAGGTCACCAAATACAATAAACATGAAGGACATGATGTATTGACTTAATGTAGGTAGACAAAACCACCTTCAGATTTAGAAATTAGACTGTCCCCAGTGGAGCGCATTGTCGACTCAGACATGACACAGTGGTGGTTATGCTAACTAACATCCTTTTCTCTTAGGAGAGTAATTGGTTTAGCTGGACCTGAAGGAGGCTATGGATACTGAATATACAATTCACAGACATTAAAAAGGATACTAATAACCATTGCTAGAACTGATTGTGTCACAGATTCTTTGGTTCACTAACCAAGCTCTTCCCTATCACCACAATGCCCCTGGAAATAGATTTGACAAATCTGATAGGAATGCACAAAGTGCTTCAATATCCCAAAAGGGAGAAGTATTAGTTCAGATTTTTACTACACTGTATTGCACTTCTGAGATTAGGTTTTGGCTTCAGTATAACTTTAGCCTCAGAGAGCTGGTGTATTTTTATTTGATGCAATGCTGAAATTGATATTATCTGTATTACAGTAGCAACCCAATACCCAGGTTGTGGGGTATTACATTGTGTTGTGCTCTACAGAGCCAGACAGTAAGAGATGCCTCAATGAAGAACGTATAATAACCTAAACATTTAGAGTAGAATATAGGAAGCAAACAATCTGACCAACAGTTGGTGAGACAGGTATGGACACCATAGCTGGGACTCATCTGCCCAAATTTTGAATACTACAAAGTGCATGCTTATGTTTGATAGACTTTTTCTAGACTCATTTTTTGATCAATAGAGAGAATCAGGCCATTCCAGGGTAGAACTTACTTAATCTAAAATGACCATATAAGATAGGTCAGATGGACCACTGGCATCTGTTTTTCTCTTTTTGTTAGAAAGGCAATACAAACTTGTAGATCAGACATGATGTTGGTACTGCTGAAGTCCAGAGCTGAGTGTGATGAACCCCATGCTGTGGGCCAGGGAGCAGTGCGAAGAGGCTGCACTGAGAGGGAAGGCAGCCTGCGAGCTGTGGGTCACAGCAACACAGGCCAGGCAGCAGCCTGCCTGACAAGCGACCCAGCCCCACAGAACCCATGCAGGGCAGGGAGGGTCCAGGGATGGTGATCAGCATCAACTGAGAGCCCGTTAATTGCTCTGCAAATCCATAGTGGTGAACCAGGTGTAAGGCCAAGCAACAAAGTCAGGTCAGTGGATCAGGATCAAGGTCCAAATCAGGGAGATCCAGGACCAGGTGCAGGTACAGCTCAGGCAGAGACCACATGTGGGTGCCAGAGCTTAAAAGCAGCTCCCAAGCAAAGGAGATGTAACCTCACTGAGGTGTGTCATGGCTGGACACCTAAATCACCTCTGTGCTGGCACTGAGCCCAGGCAGCCAAATTCCCCAGAGGGTGGATGCCCTCTGGGCACTATCATCCTGTTCTCAAAGCTTGCTCCAGTACCTTCTGTATCAGATCACAGGATCACTGCAAATCTGGAGATGCAAAACTATTCTTTTATTGATAATCAAGCAAAGGTAATGCCTGGGGAGCCTGTGACCTTCACTCACAAGGTATTTGGAGCAAGTTGCCTCAGATGTAGCCAAGCCACATACTTTGAGGTCAGTCCATGCTGCAACTTCTAGTCCAAAGTCTTCATGGGGAAAAGGGGTGGGTGTATGTGGCTAAACCATATTGAAGCTTAGACTAGACGAGTTTCCCTGCTTCTGGCATGTACCAAAGTGAGCTCCCTTTGGTACCAGTACCACTCTGGCATACATGCTTCTACGTAGTTTGATTATTCACACCTGTGCTCAGGGTCCTGGGAAAGCTTGCTCAGCTCATGCTATCACCTCTTCATTGCAGTGACACTGCTTGTGAAGTCCAAACTACTTTTGAAAACTGTACGCTTGCAATACATAATGGAAACATCTTATATAGGTAGCCTTATAGCAAATATGTGTTTTACTGGCCAGAATACTGTTACTTTGAAGGAACACTGTATGCTGCCATTACTACTATTGCAGTCTTAAGGACTCTTGTGGAGGAGGGTACTACTCATTCTAAGAAAAGGTATCTGATCTGGCCCTAAAGGGTAACTGTTCAGAAAACGAAAGCTTTTCTATTTAATCAAACACTTTTTTAGAGAAGAGGAGGAATTGAAGGAGCAGCAGAGAAGAAGGGGAGTTGAGAATATGCCTAAGAACATGTTCTAGTGGTTTCAGTCCTTGGTTTAAGTCAATGTCTGCCACGTCCTTGAAAATACCATTGGCATCCAGTCACTCAATTTTAAAGTACACATCTCTGAGCTGCCTGTACAATTCACTTGTGTTTTTTTCTGGTTACAAAGGGGACAAAGAAGTAGAAGGAGAGAGAAACTATATTTCAAAAGATTAGTGTACATGTTTTAATCACTCACACTTGCCATGGTTCAAGATTACACTTTTATTAAATGAGTGTTTCACTTTCAAGTACATGAGAGTATTTGAAATATTTCAAGGGTACTTCTTCTAGCGTCTAACAACTAGACATTGCTGCCACCACTGGACTATTGCTTAGAAGGAACGTGAACAGGAGATATTCTGACCTCAGAAGGTCTTGTTGCTTCACTGACAGGCACATAGTCAGGTGTACATTAAGTAACGGAATGCTTATTTTTCATTATTACCACAATTAATTGAGGAATTAAGGAAAATTCAAGAAATGTTAGACCAAATTTTCCAGTCATTGTCTTATCTGCAATAGAGCTAATAGAAGTACAATAGGCTTAAGCCAGTGAGAAATATTCTCTCTTTTTCTTTTTTTTGAGACTACTATTATTAAAGGCTTGTCATAATTTTTACCTTCTTGCTTGTAAGCAAAGTAGAAAACAAATTCTTTAACCCGCATGTTTTGTCATTCAGCAAGACATTAAAACAAGTTAGCCACAGTATGTGGTGGGTGCACAGGTTTGCTTAAACCGAGGCAGACTGGACAGTGTTCTGCTTTTTAACAAGACTCAATCCATTTGTAAACTGCTGCTCAGGTGAATTTGTGAGTCATCTGGCACCAAAAAGCCCTGCTATTTCAAACACAATGGCTCGAATATACCACAGGAAAATGGCACATTTTAAAAGATGGTAAAGCACAGCAGGTCATCACTATATTCCAAGAGTATTTCTAAATATTTTCTTACATATTCCATAGAGAAATGTCCTATCTTTACTATTACTATTACAACTACTCTAAAAATACTGCCAAAAAAAAGGCCTACCTCACTTCTAAGTCAAGTAATTCAAATCAAATCTGTGGCCAGGCTTTCATTTTGGGGTCAAATTCTGTGTGCAGGTGGTTCTCATTGAGTTCAATATGATCCTAAAGAATGCAGCAGAGGACTGAATTTGGCCTCTACCAGCTAGCCTAAAAATATGATGCGGTTCTGTCTTTACACTGTATTGGAAAAAGATACTGTACCTCTTTAGTTTATGAGTCTGCTTATTATCAGTCTTGGGGAAAGAAAAGATGGTTAAATTTAGAATTCCACAGAATGTTTTGATTTAAGTGAAAGAATTCAGTGACCACCAGTTTGGAACATCCTTCTGGTGTCATAAGTAAGCAGTAAGCAGATTCAAAAAAGCTGTGCACGGACACTTAATTGATTGAAGCGGAGAACAAAGAGAATATCAGCCTTCCAGGTTTAGATGAGGATCAGGTGGTTTCAAGCTGAAAAGAAACAGGGGGCTTTGCTTTGTTTTAAGCAAAATTCTGGGAACCTCCATGGTTCTGGACATTCTGCATTGCTCTAAAATGCAGGAGAAAAAAAAAAAACTCTACAAGGACATTTGTTACACCATTTTTCTCACTCATTCATTCTGTTGCTATGTCAAATTTCCCACATTTCCCATCTTTGAACATATTCCCTCAAAAACAATGTTCTTCTTTAGTATTAGGTAAATGTCAGCTAAAGCATTGCAGTAATATCAGGCCATGGCACTTGTATAGGGCATGACATCACAGTGATTCAACAGGAAAATCCATAGCCTCAAAAGTAATTTCTAATGATTTAAATCCTACAGGAAATAAATAAAATAAATAAATACAGGCATATAGGAAAGCAGTGCATTCAAAAAGTAATGATTGGCAGTACCATCAGCAAACTGTAGCTCTGGGAGGATTAACACTAGTAGCCAGAGATTCCTCTCTTATTCCTGTCCGAACACTTGGCAGCTTATGCTGCTGCCTGGCTGAATCCCTCCCTTCTCACTTCTGCCCTGTAGGGTTAGAAAATTCCAGCTTGCTCACACCTCTCACTTCAGGGGCTTATGCAGATGGAAATATTAATATTCCACTGTGTTTGGCCTTCTGATCACACTCTTTGGTTAATATGGAATTAATCTGCCAAGCTTGCCTCAGAAAACGCACTGAACAAGAAGCCCAGGCGCTGAGGAGAATATATTGCTCTCCTATAACATAGCCAGGAATGCTGTACCATAGATTGGCCAAGTGAATTATTTTCAATAAATAATTTCTTTTCTGGGGGGAAAAAGCTATTTCAACTGGAAAAGGTTCTTCAATGTGAATCAGATTTGGCAGATTTGGGTTGGCACAAAAAATGAACAAAACATTCTAAAATTACAAATTGGCTCATCTAAGTCTTTCTGAAACAAGCTGATAAAAAGGGGCTACATTTATGAAGGAGATATGGAATAATTCACAAATCAGAGGAGGCATATGTCTTACTGGTGAGGATAATATTGTCCAACATAGGAAGCCAACGTTCAAATCTTCTCTTTGCCTCATTCAGCGTGTGAGCTTAAAATGTGTCCTTTGATGTTCCAGGGCACATAACCAGCCTAGCAAACACATGAGCTTTTCTGTGGAAAGCTGTTATCCTTTGCATGGCAAATGGGAGCTACCAGAACTGGAGTCAAAGAATGACCTTGCTTTCCCACCTATCCACACTATAAACCTCTAGTCTTTTTCTTCACCCAATCCACATTTATTTCAAATGCATCATTTTTCAGGAGGACAGAAGAATAAGGCCTCTCTCAAGGACCCTATTATTTAGTCATTAGGATTCAATTCCCTAGTAGAAAGTCCTAACCCAGATCCCAGACCTGATGAGCTACATGCAAAGTGACTTGAATGCACATGACCGTCCTTCACCACCAGCGCATACATTTATCTAAAGGGGAGTAAACTATTCTCTCTCTGATCTGTGTGATTTTTTTCCACTTTGCCTGAATGGCAGCCCAGCTTCCACAGGAGCGATGAAGATTTCCTCCATTCAGGCATTGCTCATGTGATTGCATTCGGATCTCCCAGTTGCATTGAGCTCTGGGTTGTTGCACAAAAGGTGGGCACCTCCACCGGCTGTGCTTCTGAATGGAAGAGGATGCAGACACTTTGCACTGTGTTGCTCTCAAAACTAAAGCATCGTAGGACCAGCTTCCAAAAACCTTGTTCCCCAATTCCTTTTCTACCTTTCTTTCTCCTTTTCCTTTAATGAGTGGAATCAAAATAGTTGTCTTGTTCCCCTACTGAGTTAGAAACTCAGAATAGTGAAATGCATCCGAACGAAAGTGATCCGAATGAAAGGTGCTATTGGCTTTGGACTACACTATTATACCTCATAAGGAGCTAAATAATTTCATCTCTGAAGAATAAAGTTTACAATAAAGTAGGCTATATATAGCAGAGTTCTATATTTGAATGAAAAACACTGTCTCTGTTCTGTGACAGAGATTATCTTTGGTTGATACTATCTGGTTTGTGTAAAACAAATCTGAGGTCATAGTGTGCATATTTTAGGCTATCAAATTCCCTCTTTTGTTAGTATTAATGTCATTATCAGGCTCCTCATGCATTTGACATAGGTGCATTTAAAAAAAAGGAAGTTGCATCTAAGTGTTCCTGTGTGTGGAAAAAGTACAGAAAGAATTATTTCTTCCCCTCATATATTTATTATATCACGATTCCTCTTTCTGTCTTCTGTCTGCTTTAACTGCCAAACTGTCTGATATTTCATGTATTTTCCGTTCTTCACTTAAAAAAAATTCTCAGCTATTCAAAGTTACATTGTCCACTCCTCAGTTGTGATACAACTAACTGAAATGCTACACAGAATATTTTTAGATCATGGTCAGTTCAGCAGCTCCAGTTTTTGAGATGTGGCTGTAAATGTAGGCTCTCTAAATCCACATCTAGTTACTGAGACCAGCATTTTACATAGACGAATGGAAATCTTTAGGAATTTTGGTATATTTCAGTGTAAATTCAGATAAATCTGATGTAAAATCTGGAAACGTAGCCTTTTGTAAAGGAGATTTTCTGATGTGAGATTGAAGCATGCAAGCAGAAAACGCAGGCTGTAATGCACTTTCAGAGCACCTGCACCCTACAGCCTCAGGGGCTCCACTGCAATAATGCCTTAGCTCCCATGACACATGGCAGAACTCTAGGACATTTCTTTACACAGGGAAAAATGAGGCACAGACTTTTTTAAGTACTGAGTGCTTGGTACCTGAATAGCTTTGAGGATTTTGAACAAAGAGAGGATTCCGGTAATGGTTTTGTGGAGATTTTAGAAACAGCTCTATGAGCAGCTCCATGAGCAGCTCCCATTGAAATCAGAAGAATCTGAATGCACGAAATCAGCTCTGCTCCTAAATCTCCCAAGACATAACCCTAATCCATCACCAAACATACTCCTCAGTGGTAAGTCATTGGTAAGATAGAGGCCCATCTTCTCAGTGTCACCTGTGGGTGGGATGTACCGTGACACACTGAGCCTCCTGCCTGGCTTTGGAAGCTGCCTGGGGAAGTGTTGTGGCGTGGACCTCCTGGGGCTGGTTGCAGCGGCTCTGCACCCCCAGCTCAGGGATCGTGCAGACCCACAGAGGTGCCAGTGGTACAGACATAGCTGCTACTGACCCTTTCCTTGACTCTGAGTGGGTGACTTAACCCATCAAAACGTTTAACTGCATTTTGTAGGTGCCTCACTTCAGAGAGTATAGAGAGAGGCTATAGGGAAACTATGTTCCCAGCCTAAGGCATTTTCTTCATACTGTCCCCACCACCAAAATTATATATACATTTTAAAAGCAAGATACCTGCAAAAATTTGGGTTGGAGCACAGTTAAATGAATGTTTAAAAAGAACAGAGGAGGTGGTAACTTCTGGCAGAGGTGATACTGAAGAATGGGGCCTGTGCTAACCACCTAGCATATGTCAGCTGCTGAAATCTTTGAATCTCATTTTCAGTGACAATATTACAGAGTACTATAAATGTCTTTAGATTTGTATAATATGGAGCTTTATAGAAAGACCATGTGCACTGCCATCAGGTGCTCAAAATTAATCCACACCTTAGTTCACAAGGGTTTTTTCAATCCATGACTGCACATTAGGAGGGATAATACAGAAGAAAAAAAGGAAGAGATTAATTTCCACTTATTACTAGGGATAATCGGGATTCTTACAAGTCTTACACTAAAATACAATACACTAAGTCTGGTTTTGGTTGTCTTCCAGTGACCCTTTCTTGAATGGAAATAAAATTTCAACAAGAAATCAAAGCTGTTAGTAAAAAGGCTAAAAATACATTGCATTTTCTCTAGGCTACAGCATAACCTGATGTACTTTTTTAGCAATTTAATACTGGGGATTCTAAAATTTTGTTTGTAAAAGGCAATCCTGGTGCTTCTATTTTAAGAGCAAAAGTGATGAACGTTTATGTATTATCAGACATTTCCGCTTATAGATTGAAGAGGAACTTTATAGTCTATTTGATTGTCTTACTGAGAGTAAGCGTGCTGACAGAATCTTGTCTCCATATATGCACCAGAAGAAAAAACTGCTGATTTGTACATTAGAATGAAGACTTGGAGTCTAATCTGGGTAGTCGAGTAAACTAACAAAATATTTAAGTCCCAGAAATAGCTAGCCTATGATCTGAATCGTCTATTTTCCCTTTTTCTCCTTCTTTGGTTAAATACTGCATAAGATAACCCTAAGATCCTCAGCTAGCCATTGCCAACTTGATACCAGGAGAGATCAGTTCTAACTGCCCTCAGTAGTACACAGAAAAACTATTCAGATTTTTAATTGTGCTATATACATACAGATATACACATAAATTGTTCAGTGAGCAGTGGGATGAACTAGCTTTGTTTCCCCATGTGTTCCCACTCCACATGTCCCTCCATAGCCCTGAGATGCCTTCTGTGTCCCCCGGCACTTTGGTCAGGAAAGCAGAAACACATATTGTCCTGCAGCCAGCAGTGCGAGCAAACTGGTCACCTGCAAAACCTTCAGATGTTACAGAGCTGGATTATAATGGCTTTTCCCTCAGTAGTAGCTAGTACTTGGGTCTCTCTTGCCTCTACAGCCATCAGTTTCCACAAAATGTGTAGGAAGTTAGGATTTCTAGGACCTCTTGCTTGTTAGTTTTGGTTGTCACATAGCAACTAGTTCAAAAGTTATTACGGAGGAGGAATGAGCAAGACATATGGACATACTCTTCACTGTGTGATGGCTTAAGCCTCATTCTTCAGAAACCAGGCTAAACTCAAGCACATATGTATATATATTTAAGTTAGGGAAAATACTAAGGAGTTATCTCGATTTAAATATACAGATTATAAAAACTACTGAAGAACAGTTCAAACAGAAAAGGAGGGGATTTTATGTGACACTTTTTTAGCCATGTCATAGCTTACACAAGGCAGTAGTGTCATTTCACATTTCAGTTACATCAAAGTAGAGCACGTGCAAAGCATGGATTTAGGCAGTTCAAGATCCTAATTCAAGCTAACAGCAGCCTTGTGCAGGGATTCCAGTTTCACTGTCTGTCTTTAAAGCGTGGCTGCACCAGACTCAAACCAACCTGTGAAGTCTGAAGTGTGTTTTGGAACACTATCAAATGATGTGAAACAATAAACCCATGAAACCAGTGGTGCCATTAAAAAAATCACTTTCTGGTACCTTGTCATTCAAGGAGTTAAAGGTAGTAATGAATCCTAAGAAGGATTTTGCTCTTTCACAACTCTGGAAAAATAACCTTAGATTTTTATAGAAACTATCCAAGAGTATGATGAACATTTTTTTTTTTTAATATGTTCTTGGACCAACTCTTGCATTGCTGAAACAAAAAAAAATCTTTAAAAGCAAACAGAAGTGTTTGTATGGGTACAGCAGGAAAGCTGTGGTCCACAGCCTTTCTTTCAGGGAAAGGCTGATGCACTTGTAATAGCTGCATTCACAAATGTGTAGGAGAACAGTATTTGGATTTCCATAAAAGATACTCTAAAGCATGGCAGAAAGCCCCAAAGCTGCAGAATACCTGCTAGTCAGCAAGCCTTGGTTCCCGTCTCTCCCACTCAAGTGTCTCAGTGTTATGTAACAGGAGAAGGGAATGTTCCTCTCTTTTGGCAAAGGACACCGAACTCAGCAATTTGTCTTGATGGGACTGAGCAGAGTGCATGAAACCAAGTGAGTTATTATGGCCTGTGGTTTCAGGAACTGGTTTAAAGATAGCCTCCAAATTATCAAAATTTACATAAAGAAAGACATCTGACGATGGCCATGAAATAGTTCTACCAAGTTTGGAAAGCAAAACTCAAGCAATGAATGGTCTATGTCATAAATCAATTTTTTGGCTGCATGAACAGGCCAGCAAAGAAAGAACATTGAATAAGCAAAGGTTTTAATATTCTGACAATTATAAACAGTCCTTTGTTTTTCTTTTTCTCTTACATGCACATGGGTGTGGGCTGGGGAAGCCATATATTCATAAAACATCTGGTGTTCAGCTTGTTGTTATAATCAATCAGTCTTTTTGTTTTATTTTTCCAACACTGCGGAAAAAAAAGGACTCGGACCACTTAATTAAAGAACCAAAGCCTCCTCCTTCTGGATACAAAGGCAGCAGGATCTGGCTCACAGTCTATTATTTGTGAGATTTGCTTTAAAGGAGAGAAGTCCTCATGGTTGGAAACAGCAGATTCTTGTTTTTTAATACTGTATGGTCAAAGCTGTCAAACTGATGGTAGATGGTCTCCAGAGCAATTGTTTACTCACAGAACAGAGAATGGCATTGCTGACTCACTCTTTTTACACATTCACAGTTATTACTCCTGATTTAGCGGGACAATACATAGTGGGAAAATGAATCTTTAGCTTTTAGTCCCTACACTTATAAATGTAGTGGTAACACAAGCATACATAGTAATGTAAATGTAAGCATACATACTAGCGTATTAAGCACACATAGCGATAACACTTCCACAGAACTGCAATGCTTCCTAGCTCCTGTCATTCACAATAAGGCATTTCAGCTTCCCCAGATGATTTATAACCTGCTAGCACTAAGTTTGAAACCTCATTCAGCAGCCAAAGTCACCCCATTTCGTGGTGGCGAGATTTTTTTGTACCTCTAAGAAAGAAGGGCCAAATTTGCAAAAGCATTTTTCATCTTATGATCCCTGCAGAGGACAATGAAGTTATTGGCTGCAGGATCTTTGAAAATCTGGCTCCGTTTCTGAAAATTTAGTTAGTGGCACTGATTTTTATCTGCACTATTGCCTGTAGTTCTATTCTTTCATGCCAAAAGGGGACACACAACTGCTTAGCACCTACATCCCAGCTGTCCCTTCATCTTCAGATCTTTGGAGTCTGAGAATTAAATAAATACTAAGAATAAAATTAGTTATCACCATGCCTCCTTCAATACAGTAGATATGTCATGTGCTTGTGCGTGTTTATGCTTGCACATTGATCTAACTACATGCTAACCATTAATATGCTCTCTCAATTTGTCTACCTGAGACACTGTTATTAAAGCCATAGTTTCTGCCTTCCCAGAGCTACATGCAACTGTTACATAGGTGGTGGGAAAGAGAGCAGAGCCAGGGGTCTGACCTCTCAAAAATCATTGAACAGCAGCACTGAGAAATAATACAGAGTGCACAATAGCAGGAGCAAAGATCCCGTGTTACATGCATACTGCAGTGCACTGATGCAACACAACGGAGGCTAGGATGCAGCTCCAGATTCAAACACTTCAAAGTGCAGTTCTGCTGCCTAACATATCTGTGCCATTTGAGATAGCCAGATCACCCACATGGCGCTGATAGATAGGCACAGGATCCACCTACAGGTGACCTGAACCTCTCTGAGGCACCAGAAAGAACCTGGTGGGAGACACTTGGACATCTCATGTGACACCAGATACCCACACATAGGTAACTGAATCCCGCCCTAGCTCTCCACTTCTCTACTGACAGGAAAAGAAGCTTAGCTCTCTAGTTCACATGCAGACACTTTTATTTAGATACCTCAAATTAGGTGTCTGAATCTGAGGGTGAGCCCCAGTCAGCCAGCATGATTTCAGTGCTCTCTGGACTTCACTGACCAATTCTGGTGACTTGGAGCTTGTCTCTGTCAGTGACTAAGTGAACTGCAAAGCACAGTCAGTAAAGATATGAATTATAGATGCACAAGGTGATTTGCAAATATTTTTGCATTTGTGTAAATGGGATGTAGCATGCATTTTCACATGTTAAATAAAACTTTTAAATGCCAAAATGTCTGAGTTCTTTCATCTCTCTTTAAAAGTTCAACCCCCCGGCAAGGTTTGTCTCTCATAAACATATTGAAACACCGCAAACAAAAGAGTAAGATAACCCACTGGTCAAATGACTAGCCACATAAGCATCCTCACTCTGCAGGAAACCTCATCATGACTTTGCCTTGCCTGCACATTAATGAAAAAATCTTGTGTTTTGTAAATAAGCTCTGCAAAGTCTGGTGGAAAAGTGCTTTCTTCCTTGTTTCATCAATAAAGTTACTATGTGACTTTTAAAAAATTCCACTGCACTAGGAAAACTTCTGTTTCCTTTTATGTCCAGATTTAGCAAGTTTTTCAAAGCCCTTCTTATTAAGAAAAGTTGTGGCTGGAAACATGGATAAGTAGCTACAACGATTCCAGAAGCTATAAATATTCAGGTTATGATATTCAAGAAATTATCCTCTCTGAGGTGGGCTTTATTGTCTCCTAGGGCCCACCTGCAGCTAGGTAAGGGCCTCCCAAAGTGAAGTGGATGGCCCTAAATGATCATAGGTGGTTTTTAAAAAATAAACACAAAATTAGTTTCACACCTACTTAGACAGTTTAGAATTTTAATGTGCAAAGTCTGCCAGGGCTTTGCCGTGAAATAAGGCCATGCATTCAAGCTTCCTAAAGCCAATCAGAAAGCCAGGCTGAGTACTACCCATTTTGCAATTAGGAATCACTGCTCAGTTCCAGAGCATATTATTAATGAACAAAGTGTTACTTTGATCATGTTTTAACATTTGCAAGCTCACAAAACCTAACAATGTTTAAAAAAGAACTGTTCGAGCCTCAAAAACACTGAGAAGCGTAGATATCTCTTTCATGTCACTGTCTGCAGGTACTCTAGCACGTAGTGGCTTTTCCAAATTTTTCTGAACGTGCCCCCTGTTTCTGCTGAGAGTTTCCCTCTAAGTGTATTATGATACATTTATAGTTTTGTTTGTGACTTCTGGATGTCTGGTAGCCCTGGCACAGGACAAAAGCTTTGTATCTGGGGTCGCCAGCCATAGGACAGCCTGGTCCCATCTCCTCTGAAGTGCCCTGTCTGGCCACTCACCTTCACCTAACACCTCCAGGGAGCAGCAGCAGACAGGCAGCCCGAGCACTGCCCCTCGGGCTGCACGTGCAGCCCATGCAGCATGTCCTGCATTTGTCTTGGATTTATTCCACATCTGCCAGACAGTTCTTATGCACATTACCGATTTGGAAAAGCTCTAGGTATGACTGAGCTTTACTCAAACCAGTCACTGGCTTTAGAGGAGGGATGGATAAAGGTATGTTTCACTGGTTTATATCAGCATTTCTTTATGTCGTTCAACACTGGGCAGTGCTTGTTCTTACTGGAGCTCCAGTATTCTAAGGGATTTAACTCTGCCACCTCTATTTCACCTTTGAAGGAGCGTGACGAGGCAGCCTCAGACTGTGCAGTTTCCCTATATTGATGGTAGATCTTAAATAGGGATCAGCCTCCACTGTGCCTGGCACTGTTTGGATTTGTATGAAAGAACATTTATTCATCCTGAAAAAATCTTGCCAATTAACACTGCATTGTTTCAGTTTGTTTTTTCCATTTGCTTACAGTGACTTGTAAGTCCCAAAAGATATGAGTTTATGATAGCAGGGTAATTCTGTCACTGGTTTTTATGAGTGCATTTTGTATTAATGGGATTCAGTCTTATGAAGTTCCTGCCCAGCACCACATATAAACAATACCACATTATGAATGCCCTCATAATTAGACTCATTAAAGGACTACTGTGCCCAAAGTGCACCTACAGTTAAATCCAGATCCTCTGTTAGGTTTAACCTAGTTAGCCAGTGCGGGACAGGTTTCTCAGGAGGACTCCACCACAGCCAGCACATTATTCATACAGGGAAATAATTTAGGAAATAATAGTTATTCTTACACTGCCAGATATCTTGGCACCGCCCCCCCCCATACGCTCCCGATTATCTAAAGTTCCTAAGCTAATTCATAAGCACTAATTAGCTCTCTGGCTTTCTTTTGAAAGGAAGCAACTGGTTCTCTGTGACACCAGGCTTGTGAGACATCCCAGGGAGACACAACTCGAGGATCATTCCCACTAGCCCATGTGGCTGCCCAGTGCTGCTGCCCCAGCGCCACTGCCGCTACAGCCCGGGCTACAGCGACACAGCTATTTTGCATCAGCTGGAACAAATGCATTTTTTGCTGCATAGACACAGACACCGAGGACAAGGGTGTCCCTGAAGCTTTTCCTCTCTTTGTCCCTTATCTGATCCCAGCTACTTGGAGTCTATAAGCCAGAATTATTTCCAGGTTTTTCTTTGCTAAGTTGATGATGATGGTGAAGACAGCACTATTTTTATATAATAGCCTATATCCAGGTCTAGGGTGGCTAATTTAAGCACCCTGCTCTAGGGCATATGTGCCTACACCTCACATGTATCCCTTTAAGTGAGCAATACAGTCCTGATGATGGATGTTGCAACATTTTTTCCTTCTACTCACAGAAGCATATGTGCCTATGAAGAGCTCCAGAAGACAAGACAAGCACCCTAAGCATATATTTCTTTATACAGACTGAACAAAAATCCAATGTAAATGCTGTGTGACTCCATCCCAGCTGAAACCTAGGTCACCTCCCCTTGTTCCGAGAAGAGGACCCATATTCAGAAAGATGGGTATTTTTGGACAGCAATATAATTGTTAGAACATGTGCAACATCAAGACTCTACTCATGATAACACACTTGTGAAACCATCACCTATTTCATCATAACGACATGACTACAAAGAGTAGGTTTAAATGGCACAGATTAAAGGGTTAGCTGTCCTTTTTAGCTTGCCTACACTAGCAATCACACCATTATAATTCTGTAGGGGATAAAACAGCATTAGCACTGGAAAGAAAATGTAAAATTACTTCAGAAACTATGATTTTAATTACAGTCAGTGGAATGGGGAAGAGGACAGAATAGGAAATAGAAATACAAAGGGAATATAAATAACATTCCCTCTTAGGACAGTACTATTTATCTTACTCTGGCTGTAAAGTTGCTTTATTTTCTTACTTCCTGCTTTGGAAAGCAGCCACTAAATTAAAAGAAAATGTGGTTTTGTAATGCAAGGATGACTTTTTATTTATTTATTTATAAAACTGGATAATGCAAAGCAATGATTGATTTAAAAAGCAGGTTGGAGAAAGAGTTAGCTGATTCTAAATTCTTTTTCAAAAAAAGAAGGAATTCCTTTCCAAATAAAAAGAATTCAAATTAATGGTGAATATTAGGAACAGTTCCCCTTTCTCATACATTCATTTTTGGCCTGGTTTTGCCATTCTCACATTCATCAGCAGAGTTCTCATGGGGGTAAATAATACTGAAACCACTGTCTACTCATAATGTAAATTGCTACTCATTTTCAGTAAGGACAGAATAATTCCCTAAATAGCTATATAGAAAAAGAAGAAAAGAAAAAACAGGTTTTGAAATAAATTCCTTAAAGAAAATGTATAAACCTGTGGTTAATGAATAAGTGTATGATACCATTGCCTAAACATACAGCCCTTTTGTGACTGTAGGCACTGCAGAATAGCCCAGTGGGTGCCTGGCTTCCGTGCCAGAAGCAAATCCCCCACAGGCTCTGTGCTGTGTTTTCCAGCACTGAGTGGACATGTTTGGTACCTCAGGGCATCTCAAATTGTTCCAGATGCCTTTGTTTGAGAAACTGGACCTCTCCCATAGAGTCATCATTCCACATCCTTATTTTTAAAAACACTTCCTAACTCCTTCCTTGAAACCCAGTACTTTATTTGTACCTCAGGCCCATTCAACACACAGTAATCTAATGTTGCTATAAGTCCAGGCAATAGCTGTGTCTCTGCTGCTAAATCAAAAGTCATTTGCAATGGATTGGTTTGGGCTCTCCTGAGAGATCTGTCTTGGAGACAGCTAGTTGAGGTGGTCCAAAACAGAGCCAAAGAGCTATTCATTGACCAGGGTGGATGATCACAGGTCTTGCACTCAAACACACTCCCTAACCTCTTCCCTTTAGCAGTGTATGCACACACACATACACGCGCACGCGCGCACCCCTATGTATGCATGCACACACACACACACATGCTCATACCCAAGACCCAAAGACTCCAAAACTTGCATGAAACTTCATGAAGTCCTGCAGTGGTACTGGGCTGTGATATCTCCATAACGAGATGCTGGATTGCCATGATAGTGAAATTCTAGAGGCTGTTTGATCCACAGAACACTAGAATCAGATTGTCATGTACAAAAGATTGTTACCTCTCTGAAAGGCAGAGAAACATGTTGTTTTAGAGTAGACACCCAGCAGCTTCCAGGAAAAAGAGAGAAGGAAATAATATGGAGTCTCGTCTACCTCCGTAGCCAGTGGAGAGAGACACACCTGCTGAAGGGATGTCTAGCCCATCCATCCATCCATCCATCCATCCATCCATCCATCCATCCATCCATAGTTTAGGACATACTGAACACGCATCTGAAGGTGCCTGTCTCTGCTGACCATAGAGGGACCCTGATGAGTAACTTTAGACTAGAGAACTGACTTTTGGATGAATAAAATAGGCAAGAGAGTTCCCACACGTGACTGTAAATTTGCATATTGGTAAAATTACCAGCAATGTTTAGATCAGGTGAGACAGAAAAGAGCAAATCTTCCTATGGATCTGGGCCTCTGTGAAGCTGTACTGGGTGCAGGTGCCTGGGTGCTGGCAGCGGGGGCTGCGGGGCGGCCTCTGTGAGGAGAGGCCGGGGCTGCCCCGTGCCGGACACAGCCGGTTCCAGCCGGCTCCAACCCACCCACCCCAGGGCACGGCTCAGCCCCACAGACAAGGCCGGGGTGCCTCGGGGAAAACAGGTTTCAAAAAAGGCGAAAAAGAGTCACACAGGCAGAGAGTGGAGGAGGGAACAAAAAGAGTGAGAAACAAGAGAGGGAACACCAAGGTCAGAGGAGGGGAGGAGGTTCTCCAGGCACCGGAGCAGAGATTCCCCTGCAGCCAGCCCCTGGAGGAGACCTCGGTGGAGCAGGTATTTCCCTGTACCACACCAGAACAGGCTCCTGAAAGAAACTGCAGCCCATAGGAAGGACCCATGCTGGAGGAAGTGAAAAGCGTGAGGAGGAAGGAGTGGCAGAGAGGAGCTGTTATGGACTGACCCCAACCTCTGTTCCCCATCCCCCTGCACCACTCCCAGAGGAGATGGCAATGAAGGAGTGAAGACGAGCCTGGGAAGAAGGGGAGGAGAGGGAAGGTGTATTAGTCTTAGTTTTTGTTTCTCACCACCCTACTCTATTTTAACTGTCAATAAATTAAATTTTCTCCATGTAGAGTCTGTTTTGCCCATAACAGTAATTGGGGCATGATCACCCCTTCCTTAGCTCAGCCCATGAGCTTTTCTACCCTATTTTCTCCCTCTTCTCCCGCTGAGGAGGTGGAGTGAGAGAGCGGCTGAGTGGGTGTCTGGCAGCCAGCCAAAGTCAGTCCACCAGAGGAGGTTAAGGTGTTCATACCTGTCACAAACCAAAACTAATTCAGAATCCTTCAAATTCCTGCTGATCTAGCAACAAAAAACAAATGTAAAAGCCATTGCAAGAATATAAATGGAATCAGCGTGCACTGTGCTGGTTACAAAGTGATGGGATACAGTGCCAGGAGGTGGAGCAAACATGAGTTGCACCAGTCCAGGCCAAAACACTGGCCCAAACCATTGAGTACTTCTTGTTTAACACTGAAAATTTTCTGTAGTTTTAGGAAGAGAACATCATAACCTACTTTCCTCAATATGCTGGAGCTCATCCTCATTTTCATTAGACCCATTCACAATTGCAAGATAAATAGAAGCACCATAAATAGAACTGTATTGGCATAAACATATTTTCTCTACTTGGCACTCGACTTAGGTAAACAACCATGCAGTCCCAGCAAGCCTTACGGTTAGAGCCTCATCATTTCACACTGTCAATGAAGTCTTCTACAGTTAGGCAATTTAAATCTGAGGCAGGCTGAATTGACCTTTGGGGTTGTCTGCTTTCTTCCACTGATTACAGAAAGAGCTTCATGCAGCACCACTCCCCACTTGTGCATCCTGGTGCTCAGGGTGGAGAGCAGGTTAGAATTTTGGCTGCAGCACCCTTTTGGGGATGTGCAGACCTGGAGCCTCACAGGCCAGGCAGGTCCCCACTACCCTGCACTGCAGCAGAGCAGGCTGGCTCCCAAGCAGTTGATATGGACAGTGGTGACCCACAACACAACAGCTGACAGCAGGATTTATCTCTGGGAGAGGCAGGTGCTCCTGCCCACTTTTTCCAGCTCCCACTGAATTCCCAGGGCAGCAGGAGCCAAGATTTGCACCTTGCACAGAAGTAAGAGAGCAGTTGCAAGGCAGCAGTTCCTCGGTGCCGGGAACGGAGGGAGATACATGTCATCTTCACAGCCTGTCAGTAGCATTGGGTTCTCCAGGGTTTCCAGCCAGTTCTCTCACTGATGTTAGTCTGAAGCTGTGGATGTTAACATAGAAGTCATTTACAAGGCGGCACCTCCAAAGTCAGCTTTCAAATGTTACGGGTTGCTGAAATTACAGAATGCACAAAGATTAACGAGTGTAATCCCACACAACTTTCTCCTAGAAAAAGAAAACCCACAAGCAGTCTTTAAAGAATAATGAAGATGTAATACAGCGTCTAAGAGGTTTGTTGTTTGTCATGAATGGAACTCTTATGCCTTAGTTGAATCCATGTGGACGTGCCTGGGACTGGCATTAAATTCAGTTTTTGTGTGGAAAGGCTGTTGAAGGTACAGGGGTGTCCTGCCTGTATAGAATCAGCTGCAGGATTGGGGACATGAACAAGACCTGACATTTATTAGCAAAGGAAATAATTTTCTTGCACTGAAAAACACACACCCAAAGTTTAAGCAGTGCGTTTGTGATTTTTTTACCTTGTGGTGTAAGTCCAGTTTGTGAGTTAACTTCTTCCGCAGAGTTTGCAGACTCCTTCAATGGCAGTGCTGTTCCCAGTGAAGCATGTAGTGAGTAGTTAATCATTAATTCTTCATGGTTCATATTTGCTGTCTGCTTTACTGCATATAGTTTGATATAGTTCCTTCCAACAGACTTAATGCTGTCATTAGGAGTCACATGCTGGATCTTTATCTGAACTATTATCACAGTCCAGACATAGCATTACAGCCTCCCTTTGTAAGCCAAAGTTACAGAGTTCAGAAAGGCTTAAAAACTTAATAAATACTATGGGTTTTATGGTAATAGAACAGCTGCAGGGGCAGACTGACACCCCCCCCCCCCTCACTGAGCCTGCCTAGTTGCTGTAAACAGGTGCACCTAGAGGCTAAAGCTCTTATTTTTTTCATCCATGACACTAATTTCATTGTCAAAGTCTAGCTTGACAATTGTGTGTGTGTTAGGATAATGTAAAGGAATCCAGACACATGTGGTGAACAAAAAAATTCCTGGCTTTTGCAAAGGGGCTGAATTTTTAAATTGAAATTGCAGTTATCATTGTACAGATAAAACAGCTGGCCACTTGCAAAAAAAATTATTGTTATTGCTGGAAATCATAAGCTATATGATAGTGGGAGACTGCCCTCAGAATAAAAAAAATCACCACAAAATGGTGTGCATTATGGTACGTAGTGTTCATTCTAGGTACATTTTAGGAAGCTCTAGACCTTTATTTTAAAATCTCAGACACAGTCTGGGGTCAGATTCGTACATGCTTTGGAAGAACTAGTTTCTCACTGTGTTAAAGTGCACAAGTGGGAAGGCAGAAGCATTTGAAAACTTCAGTTCAAGTGCCTTAGATCAGATCGCAAGGCCTGTGGCTAACCTATTCAACCACACTAGAAACACTTTCCTCCTCCTCACTGTACATTAGTCTGCTTATTTCTTGGAAGATAATCTCTAAAATCAGGATCAACAGTCAATAATTGCATTTGGCATTCCCATTTGTTGACACATTCTATAGGGGATACAGTGAATTTAACTTACATTGGATGAGTCATCTCTCACGGAAGTGTTTTCTTCCTTCCAGCCACTTTTGGAGAGTCTGCTTAACAGGATTTGATGCCCCAAAAAGGCCAAGTGAAATCTAAACATGTTACTGTGGAACCACCAGGAAACTTTGCATGAGTACAACACCTTCTATAGGCTAATAAGCTCAGCTGAGAAGCAAATAACATGAACCTGGGTGGAGTCCTGTGTTAATACAGCTATAATGCTTCCCATAATCCAGCAAGATTATCCAGGGTGGCTTCCAGTATCTCTGCATGACACTGAACTGTGCCATACACACATACCCTCACCCCAGGGCTTTTCAATGAGCAGGTTTCCCTTGTTTCAGGTAATAAAGGGTTTTTCCTCACCCATGTGGAAAATCCCATAGGATATAATAGAGATGAAGCCAATAAAGATATAGAGAAATGTTCTGTAGAAATTAATTTATATTAGATCCTTTCTGAAAGTCTGTAAGGCATCTAATAAAATTCAACACAGGTTTACATCTCCGGTTTAGAAATTGATGAGTTAATTGAAAGGTGAATATTCCTTTTAAATTCCATAGGGTTTATCCTCTGATGACTGGAAAATGTGTAGAAATAGAGTCATGTCTTTTTAGGATTCATATTCTCCTAGCCAGACACTGAACCTAAAGTTTCCAAAGACAGTTTTTGTCACCCCTCTTTTATAGAGTATTTCTTGGCTTTAAAATTGGCAGCTGTGACCTGAGCAGTTATGGAGATGTCACAATCAGGCTGCCTCTGCTTGATATCTGGAAAAGTCATCTTTATTTGCTTTCAAGAAATTAAACTTTCCAGACAATGTCCCTATAGCAAGACAAGCTATAGACTTTTAATGTCTCAAAATTGATTTAGATATTTCTAAGACAATGCTTTTAATAATCTTCAACCAGAGTAGTTTTGCATAAAGCCCACTGGAGGGTGGCCAACTGGGTTTGAAGTTCCTTGTGCTTAAGTCCAAAAAGTTCTACGCATTTTTCAGAAACTAGTCTATCAAACAGTGGTCTGCTGTCAGATTTGATAAAAGTTAGTTACCACATGTGCTCAGTATATGATCCAAAACAGGAAGCACAGCATCCGATGAAGTAGATGACAAAATGCCAGCAGCGGATATCTGGAATATGCATTCCTCAAAAAGAGAAGATATTTTGCTATTGGGCAATAGTTCACAGAAATCAGCTGCAATTGTCTCCTTTCACTTGGTGCTCTGCAATTCAGATATCTGAATTGTTCTGAGAGCCTTCTCCACACCCCTTGAAATTACTGAAGAAAATGATAGTGATTAATCTCTCTTCTGCCAGTTTTCCAATGAATGAAGAACATAATTTTCCTTTAACACTTCTTCAGTGTGCACTGCAGATTTATGAATTCAGTATAGGCTGTAATTTGGGTTTATTTCAGACAAGTTTTTAAAACATATATGCTTATTTATCAACCTTTAAATGTTTTAGCCTTCCCCATAACCCCTATCTCACAAGCCAATATTACAATTTTTGTGGTGTCTTCCAAGATTGGCAAGGCCCAGCAGTCCCTTGCTCTCTCCATTTTAGGGACTAACATTTCAATTAACATCACACAGGTGTGCCCTGGAAACACTTGCCCTCCTGTGACTTTCTTTCATCAATGTTGTAAAAGATTCGTCTGGTACTTTCCATTCCTGGTCCTGACAAAAATAAACTACATTAATACATTAACATATATACATTATACATCTTTTTGGTTTATACATAATTACTACCTAGATACAATAGGAACAAAAGTCCCAGACATTCAAATGACAAGGAAAGAAAGGGGCCAAACTGTGGTTTTTATAGATGCCAAGAGCCAGCTTTGGCTCTTTGCATAGAGCAGGGCCTACACACACATGGAGTGGCCAGAATGCATCTATTTATAATGCTTACCATTCTCTGTTTGTTTGTTTTAATGTAGAGGGCCTGAACTTGACCACATTCAATTCTTTCTTTTATGCTATTGATATTTTTCTCTTCAGTATTCTCATCTCAATTTTGCATTTCAGTAAGTATCTGTTATTTCCAGTATTTCACTTATTTTGTTCCACTTTTCCCTGCGTCTTTTACAATCATTCTCCAGATCTTTTGTGTCCAAGCCTGTTAAGTACGTAGACAGCTATGACAATATAGCACTAACAGGAATATAACATGTAAATAAGCCTGTTTCCCAGAAATAACTGTATTTCTTTTGGCTGTTCTGTGGCATGACAAATCTAGCTCTACTTGTGCCACCTAAAGTGAAGGTTTACTATATCTGCTTTCACTGAAGCCAATATAAACCAGAAGTAAATTAGAACCGTTAGCCACACTAATGAAATTGGCAACACTTGCTGACAGTAGCAATGGGAAAGGCAAGTGCAATATACCATGATGCACGTGCCCCAGCTCCTTTACAGATCAAGATGTGACTCACAAATTCTGGAGACACCGAACTGGCAGCAATATAGCCTGGTCAAGGGAAAACCAAACTTCTCACCCAAGGAGAGATTACACTGCACATTAAGATTTAGTTTTGAGGCAGGTTTTTACAAATTGTTTTATTATTTTTACTCAGTTCCTGTGGGAAGACTGTCTGGCTGCAAGATAAAGAAAAGAATAATAAGAAAATTTGAATTAATTAACCAGAACTACCAGGAAAGTTCCTGTCAATCCCCAGACTCCGGGTTTTCATCTCTATTTAAGAAGTCAAGCAGAGTCTGCTCGAGGTTCAGCTACCAGCTCTAAATGATTACCCCAGAAACAGGGAGCATTTGAAATAAATGGAACAGCTGTCTGTATCGCCTCAGCTATAAAAGAGACTGTATTTCATAAAGAAACACAAATAATGAAGTATTTTCTCGGGCTGTGGTAGGAGGCAGTTGGGAGCTTTTCCCTTTCAGCCTGCTGGTTCCCCCTGGAGCTTAGACACCACCTGTTCCGAGGAGCTTCTGGGACCGAATGGCTGGAAGGTGGATTTCCTTCTGAAACAAACCCAAAAGGCATGGAGGATGCCAGCACTTCAGAGTAAGGGAAGGCTCGTTATTGTTGCTTCAATTGTTTGGGGTTTTTTTGCTTCAAATAGAAGGGTGATTTCAGCCAAATATTTTGTGCTTGCTTAGGGCTTGTGATTTTTTTGATGATTTGTCCTCGTGCTTGCATTTTTTGTATCTGTTTTAAAAAAGGTCAGTGGAATAGTTTTTCTTCTAACAGACAAGGAGTAAGGAACAAACCTGAAAAGGGGTTTTCCCCTGGCTGTCATTTACACTGAGTTGTTTTGAGTCATCTGACTCATGTGACAATGCCTAGGCCAGTGCAAACACCTGTTTTCTGGGACAGAAATATTGCCATATAGCAGTTAGTTTTGCAGCCTGACGCAGAGATGCATTTTGTCATTATTTTAGAAGAAATGCAACCTTCAGGTTTATAAGCAGAAATGTTTGGGTTACTTCTGGGCTGGGAGAAAGAATTAAAGAAACTTTTCTACCACCTTTCTTCAATTCAGCTTTCTGCTGGGACAGAGCCAGCACGATACAGCATAGCTTCTGCTGTAAATATTGCAAGTGACAAACTGTGACCCGCCTCTGCTCTCATCCTCACTGAGTAAGGTGCAACCTAGGGTACAATTGACATCCAGAGACGCACCTCTGGAAGACAGAGTGACTCTAAAGACATTCATGGCTGTGTGGTTTATGCAGTTCATTATGAATTTTCAAGGGACAAATTTCACACGCTGGATGAGAAAGAGATAGCTATATTGTTTTAACAAAAATAACTTTTGTTTTTCCATTTTTAAAAAAATCTCTTTAAAAACATGCAAGACTGTTTCATTAAAAAATAAAACTCACTTTTAAAGCATATTAAAAGTGTTAACACAGTGCCTGCTGCCAGAAGAGCCCCACTGCAGTGCTGTTGAAGGAAGGAGGACAGCATCGTTATTTATGAGCGTCTGCACTCTCTCAGCCTTTCATGAAACCCTAATTTTATCTGGCAGCTCTTAAGAATCTCTGAGAAACTGGGTCCTTTGTTACTACTGCATCCATCTAACTTCTGCACCTAAAAAGACACGGACAATTTTTCATAAATTAAGAAGTCCAAACTTTCCAACATTAATGTCACGTTACTGTTTTAGGCCCTAAACCTTCAAGCTCCTCTCCCTGGGCAAGCACCAACAAGCACCCCTTTTTGCTCAACTTCCAACTCTAGCTTTTACAATAATCTTGCTGAGAACACGATCAGGCTTCAGTCATCTGTTTTCACTGGGGGAAAAACAAGACAAAACAAAACAAACAAAACCCCTTTATTACTCTTTGACAGGAGTAGAGTTAAGCCTGGGGGGGTATTTTTCTCCCATTAACTTTTTCTAACCTCATCCCTCCCTCATTTTCTTTCTCAGATTTACTCCCAAACAGTTCATGCATATATGTACATGTGTCTGTGTTTCTATTTGTGTGTGTGTGTGTGTGTGTACGTGCACATTTATCCCTGTAATGAAAAGGAATCTATCTGTTCAGATAATTTGCTGTTGTTTGCAACATGATACTGCTAGTCCTTTTGACTTCAGCATGAATAAACAGCCCGATCCCGTAAAATAGGCCTTTTCTCTCCAAGAGCTTGTTCCAAGACTGCAGAACCCAGGCTAGCAAAGAACATCTGCAACAGTTAGTGGAAACCCTAAGAATTCTTGTGAATAAATAGATTGGAAACTAAGTTGGAAATTTCTCAGTGAGATATAAATTCTAAAAAATGAAACCCAGTTGAAGTACCCAGTTTCCCTGGGAGAATACAAGTCTAGCCAACCCAAGCCTAAATACATGTGGTAGTGATCACTGTATGCTGTTTCCAGTTTATCATCAAAAACAATCATAGCAAAATTATTGTCATTCAAATTTAGTTTCTAATAAAGAAATGTTACACTTTTTATCATAAGTTTGATTGCAAACCTCCTTTATAATAAAGATGTTAGAAAAAGATGAAACAATGCATTTTTTAAAACTTCCTCTGTATTTTTTCCCTATTGCCAGATATAACCAGAATCCTAGATGAACTTTAAATGTATCAGTAAAAGCCACCAATGACTAGCAATATAGATCAGGTAGATTTAAGGACTGCAATTCAAGTTTTACAATGGTCTGCTTTTCCAAATATTCATGGTGGTAACTCTTTGCAGATCAGACTCAGTGCAAAACGTATTTTCAAAGGCTGAGATCTCTTAACTATTTAGACTTTCACTTTTGTACTCACTCTTTTCTTAGACGTGCCTTCTTCGTTTCAGTTGCATGCTTACTCTCCCAGTTATTAAGTTAACACAGTCCCCTAGAGACTGTCTTTAATTTTTTTGACGCTTACCATTGGCAGAGTGTTATAAAGTAAAACATTTGGATTATATAGATAATAAGCTAATAGATAGAAGTTACCAGCTTCGTGGGAAATACTTCACTCATAAAAAAAGGCAATATTGTTTGGCTTGATTTAGTATAGCTTTGGTACGTAGAATAAATCATTTGCAGCTGGCTTACCCATGCACATGCTCTGGGGGTGAGGAACACATGCATGTTATCAATTCATTATTTGTGCTGCAGTTCATTACCACTTACGTGCTGGACAGCGACATCCCTGTCTACCCTACATCTGAGGGTGTAACATTAATGGCGATAGATATCAAGCTGTTGGGAAGAAAGCAAAAGCTAGACTGTGGTCGGATTAACATTTGATTGCCTAAACAGTACAGCTTTGAAAGCATGGGAAAATTTGCCTAGTGAGCAAGCTGGATTTTTTTAAAAAACATAAAGCCTGCCAAGCTCCCAAACCTAAGGGGAAAAAAAGAGCTTGTGGAGAACTTTAATTAAAGTAAACGGAGAAATCTCCCCTCCTTCTTCTGACAAGAACTTAAACTCTATGTTCATACTGGCTTTTTTTCTGTACTCAAAAAAAAAGTTAAGCAAGACATTTTCACAAGTGTTTTCTAGTCTTCCAGTCCCTATTTCCCCCTTTTTGCCTATTATGGTGAAGAGGAGAAAGCCTGTCCAAGAAAATGCCCACCCAAATTGTTCCACAGGACCTAGTGTTTCTCATAAATATGCACATATACCAAGTGTTTACTCAGTTTAGTCAACTTTGGAGGCAATATGATTTGCTCCCACTCTTTGCTCTACGGATACAGGCTACTGAAGTGACTGTACTAAGGATGCCCTCTACTGAGAAAAAAAGGATAGAAGTCTGAATATGAAGAGCTACAAAGAATCTTCTCTAGCTACTACAAGTAGTAAAAGATATTGTTTTCAGGAGTAGAGAACATCGAGCTTTATTTCTTTTTTCAATTTGAAAACACTTCTAATGAGGGTGTGGACAGACTTGGCCACAGAATTACAGGTTATAGCTATACTAGTAAGTTAAACTGGGACAGGAATTGTTCCTGAACAATTTGTCTTGATCATCTGCACTGTTAAAATGCTAGAAGGGTCTACACACAATTTTGGCTGACATCATTTAGCAGCTTCCCAAACAATTTCTGGGCAGGATTTTGCAGCTGGCACAGGCCAGTATCCATCTTGAGTAGGGTAGAGTTTGCCACTTTGTTTTGGGTGGCCAAGGCAGTTTAATACTATAGATACAAATCACTCTATACTAGGTGGAATCATGTCAGAAAATGATCCTAGGCAGATTTAACTTATCAGTATAGATGGAGCCTCAGAGAACAGAGATACAGGGAGCCCTATAAGATCATCTGCTTCTTGCAACGGGGTAGATCATGCATGACAAATGCTCACTGCTGACAGATGTTTGTCCATGCAGTTCTCAAAAAACCTCCAGGGACAGAGATCCCATAATCCTCCTTGGCTGCTCATTTAATTGATAACTATACTTGTTTTTCTTCAAATCTAACCTAAATACGCCCTACAGCAATGTTAGGCAGCTATTATTCTCCTAACCTGGTGGACTAATGAAAGAATATGTTTCTTTCCTCTTTGCAGCAACCATTTACTTATTTGGGATGACAATATGTGGTTTCAGTGTTGTCTTCTTATGATAAAAAATACTCACTTATTTGAAAGTTTCTTGTGGTTCGTGGTTTACAGATCTCTAATATTATATACATATATGAGGTATTTAAGTCAACATACTGACAAGTAATAGAGCATACGAAAATTCAGTCAGTAAACTGACTCCCCCTCTATTGTCCATGTATGTCAATGTAAAGACATACACAGCTCCCAAGGTTGAGTCGTCTCATCCGAAAACAGCTAACAGAGGTATGATGAGTATGTTCTGAAGATACCTGTTTCTTTCCACTGGCAACAGAATTAGTCCAGGTTTACTAAACTCCTTCTGAAATCTTTTACAGAAAACTGCTGGAGAAGGAAGGGTGGTTTATTATAATTGTTTGTGAACAATTGCTAAAAAGCCTATCAGCAAATCCTGAATGCTTGAAAACAGCAACACCTGTGACATGTTCTTGTAATAGTTACCACAGGCCTAAACAGAGCCAGAGAGCTTCCTGACAATATAATTTTGTTCTTGCTCATATTCTTTCATGATCAATAGTTGTAGTGCAGTCAGCCAGCACATGGGCTGCAGACATTTATGGGAAAGCAGTAAATGCTCAGCATGATGGGTGAGTGGATCTGATGACCACAATATTTGTGTTCAGAGGAGTCTCCTAAGGGAAAAACAAATATTCTGTCTGAATGTGGTCTACATGGTCTTCTTACTACTATGCACAGGGTGACATACCTTACACAATAGTGTAAGACAATACCAACCGTTTATGAATGCACCCTCAAAAGTGACAGGTTTTATTGAGCCCATTCTTAGAGAAGAATCCAAAATATATCCTCTGAAGTTTTATCATCCTCTTAGCTATAAATAAGTGATAGATATAACTGGTCTTGGCCATTGTAAGAGGTCTCTTCCTGGAGCCTGAATATTTTCTACAGTAATAAGGAAAACATTTTTAATGGAAAGCAAAGCATTTGTTTTTTTGCCAGAAGGAATGCAATACTGGGAAAATTATTTTTCAAATCATGTTACCCACATGCATTATTTACCAAGTTTTCTACACACTATCAAAAGGAAGGCCTGTTTTATTCCCAGTTTCTGTGTCAAAAGAAGTGGCCTACTCCTTTAATGTGGGAGGAGGGAGCCCACCAGCGTTTTTTCACTGACACAATCTGGGCACTCTCCTGAGTCCCCTCCCTTTTCAAGGGTCTTTGAGGTTTTTCCATGTCTTTTGATCCCAGAAAAGATGGAGCCAGACAGGCAAATGCTTCCTAGCCATTGTTATCTGAAGTCCTTTGAAGGTGGGAACCTGAAGCTCTTATCGGTGCCATTGTCTCACCTTTCCTGTTAAGTTCTGCAGCCTTTCCTTTTACATTTCCTTTGACTTTGCTGAGCGTTCAGACAGGCACCAGTAGGAGAGAAAGCAGAACCACACAGAGCCCCTGAAATATTGCACAGATAGTTTTCCAGCACGGCCACAGAGGCAATTTCAGGGCATGGAGGAGCACTGTGGTTTTTATAGGCTTCAAGAGAGTCTGCCCAAAATATCACATGAAAGTGCTTTCTTGGTGACTATGACAGATCACACAGGGTGCATGTTGGATGGCATTCCTTGATTTCACCCTCTTTTGAATGAAATGTGCATCTATCTGGAAGCTGCAACAGAATGCCGTGAGACTGTAAATCCCCAGAGGCCGAGGCATTGTCCCATTAGGGTCTCTGGTGACAAGGAGCCCTTAGATAATGTTCAGGCATTTGGAATTCTTTCTGTGGAAGGATATTCTGCAGTCTAAAAGCTGTATGTATAAAAACTGAAATGAAATCCAATGCTGTGTTCTGACTTCGACAGTGTGGATTTTTCTCTGTTGACATTCTGGCTATGTGACATAGAAATCCTTAGAGCTGCTTGAATAGTTGGTTACCTGGTGAGGCAGCAAGAATCAGGATTTAAGTAGGTATCTTTCATAGATTAGTCTCAAATTACTTCATGAAGTGGCTAAGTTAGGAGACTAGTGTCCCTTGCATTCCCCTATAGTCAACGAAGAGAGAGACATATATGCTCTCCAAAATACTGTCTTGAAAAGATCTCTCTCTAAAGTACTATTTTGCTGTAATGGTAATAAAAAAATACAGGTAGGACAGTATTTGCAGACAGAGGTGATATCGGTTATTTGATCAGCTGATGTGGGTGGAAGAATTAGACAAGCCTTTAGGTATAGAAACTTTTCTTCAGGTTGGAAACAGAAGCAACAAAAGCTTTGACATCCGGAATTGGAATTGAATAGTATACTCTTTGTTAACAATTTTGGTATGCAAAGGAGGGAGTTATCAAAATGAATTGCACTGAAAAGGAAGGCATCCTTAAGAAAATCCTCAATCAAGTAAGAGAAGGAGGAGTGGTTGTAATTGCTGGATTTTTTTTATTTTTCTCAGTAGCTTTCAATTTTGTCTCAATGGCTTCACATAATAATTTTAGAAAAGGGCTTCTTACTATTCTTTTGTAGTACTAGTATTTTCCTAGGGAAAGCTGCAATCTCAGCTTTTTCTGTTAAGGGCTGAAACATACATAGAGAAATAACAGTCATCTCAGAAAAGAACTGTATGAATATTCATACTTTTGTTCAGTAGAATAAAAAAAAAAAGGAACAGAGAATGGGAAAGTGAGAATAGTTCCAAAAGAACCAAATAATCAAATTAAACCAAGCTTTTGAAAGATTTTTGGATCCATATAAAATCCTTCAATTCCAAATTAAAGATATCATTTAATATCTTGTGGTTTAGATAACTTCCCATGTACTTTTTAACTTTTTTATCTTTTTCTTGGTGTCTGTTTAATTTCAGTCACCACTTTAAATGAAAATATTGCATCAAAACAAGAAGTCAAAAGGTTTAATTCTAAATACGTCAGAAAATCCATAGGCAGTCCCCTTGTAGGCTGATAGACTTATAGCACAGTTTAATTTAATTAATACTGTGTTATTGTTCATCTTCTTTTCAGTTTTTCTGCTTTAATCTCCTACATGTCAACAGTCTTTTGCCATCTCTGTGAGCTAGAAATGGACTTTTACTCTGTTTCTAGAAAACCTTGTCTTAAAAAAATCCTGTTGTATGTGTAGGCCTCTGAAATTATAGCTGTGCATATGACTTGTTAGAAGTCTTTCAATGGAACGTTTTGGATGGAGGAAGGTGATTAATCAAAAGTGTAATATTTCTCAGAAATTATATGAGGCTGACAAAGTTGTAAAGAAGCACACGTGGGTTTCAGAATCTGCTGATTCTGAAAGTTTCCATCCAAAAGCTGACTGTTCCTGTTCTTTCACTTGCCTTGCTGATAGGCTACCAAGTTGATTGCCGGGGACCTGAGCCTGAAGGCTGCCACCACTTCATCAGCTCATATGGTAGATAAATAAACAACACTGTAAAATGTATTATTACCAGAGAGTGATGCCTAGTGCCACATGGTACAAAGGCTGCAAGTAGCATATATGCACACTGTTAGGCTTTAGCCTCTCTGGAGAAGACCATGTCCACTTGTCATATGTCACTAAGTTACTTCGGAGCCCCCTGAGTTTGCCTATATCTCTAAAACACAACATGCTAAATACATGCTGACCAGAAAATCTCTGGCACTTAAGAGAAAAGCTAGGATTGCAATGGAGTGCTTTATTTTGAAAAACTGTCCAAATCCCAGCAGGACATGCATTACTTAGACAAGGAAGATGGCAATACAAGCACTATCTTAAATGACCTTTCTTAAGTGGAGTATTTGCTTATGTCACAGCAGAACATCAGTAGATCATGAAAACAAGTGGAATATCATTAATTTTAAGCTGGACAGATGCACAGGCTAATACGAAGTCAGAGACAACAACACTAACACTGTAAGAAAAGTCCAGGCTGAATAAATAAAACAGATAAAAGTCAGGCATCTTTCAAAGCTGGGTTTATACCCATAAGGGGAATTTATACAGTAGATATGAAAAGCAACATCATTCATTATGTTGTGAGAGGAAGCTCCCACCTATTCAGTGTTAAAAATAAAGTAAAATCCCAACACCATATAATCAAACCTGAGGTTTTAGACTAGGCATTGTGAAGTTCCCTTTGTGCAGAACCAGAGGAAGATTAATTTCTCTACAAATCAGACAGTAAATAAAGAAGACAAAAAAGAGCCACTGTAGGGAGAAAAGAGAGACATATTCCCTTCTATAGACACAAAATTATCAATAAATATAGAAAATACAGTCTCTGCAAAGTAAATTTTTGGAGACATATCATTAACATCCAATATTTTCCTACCCTTGGAGACCTAACAGCATGTTTGTCTATATTAAATGTTATCTTTTGGAAAAATAAGCCACCATCTGGCTTGTATATGGTAACAAGTTTTTTTCAGTGAAAATAAAGTAAAACTTTTGATGGTAAGAAGACTACTAAGGTCTATGGAAACAGCATGTTTTCCCTAAGGAAAGATAATTGAGGACCATAACCAGTGAATCCGAGCAGTTTTGGAAGGAGACAGAGATATTCCATTAAACAAAACTAATATTTCATAATAAACAAAATAGAAAAGCCACCAAATAAGAATAACATTTTGGTGAAAGAAAATGGACTGCAGGTCAGGACCATCATGGCCTGATTGACTGAACAGAGAAGGAACAGATACAAGAGCGTGGCTATTACAATGCAAAGCTGGGAATGAGATACAACAAAAAGATTATTAGAAAGGAACAAAATTTAGTGCAGGAGTCTCAGTCCTTACTTGTCTACAGATGCCTCCACAGGGAGTCATTAGTATAGCTCTCAGGACAGGCAAAAGTGCAAATCAGTGATTTGTGCATGTCCTACCAAAAACTAAGCTCTCAAAAAGACAAACAAATTTGTTTATGGTCTAATGTTATATAAATGTACATGACTACCTGATAAAGCCATAGGTAGCTGAAACTGCCATGGAAGTTAAAATAGGTCCATTAAATATCCCCAAGAATACAGATGGGATTTTTTTTTTTTCCAGTTAGGCATGTATGATTTAGAACTTGAGTACCTTAAAAATGTTAATGGCACAATATAGGTTACTGAACAAAACTGCACTAGACAGGATTTTGCAGTCAGAGCATGCACCTATCAATCAGATAATGAGAAAAACAGAAGAAAGAAAATCTTTTCCCAACCTCCAGTAAAAACAGAGGCAGCCCTGTCGAAAGTGGAGTTTTTACATGATGAACTCAAGGGTATGTGGTGCATGCCCCAGGATGCGGTAGGAGGACATGTGGTTCTTTGTGTATAAAACCAGGTGGAATAACATGGGACCTCTGCAGAGAGTGTAGGGTGCCAGACATTGTACAACCTTTACTGGTAACACCTTTCAGAAACGAGCTCTGGAGTGACCCATCACCCAAACTACATAAGAGGACTGACTTTGGTAGTACTAGCAGTGGATGTTGTTTACCAGTCCCCCTGCAGCCCAGGGAGGTCCACAGTGGAGCAGATCTCCACCTGCAGCCCGGGGAAGACCCCACGCCAGAGCAGGGGGATGCCTGAAGGAGGCTGTGACCCCGTGGGAAGCCCATGCTGGAGCAGGCTCCTGGCAGGACCTACAGCCCAGTGGAGAGAGGAGCCCATGTTGGAGCAGGTTTTCCAGCAGGACTTGTGACCCCACAGGGGACCCACACTGGAGCAGTCTGTGCTGGAAGGACCCACACTAGAGCAGGACTGTCTCCCATGGGAGGGACCCCACACTGGAGCAGGGGAGGATTGCGGAGTCCTCCCCCTGAGGAGGAAGGATCAGCAGAGACAAGGTATGATGGACTGACCCCAACCCCCATTCCTTGTCCCCCTGTGCCATCGGGGGGAGGACAGAGAGAAAACCGGGAGTGGAATTGAGCCGGGAACGAGGGAGGGGCAGGGGGAAGGTGTGCTAAGGTTTGGGTTTACTTCCCATTATCCTTGTTTTGATTTGATTGGTAGTAAATTAAACTGATTTCCCTGAGTTGAGTCTGTTTTTCTGTGACAGTAATTGGTAAGTGATCTCTGCCTGTCCTTATACTGACCCATAAGTGTGTTGTTATGTTTTGTCTCCCCTGTCCAGCTGAGGAGGGGAGTGACTGAGTGGCTTTGGTGGGCACCTGGTGTCCAGCCAGGGTCAGCTCATCACATTACCTCAACTTCAGTAAGGCTTTTACACTGTCTTCCATGACGTTCTCATGCTTGACCTGGTATCAATACTGGGGCCAATACTGTTCAATCTCTTCATTAATGACCTGTTACTGGGAGAGAGTGTACCCTCAGAGAGTTCACAGATAAAAAAAAAATAAATGAGGTGAGTGACTGACATACCAGATAGGTATGCTGCCTTTCAGAGGGATCTTGACAGGCTGAAGAACTGCTCAGAAAATAATCTCATGAAGTTCAATAAAGGGAAATGCAAAGTCCTACATCTGGAGAGGAATAACCCCAGGCAACAGTACACATTGAAGACCAACTGGCTGGAAAGCAGCTTTACTGAGAACACAAGGGTACTCATGGTCATCAAATTGACCATGAGCCAGCAATGTGTTCTTTCAGCAAAGGAGACAAACATCTTCCTGGGCTGCATTAGAAAAAGTATTGCCAGCAGGTCAAGGGAGGTGACCCTTCCTCCCTGCTCAGCACTGGTAAGGTTGCATCTGCAGCACTGTGTCCAGTTCTGGGCTCCACAGTACAAGAAAGATATGGACATGCTTGAGCTAGTCCAGCAAAGGGCCATGAAGATGATTAAGGGATAGAAGCATCTTTCATATAAATACTGTCTGAGAGAGCTGGGACAGTTCAGTCTGGAGAAGAGAAAGTCCAGGGCAGGGCGGTAGATCTTATCAATGTGATAAAAAAAATACATTGGCAAATTGATGAAGAAGAGGCAGCCAGAGTCTTCTCAGTAGTGCCCAGTGATAGGACAAGTGGCAATGCGCACAGGCTAAAGCATCCAAAATTCCATCTGAAAGCAAGAATTTTTTTTTTTTATTGTGAAGATAGTCAAACAATGGAACAGATGGTCCAGAGAGGTTGTAGAGTCTCCTTGGAGATATTCAAAACCTGACTGGAAATTGTCCTGGACAACCTGCTTTAGGTGACCCTACCTGAGCAGGGTGGGGGTGTCTAGATGATCTCAAAAGCTCCCTTCCAACCTAAAACATTCTGTGATTCTGTGACACTTTGAAATGACACAAAACCAGACAGGGAGTGAGCAAGCAGTTAAATAAACTATGTGGATAATCAGGGGTTCAATAGGGGCTTCATGGCTTAAGCTAGCCTTCTTTTTTTCAGCAATGTAGGTGAACCCTTTTTACAAATAGCCTTTCTCCATATTCTAGAGAGGGACATGAATGTCAGTGAGCTAATTGCCCAGTAAGGTACCTAAAGGCAGCAGCTTCAAGTTCAGTCAACTGTGCCCTCAGACATGACATAACTTGAACTAATGCAATTCAACTGCCTAGAAAAGATTAGGACTGATGGGAATACCATGCTACAGCACGCAGCACATCAGACCACATCTAAATGGCAGATGGATGTTTGCCATAATGTTTCTTGGTCATGCCACGGGACCTGCTGGAGATCACAGTTGCTTCGTCACTGCTTGGGTAGGTTTCCTTTGCAGAACCTGGTTGTGAGAGAGGTAACCTTCCTTGTGATTGTGGCTGCTACTTTTCTCTCTACCATGAGGGTGATATGAGGATAAAGCCATGCTAGACAATGAGATGTGTGCTACAGAAGTGTTTGTTGACCCCTCCACATTCAGAAATCAAGAGTCCATGAGCAAGTCAGTCTGTAAGTCCTCCCTTTTACTACATTTACCCACTCATCTTCCATCTGGATTTCCCAATAAAGGATGGTGGACATCCTCTGTTAACCTAACTATCTGATTTGTGCTTCCTATCCAGCCAACAAATGTGTGCAAAGTCCAAAACCAGACACACCACAGGCTGCCTCTTGTTCCAGAGGGGATGCGGAAAGGGAACCCAGGTCATTTATAAGCTTGTTGAACTCTCAGTGATAATTGCTAGTTATTGTTATTTCTGTGTTTCACCAGGTATGACAACTGTGAGGGAGCAGGAATGTAGGAAGCACATTTATAACAGTAGATTCATCATTTCCACTGCTGGTGGAACAGCTTGCAAACCATTTTCACTCAGGAGTGACCAGTTCACTTTCAAAGAGCTTAAATTGTCCATTATTCTCTACCTAGTGACTCTGAATTTTATTGATATAGCTGTACACTGTACCATTTAAACACGGTCTATCCTTTGACTAAATACCCAGTTAAAGCTTTCATACTCACTGAATTTTTTTAATGGGAGCTGAATTGGAAGTTCCCAGGTTTCTTCCTGTGACCAAAGATCCACAAGCACCTTTCTTATTCTTTATTTTCCTGATCACAAAGTTTTCAGTGCTTTTAGAAGAGAAACAGAAAAATCTTAGTGAAAATACTAGGTTATACTTGATATTTTGCCAGTCAAGGACTCACACTGTGAAGCTGTTACATTAAGCAAGTTGAAAACACTTTTAAGAATAGAGGTAGGCTCTAACTGTATTCATCCATGCTGTTTGCAAGCAGAAAATGGTTCTGATATTTCAAAGAGGCTGGGGAAAAAAAAGTCAAGATAAACTTGCACTTTTTTTTGTTCGATATTTCTTTTCAAAATGATATAATGGAAATTACAGCTCTTATAATTCTGAAGAAATTTTTCTGCAAATAGGTATGCAATTAAGTTGGATGAAACAGACCTTAGTAGCAAAGAAGAAAATGGATATAAGCCTCCAAAATATTGAGAAGTATATTCATGAGTTCACTGAATTGCACAGTCTAACCCTGTCACCATCAGAGTTAATCAATGTTACTGCTATTTATTTTTTCGGTTATCATAGCACAGGACAGCAAATGTTCTATGTATTTTAGAGAGCAAGCACAACTAGGCAATTATTAACCAGTGTTATTGTATCTAAATCTGAGCTGAAAATAAACAAATGTGTTAGAAAATTCCATGTTGGAGCAGCTAGTGTGTAGGCTTTAGTATCAAGTGTAATAACCAATCTGTAACAGGAGAAACCATAAGTATGTATATTTTTAGAGCTATAAGAATGTTTTGAATTCAGCCTGACTGGCCTATATCAAAAATACTCTCAAAAAGGACGTTATTCAAGTTATTTATGAACTTACAGTGTTAATGATTTATTTTAGTCAAGCAGGTGAGATGCTATATTTCAGGGCATAACAAATGAAATATTTAGTTTATGACATATTATGTTCTCTTTCCAGCAAAGTTTTCTAACTGTAAGAAATAATAGCTTCTGGTTTTGAGCATTGCATTTGTGGCTATTTTATGGGTGAAAAAAAAGAAAGAAAATGAAAGAAAATGGAAAAGGAAAGCTGAGTAAAAAAACAACTGTAAGCATCTGTAATATATTTTTAACGTAAAAAACTTATTTCTCAAACCTCCGATCAGGAAACAAAGTTTTGCACCTACTAACCAAAATGAAAAAAAGGCAAAGGGAAAAGTCAGAGGTTTCACTGCTTGATATGTATAATAAGATCAGAATACAGCCTTGTGTGAAGAGTAAATACATTGAACTGGGAATTCTGGAGGCTCAGTTCTGGTTCTTTGTATTAAATAATAAAAACATTTGAAATGTGGGTTTGTCTTTCTTAATTTAATTAATTTTCAGACAGTGCATCAAAATGTGGTGCAGTGCAAGAGTACCAGGTAAACACAGTGATCAGAGGATCAGCCTTTTCTCACTTGTTGAGTTTTAAAGAATTTTGCAAACCAAATGTACCTCCCAGGTAGTGTTTTCTATTTCTCTGCTCACACTTCAGAGATGTGAGTCAAAGCACTTAAAGGTGGGGTAGGGGTTCAAAGTACTGCTTTGGTAGGCTAGAAACTACTTTTTCAGCTTTTTCTGACATCTATTAAGTAAGAAAAGTAGCCATACAGTATAGGAGGAATGTAAACTCTTACGATAAAGAACAGTGAAGTATATAGTACAGACTGTATTTTAAAATCAAATTTTATGCATGAGACATTGTTGGTGACGCTGAACAATAAAGAAGCTTGCAAAACCATTAATGTGAATTAATGCTGAAACTTATGTATATAAGACAAGCCATTCTTAGTACAGGCTCCAAAGCCACCTTCGGCAACAAACAGCTCAGTTTCTTATCCGACAGGAGTATGAGGGAAGCAGCCACTTTGTACTTGGGGCATAGCTGCAAATGCATAAGCAAGTCAAACAAAACATAAAACCTCTTTGCAGAAACTTTTGGAACTTGACCAAGAACCTTATATTTTAGTCCTGTTTGTTTTAGAAGAGGTGTATTTCCTGACTCGAGAAAGATGGAAGTTGAAGAGAACATAATCCAATTTTCTTCCCAGCATGTGGTCACCCAGCTTTGAGAAGTGTCTGTCAAGAAAATCTTGATCACTCTCTGAGAAACTAATTTACTGCACGTTTAACTTCTGAACAAGATGATGGAGTGATGGGAACTGGAGGAGTGGATAGACCACCATCTGTGTCAAGTGACAGGGGCACGCCACCCTCGCTGTATCAAATGACAGAATTTGCCCCAAAATCATGCCTTGAGGCGTGGTGGGAAAATCTGTGACAGGTAGCTGATCTATGCCACAGTTTTTCTTGGGGAGAGGGAAGCTGTAGGGTCACACAGCCTCCAAGGACTGGGTGACATGTGGCGGGGGGGGCAGAGGAGTTAATGGAGCCCTGAAGGACCTTAGCCTTCCTCATCCTTACCCCAGGCACAACAGCACAAGAAATAGTGGTTATTGATTTATGAGAGAGAGGCCAATGTAGCAAGTGTATTCATATGTTCATAGGAGAGAGAAAACTGGAATAAAAAGACCTTTGGTACTACCCAGTACAGATATTTTTTTGAACTTCTGCTCTTTGCCATTATTTTCCCTTTTATGTTATCTATCTATCTATCTATTGATGTCCAAAGTGTGCAGTGCATGCACTATTTCCTTAACACATAAAGTCATTGCCAAGGAATGCTGCGATTGTCAATTGAATTCGGCAAACCCAAATCCTGCATTCATCTGTGACGACTTCCCTTTTGTCCTCTTTATCTGCTACAGAATTAGTGGTTCGAGTCGGTTCTGAAGGTTTCGTTTATCATTTTGAGTATCTTCGTGTGATTCAGCCCTGCATGATGAGCAGCACAGTCTATTCTCTGTTTTCCTTATGTATTCATTCAGCAAGGTCAAAAAAGCTTCAGTCATATTCACATCCCAATGTTCATGCAATATTCAAATATTTGGATTTAGGCCTCAAGGCTGCAATGTGATGGCCACCTGGTGTTTGATATAGAGTTCCACTGTTTACCCCAGGAAATAAAAATGAAATGCACAATTTTATGAATAAGCCGCTTCCCCCCCGCTCCCCGCCCCTCCGCCCAAGGAACTCAAATGGGTTAATCCACCTGCTGTTGTTTGGTGCAAATGGAAAGATCACTTCCTACAGTTCCTTTGTCGTTACTGCAGTTTTATGAATATGCTGTCATTTAGGGGTTTATTCTTTTAACCTACAGACAAATACATCACACTGATTTGTTTGGGTTAGAATAAGAACAGGAGAGATTTTTAATACATATAATTGAATAATAATTAGAAATTGATTGCCCCACAGAAGTATTTCTGTCAGTTGTCAAATTAATCACCAATGACCTTCTATAGTGTTGTGCTACATTTCAGAAACTGAGCAGGTTTGAGCCAGAAAGTCCTTCCAAAATACCTTTTCTTTTTGTCCATCTGCAAGGAACTGAATGAGGAATGGATTTCCACAGCCAGAGCAGACGCAGCACTGAGCTGATCTCCTTCCTTCTGGGGCTCATCCTTACAAAGCTGAGTTGTGCACACCCAGGCATGGAGTGTAAGAAGGGGGAACAGACTGACCCTCATTTTCCTTCCTCCAAATACCATGCCACACTATTTATATGTGTACCAGAACACAGCCAGACAGAGCAGTCTGGCATACATAGACTAAGGCTTCTGCAGATCAGCGTACTAGTTATTTAAATGAAGTCTTTTGTAAAGAAAAGAGTGATGTTTTCCATTCTACGCCTAGTACACATCTGGTATGATAGACCAAAGATGAAAATGGTGAGGAGAAAAACAGAAGGGGGGGGTGTCACTACAGTTCTTGCCATTTGGTGACACCTCATTGAAAGCACAAGATAAGAAACAAGAGAGATTACTGTGAACTTTATCCCATAGAGTTGGGAGGATGTTTACTTCCACTTACCTGGTGGCTACATATCAGATATTTCTGAATATCTGTCTTGAAGCAAACACACCTTTTTATGATGTCCTTGTCACCTCATGTTGGATTTATATGCAGTCTCCATGGAGCCTGAGAAGCAAACGGATGTGAACAGTCTGACCAACAGGTGAAATAAACAAAGAAGATGCCAAAGCAGGAAGACAGCATTCCTTCCTGTACAAATATGCACACACTGAGCAGCAGAGGAGAGAGCAGGGCTGTGAAATTTGTGATGGAGAGTAGCAATCACTTAAAATTAAAACAGATTAAACAAAGGGAATGAACAGGACTGAGAATGAGAAGAAGGAAAGGCAGGGAAGAGAAGGAAAAAGGGTAACATTTTTATTTGGGGAGCTTTCGTCAATACAATGTTTGTGTAGCTTGATTAAAAAAAATGAGAAATTGAAGGGGAAAGGATAGAGACCTACTATTCTGATCCCTGCTCCCAAGGCAGTTTTTCTTGTTTATCGACAGATAATCTAAAATAGAGGGGGTGCACATGGCAGTTAGCTAGGTCCAGCTAGGCTCCATTAAGAGCTCTAAGGGCTCCACACACTCTTTGGATGAAAGAAAGATGCTATATAGAATTTCTGTTCTGTTGTCAGTTTTCTGTCAGTGTGCTAACCACCCAGCATCTCCCTTCTTCTGTCAGCATGCGAGACACTCAGCTAATCAGCAACACATGTGCAGTATCATTATGTCAAATGAAAGTAATCATTGGTTTGATGAAATCTCATTTTTCGTTTTCTTTTCCAAGGGGCTTGGACAGTATTTGAGTTCCTGTCTTCCTCAACTTGAATCCCAAACTGCTTCAGATGACAGACAGACACCCATTTCCTAGCAATCTGAGCATTTACAGGTGAATAAAACCAGTAACCAAAGAAGCTTTCAACTAGGTAGTGAGGCTTAGTGGCTTAGTGAATTTAGCTGCCTACAGGATTAAGCAAGACTGGAAATTGAGTGGCTTTTAGGAACCTAAGTCCCAGCATAAGCAGGATTTTGCAGACTGGATCCCACTCAATGTTTTTATCATCTGATATCTTAAATGAAGCGATTCAATCACCTACAGCAGCAGACTGGTTTTGTTATTCTTCCACCTTCTGCATCTCCTTAACAGACAGTCTTCACCAGCTTTTGAGCTCAGATACACCAATGAAAATGCCTAAATAAATTTTCTGCAGCTGCGTTTAAAGACCAAAGTTTGACAGTTTGGGCCTACAACACTCAGTTAGAATGTAGCCAGTATAATTGTATTTCTTTTCCCAGAATTGTGAACCAGTGATTATTTCAAAGTCACATTTTGAATGGAGTTGCTGTGGAGCATTACTTCAGAACTAGACAACAGCATTCACCTTATTTGACACATATTAGTGCTGTTGCAATAGCTGATAACAGGCAAGAGAGGGAGGGAGGGGACAAGGGGGAGAAAGACATGCCAGGGAATGAGCAGCAAGTGCTTGCACAAACCTTTCTTTCAGTTCAAGTATGTAAAGTGAGATAAATGGTAAAACTGCAGACATACTGTACACAGCAGGAGCCAAGAGCTGCTCCCTGGATTGGCAGCTCCAGAAGCCATCAGCACCGGATCCTCTCAGCAATTACCAGCTCGGAAATGTCCTTCCATTGATTATGACAGACGTAAACCAGCTGCGTCTCAATAGCGAGAGAACAGAGGGAGGAAGAGCCAGACGGCAGGACACAAACAGCACCAAACACTGGGACCAGCTGCAGCCTGCAGGTCACACTTCCATGTCAACAAAAAAATGTTATTTAATATTTGCCAAACACTGAAGTAATTCATCACAAGGTATAAGTGGATCTATAACGTCTGAGATCGCCCGTTGAAGATTAACTGGACGTATCGCATATCCAGGGCAGCAACTTAAATGGGTAACAAAATAGCTTGAACCTTGTGGGCAAGGCACTTATTCATTCTCTGCAGTAGCAGGGTTCCCATGCTGGCTAGCCTCAGCCATGTAGTTTAGGAAACCCTCATGCCAGAATATTTGTATGCATGAAGGACGGTGCTAAAACAGGACAGTGCCAGCCTCTCAGAATTCAGCTAATGTGAGAGTCTGATCAAATGTACGCAGCTGCCTTCATCTAGTCTAGAGCCTGTATAGGACAAAATTACTGTGAATCACCAGCTGAGAGCGGAAGAGCTTGATTATTATTTAAACATAGAGATAAACTGGCAACAAACGGTTCGCTGCTAGAGGGTGCCTCTAAAAATATCTGCTTTCCCTTGCAGACATTCTTGAAAAGGACACCAGGCTTCTTGCCTATAAGAGGTGGCATTCCCAGAGAGGCAGAGCCACAGCAAGCTGCCTACACTCACATGCTGTACTGCTTCTCACCACTTCAAGTTTTTACAACAGAACAAAGGAAAAACTTTAAAATACTGTACAGAGGGAATTCCCACAAGAGCTTTATAGAGAGAAGAAATTATGCCACAGATCCCAAAGTGGAGATGAAGACAAAAAAAGGCTGGAAGTAGCTTATAATTTTTGGTTTATTACTTTTTAGCACATTAACTCAAATCTATAGCTCTTTCAATTGTATCTACAAAGCTAATAAACATTAATTTAACCCAAAGAGTCATCCAGCAATGGTGACAACTGACATTTCTGTTCCCTGACCTCTGACTGTCTGCATCCCCCCTGGATTCCAGTACTGCTAGACATTGCCTTGGGTCAAGAGCAATGCTCAGGTAGTGACTGTGGAGCAGGACAGTTCTGACAGGGACTGCAGTACTGTCCCTTGTATTGTCCCTTTAGAACTGCTATTTCCTGCTGCAGGTATGAAGAGGCAGTAAGCTAGCAAGTTATGTACATTCCTGTAGTTATTATGCTATAACTAATCCATGGAGTGCTTCTACAATATAGTATTTCACAGGATTTCCTCAATAATTGCTTCAGGATCTACCCAGGACTGTTGTGCAAAAGCTGTAAGTATGCCTCTAGAGAACTGAGTAATTATAAGAGGTTTTAAATAACACAATTTAGTGTTTAAAATAATAAAGCATACCAAGGCCACAGAGTGATGAGAAAGTACAAGCGGTGTTCTTCTTGCTACAATGCTCTTCCTGGCACTGCACAGCACTCATTATGTGGGCTTTCTGGAGAACCTTTCTGTACATCATAAATGGCAGCACTCAATTCCCCTTTTTCTTTTATTTTGGTGGGTACCTTTGAAGCACATGTTTGCTGCTGCAGCAAACACAAGACTCAAGCTTGTGCGTAACCTCCTTCAGGCATTGAGGGTGTAGGTGTTTTCTGCAGGCCCATCTGTCGTTTAAGGTTGTGCTCTAATGAGGTTTTGTACCCAGACACCTGCCTTCTAATTCCTCCCGTTCCATTTCACCTCTCTGCCATCTTCCACTCCTATCCTTCTGCAAAATTTCCTTTCCACCTACTAACCCTCATCTCTTCTACCCCAGTTCACTAGTTTCCCATTCTATAAGTGTTTCTGGAGCTTATCATCCATTTTTTTCATATCTTTTTTTCATAAAAGTTACATTTTTACTCGAACAGCCATGATGCAAATGCAACTTTAAAAGATCTTGAGATCCTCCAAGACAGTGGAACTTCGTGATTAGAAGACCAGTTTTTCACAGATGAATACCTCACAAGGTAGTAAATTCCACATGTCATCATTCATAAGACTAATTAACGTGCAAAATTAACAAATGGTACTACACAGTCAGTGTGGATCCCAAAGCCCCACTTTATACTTTCATTCCCCTCCTGTCATTCTCCCATGCCAGAGTCCACAGTATTTTTGCCTGAGGCACTAAAGATGCATAACCCCACGATTCTTCATTGGGACACCAATTAAATGCAGCATTGTATACGGCAGTACCAGTTCTTCTGTCAGACTGCGGGGGTGGGGTTCATGTGCCCTGCTGCAGGTGTCTAAACCTTAGATGGACATGTCTGAATACAGTAGACAGAGGCAAAACAAAAGTTAACCTTTAAGCAAAATGTCTCATCTAACCCCAGAACATTTTTTATATTTTTTTTCACATTGTTCCTTCAATAAATTTTAAAATGATCCATTTCTACTGAGAATAAAGTTCAGTGCTGGCAGTTTGAAAGTCTGGTACAGCTTTTTCATCTGTACAGACCCAGTCAGTGTTGCTGGAAAAGTGCTGCCAGAACCATTTGCTTAGAATGAAGAGGGATAAGGACATGCCTGTTCTGGTTTTCTTTCTCATTCTTTTTCTATTTTTTTAAGAGCTCTCTCATTTTTCCAAGAGCAGCACCAAGGCTTGTCAATACACATCTATCTGAAACTGAAACCCTAACAAGGAAGAACTGATGGGTATGCAGCCAGCAAAATTTCAAGTTCCCTTCTGATAAAATTCCATCTTTCAACAGCTTTTTTAAGAGTTAGTTTTGCACCGGAGTAAAGGAGAAGTGGCAAGAAACATTCCCTGCTGTATTGTCAAACAAAAAACGTAACTAGCAATATGGCTAATTTTAGTTCAACTTCATGTAAAATTGAAAGAAGCGTGCCTTTTTTTTTCTTAGAAGCAGTCAGCGTTGTCCTGCATCTCTGTACTACTCATTATACTTAGCGACACCCTCTCAGGGTAATGTAGCTGCCTAGATGTATTTAACAGAAACCAGTTTAGCCAAAGCACAGAAAAATTCTGCCCTAGAAGTCAGATATATCAGTTAATAAGCAAAGGGATGAAGGAACAAGCCTAACAAGAAACTTCCAAGTGATGTTGTTAGGATGAGGACTCATCTCAGCATGATCTCAGCAAGAGAAATCAGCAGGGGGAAGAGAAAACTCCCCGCATAACATGCAAAGGTTTGCTATAGCTAACGCTTTTAGCATGACAGAGAAGAGCAGAGCAGGACTTTGCCTTTCCTGGAGGAGTTGTAAACTTCTCATCATTAATAAAGGAGGATGACTGACAACTGATGAAATCAATTTCCTTTATCACAGCTGGTGGTCTCACAATTAGCAAAGCTTAGGGCAATTACAGGACCTAAATCTCTTCCCTTCTAGGTTTTGTGGGTTTGTTTAGGTATTACTTTACACTACTGCATTACTCCAGCACTTTTCGGGCTGAAATGACTTTCCAGGCTGTGTGCTGACATCTCTGTCCTGCAAGCTAATCTGTGCAGTCAAACCAGAGAAATCTGTGCCCAGGTGAGGGGCTGTGCTGGGATGGGGGTCCCCGGGATGGGGGTGTTCGGGCTTCTGTGGCCGCAGGGGATGGCAGAGGAAGCCCACTGCTGCCCAGGAAAGCGAGCGCCAGCTGAAAGAAGGGATTAACCCCTAAATTCACAAAGGCAAGAGGAGATTTTTAATTGACAAACAGAATGGAGAAGGGATGGATTTTAACACCCCTGACTTCCAAGAGTGCAGCGCAGCACCGCACAAAATCAGCAGCAGCTCTGAAAAAGGTAAGAAAGTCTGTCCTGGGGAAGCCTGTTACAAGATTTGAGACTGTCACCCCCATTCAAGGTTCCCCATGCAAAAAAAAACCCCAGGTTAATCTTGATTTGTCTTTTTTAGAAAGACAAAAGGATAAACAGGTGATGTGTCATCCTGGGTAATTCATGTATTTCAACACTTTGAAAGAGTCTGTAACATTATTTGTACTGTTTGTATTGGCGATGTGTACTTACAGCATCCAAATCGCCTCCGAGGCATACTGTGCTGTGCACACATGCCATAGAAGCCAGTGCCCCCCCTCACCACCCCATGAAGGAGCTTGTAGTCAAAATAAACACAACGGACAAAAGGTGCGAAGAGAAACCGCAAATATGGAGTTGAAGCGTCCTTGTTTTCAGCCAGGCAGCAGCTCAGCAGCAGGGGATATGCTGATGCGAACTCCACACAGACGTACCCCTGCTCAGCTCCACCAGGAGCTTTTCCCAGGTCTCAACCCACTACTGAAGTTGGGAAGCCAGGTCTCTTCCTCAAAACCGAACAACCCTCTTTCTTTCGTTTTGAAAGATGGACTGGAAGGACTGTCCAATTCTACCCAGTAACACAGTATTTAAGGCTCAGTTATGGTTTGTGGGAAGTGGAGGAGAGCAGGAAGAAAAGCAAAGGAAGCCCTGCTTTGCATTCAACATGTTTGCTTCATGCCACCATCAAAAATTGGCACAAATGGAGACACGGGTGAGCCTAACTCACTAGGCAGGTAGTTTGGATGGGCTCGCGCTAGGTGATGCAGTCTCCAAACACCTGCATTTTCTCATGAATCCACACCACAGCCTTTCTGCTTTCTTGTCCCCACAAGAAAAAATGGGAAGAAAAGACTCCCTTGTTCCACAGGGGGTTGTGCATACAAATACATGACGGACATAAGATGTTCAGACCCCATATTAAGGGAATCATCTGTCTGTCCTACAAGCATTATTTTAGCAAAAAGCGCCTGTCTGTTACTAATTTTAAGATGGGCTTTTATTAAACTGCCAAAATATGTGTACAAACACATTTTAGCAGAAAAGTCGGCATACATTTTGCTTTAAAAAGGACAGATCCTTCTCTGTGTTGCGGTTTTAAAACTTACTCAGAAACAATAATCTGTCCTTCACCACTGCTACCCCCAGACTCCTACCCAGAGTCTCCACCGTGTGCCTAACTAATCAAAGTGTTGTGTTATGATTACCATAGCGACTGCAATCCAACAGCTGCCTTGACATTTCATCTTCTGCTGCTTTTAAAATGCTTTCTTTTTGCCAAGGAAAACTTTTCTCAATTATTTAATTTTTTTTACTACACACTGTTCACTCCACTTACAAAATAAACATTTAGAAAAAAAAAATCAGCGGAAACTGCCTTGGTTCTAACCACATATTTTGCTAATTGCTTTTATTCTCCTCTCAAGTCATTTTAAAGGTTTCTGAGGCTGTACACTAAAAAGCTTGCACTTTATTTTGCAGATAAACTGATGATTGTGCACTACTGTGTAGGGCCACCACGAGTGGCCGGGAGCCACCTCCAGCCCCCAGGTGCAAGGGCAGCTGCCCAGCCCTATCCAGCCTCTTTACGGGGTGACACCAACTCCATCCTCATCCTCCTAGCCATTGAAATCTAGCCATCCCGCTTCTTCATCTCCCCGTTTTGCTGCTCACTCTCCCACCAATGCTTTCGCTCTCAGCTCTATCAATCACACGCACTTCCCATGGAGCTTTGAGACTGTCACCGCATATCCTGTCTCTTGAGGAGATGAGGAGATAAGACAGTAGAGAATGTCACTTAAGATGCCTTTTTGCTCCTGCCCTAAAAGAGGGAAGGGTGAGCATGGTGAAGCACCTGGCTGGTGCAGAAGACCCCAGGCAGGGTTTTGGGGATGCCAAAGAGGGTGCAGCAGTGGAGGACCACCATCCCCCACTGGTGACACAGCCATAGGGTCTAGCACCTGAAGTTGCTATGTTTCATGTACAGACAGGGATAAGAAAGCACCACAGAGATTTTAAGTATATACAGATTAGCTCTGCTAACTGATAGTTCATTTCACAACTACTCATTTCACAAAAAAACAAGCTGTTTTTAATTAGCTAAGCTGGTCACCCCGCTTCTTTTCCAAAAGGAGGGAAAGGCATAGCTTTTCTTTGAGCAGCCTGCAAGGTCTGAGAAAGCACCTTCTCTGCAACCTTTCAAAGCACTTGCCCCCGAGATGCTTTCCCAACCTAGCCTGCACTCGAGTATGTCTCAGGTAGTCCGGTGCCAGGAAGGTGTGGGCTGGAGACGTGCTGGGGCATGGAGATGTGCACAGGACATAGCAAAAAGAGATTGATTCAAAATGCCAGTAGGTTGGATCATTTGCAGCTTGTCCAAGGTAGGATACACAGGATGTGTGTGTGTTGAAGGGATTTTGACAATGGTAAGAATAAGGTTAAACTCAGAGCCATTCGGGCTGAGAAGGATTAGGGTTTAAAATGATAGCTCCAAACCACTTTTTAACAATTTTTCTTTAATTACCATATATGATGAAAAATTAAAATTAACAACCCTTATCTGAAAATCACGTATGTTTAACATGAGGAAGAAGGAAAACACCTTCAGAAGCAGTCAGCTTCCTGCCTTATGCTTTTGAAATCTCACTGATGAATCTCAGAACGGATCTCAAATACTTATATATATATATAATCCCCACAGCTAAAAGTCGTCTATTTTAAAAGACAAGTGTTTGCTCACATGAGGAACATTGTACTCAAGCGTTCAGTCTTTGTGATCCATATGGATTTCATCAACTTGTTTGCCAGGAATTTAGGAAAAACAAACTTTATTCATGTTCCTTAGAGAAATGGATTCAGCTTGTGGTCTGTTCAAAAAGAAATACAGCTTGGGAACAAAAAAGCCCAGGGCATTCCTGGAACTGGAAGGTCAGAGAGCCACAATAATTGATCCACTTAATATGTGAAATGAGTGACTTGCAATGGCATCTTCATCAGCACTGGAAGTACATGGTTTCAGCTTAGAAAGTGATTTCATGTCACATCCCATAAAGGGCCCCCAGATGTGAAGTGCTGTCACAAGCTCCCCTGGAACCAGGCACTCCTGTTGCTCTGAGAGCAGCATTAACTCCAAACCTCAGGTTCACTTTTCTGCTCTTGCTTTGGCCTGAGAATCATTGAAAACCTCTTTTCTGGAAAACCTCTGACAGAGGCTGGATTGCAGGTACTTTCCACAATGGGCTGGGGATGGAAAAGGGTGACCCCTCTCCAAGCACAGACCCAAACCTTCAGCTTCCCACCCCCCTGCCCAGTCTCCTGGTGTATTGGGTCTGGCTGAGATGGAATTAATTCTCCCCATAGCAGCCCTCATAGTGCTGTGTTCTGCATTGGTAGC
>JANZLQ010000008.1:14275336-14285473 GCA_026212715.1 Elanus axillaris
CAACTGAGGAGGGGGAGTGATAGAGCGGCTTTGGTGGGCACCTGGCGTCCAGCCAGGGTCAACCCATCACACCTGGTCACTGCACAAGCACCATGTCCCTTCTATCCTGATCTCCCCTGGCTCTCAGGACCCCTCCTGTCTTCATGTAGATATGGACAAGCTTCAAGAGAAGACTGAAAGCTCTCCCACCTCCGCGGCCTTGCTCCGGAGCACCGCACAAAGACATTCTCTGACAACATGGTAGAAATCACTGAGTTTCCCTGGCACCTGGGTTTTCTACTTCCCAGGCTGGAATTATTTGGGAAAGGTTGCTCCCCTTGTATAATTGAGTGAACGTAAAATCTAAGAGCTCGCCACTGTGATGATATAAGAAGAGGACAGCTAACAAATGCTAGAGGAAAGAGTCCTTGAAAGAGCAAGAGGGAGCTGCCAAGACCAACCAACGCATGAGTTCACTTCCTGCCTGTCCGTCCTTACATGACACAGATCTACCCCATGAGGTGCAAATGGCTTGTTCTTCCAAATATGGGCACCTACTGCTACCTAAAACGTATTTGAGATGCCTATGTGCTATTCTGAAACTCTTCTTCTGTGTCTTTGAGGAGTTTACTCCCAGTAAAAACTTTTTTTGAGCTTATTAACTTTTCTTTTTCTCATAATATTTCTAGACAGAAAAAAAATATGAAGATTTGTCTCACTTTATGTTACATGTTTCGATGGAGAGAAAAAAACAGCTTCAAATAAGAACCTTTTCAACTATCTTAGACCTCCAACTTAAAGACGGGGTGTATAGTCCGCTAGAAGTACAGGTACCTGGAGACTAACCTTTTGGGATCTAAAGTTAGATGAAATGAGACTTATCCCAAATTACTCTGTACCATGCCTTGGTATATCAGTTTGTGTATAAGGAATTTAGCTGTATAACCCTAGGTTTGGTTTTCCAAGGTTGATGGAAACCTGGAGATGTCTACATAATTTATCAGGGGTTTTTTTCTGTATCAGAAAAAAGCAGAAGGTTTCTGGAAGATGTGTTAACATACACTGCTGCTGCAAACTAAGGCATTTATCTCCAATGACACTTACTTTAAAAGTACAGTCTAATGCAGGAAATATATACTCTGATTCATTCTTAAAGCAAATAATTATGCAGATTAATCTCTATACTGCCCAATTTAAATAGCCAGCCTAAAACTAATGCATTGTAATTCTTTATGATTGTGACACTACAGTATGGTATCTCATCAGCTTTTAAAGGAAGTGATATTACTGCTCTGCAAGAGGTTTGTTATATTGAATTAATGTTGCATTAGAACCCTTTCACTAAGTCAAATGGCATTACTCACTCATACAGCATTCTTGGCAAGCCTCAAAACCCATTTTTAATACTTAGGAACTACAAGACAGGGCCAGACAGTGATCTGATGTTTAAAACAGGACTAGGCACCTTATTTCAAAATCGCAGAGAGGAAAAAAAGAAAAAAATGTCATTAGGTTCTTAAGTCTAAAGTCACCTACTTTTGGTAAATGTTTCTACATACCTCTGCATCCTCACCAGAGTAGAGTAATTTAGCCTTTTCTTCACATGTTACTGTGAAAAATAACTTGTGAAACCCCAATTATTCTTCAAATGATGCTGAGAAAAACATCCATAGCTGATCTGTTCTTAGGAAATGCACCTGATATATTTTAAGGGTGCATGTGGGACCTACACAGACTGGTGCTGGCAGGGAGGGAGGGACTGTCCCCTTCTGTCCCTGGCTGGAAAGGCCCCAGCAGTGTTTCCGTCATCTCTTTCTCTGAGCAGCGCAAAGGGACGAAATCACATGAGCAAATCTATGGTTACCCCTGTTTAGCATTCAGATGATGACACTTGGCTTGCCTTTCTCATGGCAACAACCACCCTCAAATGCATTCAACTCTTTCGCTGTCCATCTCTCAGTGAGTCTTCAGGTGGCTCATGGATACACGCTAGCAAAGTGAAAACCCTGCGCGTCATGGGTTAATGTTTATGCCGATGATGACTGTAGCTGTTTACTTTTTAAACAAATGCCTCATATACACTGCAACTGGTTGAGTGCACAGCCAAAAACAGACCACAGGAAATCTCTTTGACAGCCAGAAAGGCAGAATTGTTAACATGGGCCTGCATTACAGTAAAATAAAAAGAAAAAAAAAAAGGTTGTGAGATCTCAAGGAGAAAAGTCGATGCTACAAAAAAAACCCACAAATGGCTGGTTTCTAAGAAGAGACATCTATTAATAGCACAGGCATAAATAACTCTTTCCATTTTATCTGAAGGATTATTGTGGCTTTTCACCCCAGTTTTTTTCAACGGAAGTAAAGAAGACTCTGTAATACCAAGCAAATAAACCAGCCTAATATAGAATTCTCGCTGGAGATAAGAAAGCACACTAAGTTATTTATTGCTATATATTTCTTTTTTTTTTTCATTTCGCCTTTGATCCGTGTTAACACAGGCATTAAACTGACAGCTTAGGGTCACAATACATACTACAATATTGAAAGCCAGTCATGTATAAGGGAGTATCAAATTGTTCGTTTAGAGCAAGTTACAAGTTTCAGTTAATGCAATTCTCCAGGGTCTAGATCTACCCATAAAGATAAAATGTTTACTGGCTTTTTAAAAAACAAGTAGATAGTGAAGCTGTGCATGCTCCTGTTTTTTAAGGTGCAAACATCTGCAACAGGCACCGGGGTTGATTCTCCTTCCAGTTACGGTGGTGTAACAAGAGTTGCTTCACAGACAGCAGAGGAATTTCAGCAGTAAATGAAAAAAGAATAAGGCTCATTGTGCTTTTAATTTTGTTTCATGTAGGCAAGAGGGGAGAAAATTGATTTTAGTCCCAGCCTTTTTTTTCTCATACATGTCACTGATGCATTTTCAACCCTTGGAGAATTGGTGAATGTGGGAATACAGGCTCTAATACAAAACACTTGGCCTGTTTTCAGTTCCTAACACATACTCCAGAGTTCATGTTATGGTTATCAGAAAGAATCTATGAAAAATGAAGCTGCACACAACTGCAGACCATCAGCATGGCTTAACCCCGTCAGGCGGGGATGAAGCAGGAAGTGCTTTGTGACACTGACTGGCAGAAATACAAACTGATGAAGAAAACACGCGGCAGGAAAGAGGGTCTTAGACGGTGAGTTAGAGCTGAGGACATTAACTGCAACTATACTCTGCCAGGCCCAAGATCAGAGGAGCCTGACATACTTGTTAAAGGTTTCATCAAAAGGATTAGTTCCAGCAGCTTTTTTTAACCTTTCCTACAACACAATTTACCCAAAGGTGGCCGAGGGCAACAGGGTCTGCCCTGTGAGATAACATTTTTAATTGTACAAATGCCATTCTTGATGTCATAATCCTGAGGTTAATGCAGCTGCAGGTCCCCGAACAGATGTGCCGTAGGCTGCCCATCGTATGGAGAGGTGGCCACGCAGACAGTTAAAATGGCCACAGTTCAGTGATGAATTAAGCAACCACCCTGGGTGTTTTCCTACATTTCACCCACGTACTTTTACACTCTATTAAACATTCTTAGCCCTTACGTAAAGCAAAGAAAAAAAATGATTCATACAATGTATTGCCAAGTATAGCCACTCTCTAATGGGACAGCTCAGGGACAGGGCAAGGCAGTCTGTGAATGAAGGAAAGGAAAAGGGAAAGAGCCCAAAAAACATCTGGATACCACCATGCTAAATCTTACACCTTGTCATACTTTGGCAGTACTGATTAATAAGAAATACTTTTTAAAAAGAGAACCTTGACGTCTTCTGTTAAATTCAAATACACCTGCTAGATTTTAGCAGAGATCATATTTTCCACATGGGGAAAATTTGTCGATGGGTTTGCAAATGACGTACTCTATTCTTCCTTAGGAAAAAACATTTCTTAGAAGGGATGTTCACACCACACAGTTCAGAGAGTAAAGTTTTCTTCACTTTGAAACAGAGCAAATGGTTTGCTCCGCATGCTAAACTGTCATCTACACCACCAAGCAGGGAAGCATGCCTCATTGATGTGACCCAAGAATGTGAGGGTTGCAGTTCAGTTAGGCAAATGAACTGAATCTGGGCGAGTCTTATGCAAGGCCAGCTTGAATACTTCTGCACCACACTTCCAAAATCTGCAGCGTGGGACAGAGTAGTTCAGAGATGTTCACATGGGGACAGAAATGGGCAAAAAGCAGAAGGTGAGGACACTGGGAAGGGGGAGAGCAGTTTTAAGAAAAGGCAATTCCATTTGGGGGGTCAGAATTTGGGTTGAGTGTCACTAGGAGGTGCATCAGGTTGGGTCACTCTCATATAGGCTTTAGAAAGGCTGAGGAAAATCAACGACTGGTCATATTCCTGTTTCGTATGTCATCTGCATTGCCTACAAAAGAAGAGTTACTCCTCTCAGATGCAGCAATTGTGCTCCAGCATCTTCTGCCCTCAGACCTTGGTTATCAGAGGTAATTCTGTGCATCACAAGACTCAAGGGTATTGCACCATGGAACCACATTTCTCTGCTAATGGCCACAATCTTGTATTGCACATCTAAGGGAGAAGTTAAAAGATCACGGGAGTGATCATTGAGGACATGGTTCAAAGTTTGGACTTCTAGGTTATTAAATCCTCTCTTGAACCATTTCAGTTCTATGCACCAGCTGGACCTTACAATCTTAGGCCAACTTCAATAGTGTGGTACTAATGCATTTTATCCTTGCAAGAAGTACGTTGTACAGAACATATCTCTTTAAACAACTATAACTACACAGTCATTAGGGCTGAAATTGCCACACAAATCCTATCCTGAAGTACTCTTCATTGCTACACCTTGTAGCAGCTGGCAAGGAAAACCATGTATTTGCAGAAGATATGTAAAAGGAGAGTTACTCTTCCTATATACTGGATAAGATGGGAATGAGGAGGGGAAGGATTGTACAAGGAAAGGAGTACTTAGTGTGGTGGAGCCAAGGTATTCAACACAAAAAATGATGGAATTGGGAACGGAAGAGGTTATTTAAAATAGGAATTGAGGAAAAGTTAACAGGTGCTGGGGAGCACTCAGGTCAGATAAAGACATCTGCCAGAGATGTCAAGAGCACAAAGGTAACTCTGTGCCTGGGAGTAGAGGGTAGGATAAAAATGACAACTGAACAGGAAATGTGAAAGACTGGGACTGTAGAGGTGCATCCCAGCACAGAAACAGGGTATCAGATGGCAGAGTAAAATACAAACAGACACAAAAAAACTGTGAATACAGACACTTGTGAGGAGCCTGGGGAAAAAAAAAGAAAGTAAGAAGAAGAAAAGAAACAGGTGCACTAGAATGGCTGGCACAGAGGGACATGATAACATAAAAGCATTTCTGAAATGTGATGGAGTGGTAAATATTAAGGCAGAAATATCCTGACATTAGGCTTTATAAGTAAATGAGATGTCTTTTGAGAGACTCTAGCTCCTATACACACTGTAGACTTCACTCAAAACTGCTAGTTGACCTATAGACTCTGTTACATAGGAGATCTGATATGATGTTCATAACGATTCTCTGAATAAAATACACAAATGAACTAGCATAAAATATAACAGACGGGCAGATCGGCTTGCACAGATGAAGCAATTTGTATCAGCAGTTCTGTGAGATTTTAAGTCATTGAAAGCTGATTTTTTTCCTTTAACAAATGTGTGACTACATGTAGTCAGCTTACGGTAAAGCATATTGTAACACATGCATTCATTCATTTAAAGAAGTGCATGAAAAGAGTTAAAAAAATAAACTGCCAGAGCCTTTATGCAATATACTTTGTTTAATACAAAGAACACAGAACCTTTTCAGTTAATTGCATGTTTGATCATCAATATCCTGTCTTTTGCAAGTAAATACTCCCACGCAAGAAATTCAAGTAAGGTACTTCTGAGTATAGAAGCTTTCAACTACTTTCAGTTTATTTATCTAGGTTATTCCACATGTTGGTGTTCATCATTCTCATAACAGGACTTAAAAACAATCTTCTTGATGAACTTACTTTAATAAAAGGCAATAAACAGAGCTAACAATGTAAATTGAAAGTAAACATACAGGACCAGTAGCATTGTATAACACGACAGGATTTATGAAACAACTTTTTCAGTAAAAACACTTGATTAGACTTCTGTTCTAAAAACGTCAATACCTAGAACACGTGCAAATTCACATTCCTTCTCCAAATTAATTGTTTTTTACGAAAGGTGAGCACTGCTTTGCTCCTGACATCTCTGCAATGTAATGTTTGTAAGATAAGGGTGATCCACCAAGTTCAGGGCAAAAGTCCTATTTGTGGTAGTGGTACAGGACAAGGTCCCCACACAAACACTACCAAGATGTCCCAGATGTCTCAGCCCAGAGGCAGGGGTACCTCTTCTCTGCACGTGGTTCTCTCTTTTTCCATTGTCCACATGGGCAAAGCAACTGTGCTCTTAAACTCAGATACTTCTTGTGATTTCAGGTGCACTTAGGCCCCAAGCTTTGAGTCTCTCAGGTTTTGGGGGCTAAAAGCAAGGTCTAGGAAAGCTATGGGGGTCTATAGCCTGTATGGTTAGAACTGGCACTACAGGATACAGAGAAATGTTCATAACTCAGGTAGCAAAACACAATGAAGTGGGTCACAGGCCCATCTGGTGGCACCTGTTATCTGAGAACTGGAAGTCTTCTAGCCCCTGCAGCCTGGAATTCAGGGCAGGTAGCACAGGTGAACTCTGGTAAGGACTCAAAAGGTGACCCTGGGCTAAGCTCCATGTGGCCATACAGAGCAGCTACCAGGACACTGCCCTTGCAGAATGGCTTCACTATATTCTATGTCTCTAAGGCCACATTTGGATTTTTAAAGTCTCTGTTTAGGTGCCATATCACCTTGGAGGTACCCAACTCATGGTTTCTATAGTAAATTTTCTTTGATACCTAAATATCTTTCTCATGAGCATGCCCACAACAACCTGAGTTTTGATGGTGTGAAGCAAGCTGGCACCTAATTCACATCTATAGACAGACAATTCACAGACCACATACTCCTCTGCCTGCAAAGGCCAGTCTGGGAGCTGGTTTTGTGCCATGCCTTTCTACATCTCTGTGAACAAAGTAGGCACTGAAGTCTGAACTGCAGGGACCTGCATCCCTCTGTGTGGAATTCATGGCCAAGAACCTTCTCTTGGACATTTGCTATTAAACTGCCATTTCTCACAAGTAGCAGTCAAAAGAGGAAAGAAAAGCCTCATATTTCTGACATTGCCAGAGAATACTTTAAGCCTGGCACCCAACTTCTGTAGGCCTTCATGAGAACAGATGCAGTAAGGTAACCAGCTCCAGGAGTTGTTTCATAGCTGTGACCCCCAGATAGCAGTAGGCGTTTGTTTGCAAGCTCAAAGTAGGTGTTTCACTTTCAGAAATAGTGCCTAAACCACCCTATCTCATAACTAGCCAGCTAAGTTTTTCCACTCTGTATCAACTTCCGTGGATCTGCTTTCTGGCACTTTCTCTCCTCATGGTTTAATTTCACTACAGGCAAAGACACAGATTCCTCTAATCTAATGTCAGTAGGCTGAAAGATGAATGTGTAATCTAAACTAGCCCTCTAGGCTCCCTCTACAGTAAGTGGAGGGGAATTGGTATTTCCAGACAGTGCCACATCCCTTATCACAACAGCCCCATCTAAAATGCTGGGTTGAATCCACTTTTAAAAGGAACTTCTAAGAGAAACAAGGTAAAATGAAATTGTGAAATATGGTACTAGACAGAAAACTTTCCCAGTTTCTACTCTACAACACTGAGATGTTTTTGAAGGTTTTACCTAAATCCTCAACACCAAGTAGGTATATATCAGTCAGTTCCTGTGACTGTAGAAGCTGAATACATTATCTTCCAACTCAAGGCTATATAAGGTTTTCCAGTCCCAAACAATGAATATTAGAAATGCAAGCGCCTGTGCAACTCAGAGCCAAGCACTGACAATGTTTTAGCTTGACAAAGTCAAGCTAAAAATACAGCCCCTGTCCTGATCCCAAACAAGGCAGGCAACAACTGCAGATGGTTATAGGGGATACAGTGGTAGGGATGCGCAAACACAAGCACAAGACACAACATTATACCATTGCTGCTTTCTAACGCTGCCTGCTACCTCCATTCATTACGTTTCCTGGAATTTCTTACAAATATTTAGTTATTTTACATTCATTTTGAAAGATGTTTTACCAAGTTGGTAAATCCACATCAGACAGGACTTGGGTGCCTGGTTTCCAGGTTTGTGTCCTGTACTCATTAACTCAAATGGCTTTTCAGCCATCCTTGTTCAGTAATGCAGTGCCCATTCAGACTTCTGTTATAACTTCTGTATTCACACATTCTTAGCAACAATGCAAAATCTTCCCCAAAATCCAGAGTCATCAGTTCAGCCATTCCCCAACACTGTGCAAGACAGCCTCCTACTCTGAATTCCTGCTCGCTGCAGGAGCAGGAGGAAGGAGATTTCAGTGCCCAGAGGTCAGTGTTGGGAAATCCCTTCTGTATTTTGGCGCAGGTCCATCTTTCTTCAACTGATCTTGTTTCTTTATACAAACTAAACCAAAGTTTGTTTAACCTCTTATTGACAAACCTGTAGCGGTAGATTTCCATGGCCTCCCAGTCTAGTTTAGCATTTAGGCGCCCTTCACATCAGAAAGGCTTTTTGTCAAAATCTCCTCCACTCCAGTTTAATGAAATTATTTCTTGTCCCTATGGACCTGAAAAGCAGATGATTCTCCTCCTTTTGGAGGTTAAATTTAACTGCTATTACCACTCTCCCCCTTTCCATTGCATCTTCTTGTGTTATGGTGGGAATCAGCAAATAGCTTTGGTAAGTACAAACTGTCACACGTATTAATGGTAGAAGCACCGGTCAGCTTTTACAGAAGTCCCACGTGTGGCTTTGTGCTGTGAGATGTTTTGAGGAATTGTTGCAAGTGTCTCTGTATTAACCTGATCATTCTCTGGGTACCTTGACTTTCAGCTGGGAACTACCAGGCTTTTACTGCTTTTCAGTCAGTGTCCTAACTGGAGCTGTAGGACAGCAGCAACACAGCCCGATCCTACCCAAAATGAATTGGGACCCCATCCTGTTAAGGAATGCTTTTGCACAACTTTGCAAGCAGTACCCAAGTGCTGTAGCACTGGTGGGAATTCATGTGACCTGCACAGAAACAGGGAATTTGTCACATGGAGTTACATGAAAAACTTAAGACAGTAACTTGGGCTTGAAAAGCCAGAAGACAAACTTATTGTGTGTGGCCTGGTGGAGGCCATAAGGTCAGAAAATGTTTGGTCGTACTGGTGCATGGCTTGCTTTTTATAATCTCAAAAAAAAAAAAAAAAGTAGCTTAACTCCTTCAAAGCCCAGGAGGATGGTGGTGGGTAGGATATTTTCCCTGCTGATGCTGATACACTTCCTGGCACTGCACCCTGCAATTTAATTTACTGTGAAACTGTGCCTTAAAGTGTCAGTCTATCCCTGAATAAAGATTAGGGGATATGGTTTTGTAGAAGCACCAAGAGTTTCTTTCTTTCTTTTTTTTTTTTCTTTCTTTTTTTCTTCTTAGTATTGAATGCAGAGAGGAAAAGGCAGGCAGATGCATGTCATAAATAAACCCAAAGTGAACAAAGAACAGATCTCCTGAGAAACTTGCTGTCTCAGTACTTGGAGCACAAAGAAATGAAGTAAGCACGGCCCTTCATAGAGGAAGTCCTTCACTTCCTCAAGAAGTTTGAACATGCCGAGAAAGCAAAACAATTTCACAAGGCCAAAGTATATGGGCTTCTAATCCCATGAGAGTAGTATATGCTCTGTTGCAAATCCAGAGTCAACAGAGCTTTCCTTTAACACAGGCACAGCACAGTTAAATCTTGGGTCTAATACCGATAAGGTTGTTATCACTTAGAAGTTCTTTTAGAAAGTGTCAGGTTTTTCTTTGCAGGATGAAAGCAGAGATTAGAAAAAATTATCTTGGTCTCTTCTTTTTTCTGCCTTACCCAATTCAATGGATTACAATATAGATGCATCTTAATGTGATTCAGACCGGGGGGGGGGGGGGGCAAAAACAGCATGAGCACAAGGAAAAATT
>JANZLQ010000008.1:14317255-14333725 GCA_026212715.1 Elanus axillaris
CCCACCCTCCTATAAGAACTGATACAGAGAGAGCATATGTGAACTCACGACTGTTTAGACACTACTAAGTTTTATACTACTGACCCTGAGTGAGAAAGAGCAGCACAAGCCTTTGGAGGAGCTTGAAACAAAGAACAGAACAATTCTGTGCACACACACGTGCTTGTGTGTAGCCATTAAAACAAAATTGTCGACATACACCTTATGAGCTTTCTGCTATTATCTCTAGAAAGGGAGACAGGACAGGAAGATGATAATCTTCACTATGAAAAAAACATCCCTGAGGTCTTGGAATTGGTCAGCTCTAATATTTTAGAATTAGCAACACATTATATACAAGAATTTAAATATAGTCTAGAACGTAGTCATTCTTCAAGGAAGTTTAGCGTATATTAATTTTGTGTTTGTTATGAGCACATTTTCAAGCAGACAGGAATAATAAAACTGATACAATGAGCAAGTTCTGCCCTCTGTTTAGTATGCCTCAAGGGAAGCTGATAATATCCCCAATGAATGCATAGTTGAAAAATTCATGTCTTCTCGCTCCCTTAAGATAAATTCCATCGCAAACCCTGAATTCCAACTAAATACACCAGAATCACATCTGGTCCAGTACCATTCCCTTGCTCTGGGGAAGCAAAAACCCAAAACAAAATCACCCTCAGCTCTGAGAAGGATGCAGGGCATGTCCAGGAAGAACCACGCAATCTCTTCTCTCTACAATCCTTGTACTATCGTGCTAAGAACAAATCAAGTTACTAGAACACACACTGAAAAAAAATAAAAATAGGTCTGAGTTGGCAGGGCATAAAAGATGACTAAGTTATCTAAAATCTCTTTCTTCATTAGACAGGATGAGATTTTAAATGTTGTCTCTCACAGACATGTTGAATTCAAGTTCAGAAAGAACCATTACATTTCATCTAGCATCTACTTAGTCAACTAAGCAACTTCCATTTGGCTAACATACCTTTCTGAAAAGTATCTAGCCTTGCAGTGAAAATACCAAGAAATTGAGCATTTAAGATGGTAAAAAGGTGACTAACTTCATATTTGATTTTGACTTGATTCAATATCTATCTTGCAAGAATAAAAGGATCAGATACAAGGTCTTCTGATTCCCCCCCCAATAGGCTGAGCCATCTATAAATCTTTCATATAGGACACTATAATACCAGTGACATTTTAGGTACTTGCTCCACTTCTGTGTGCTTTTAAATATTTGTGCAAAGAATGAGTCATTCTGCATTTATTTCAGTGGAAAGATGAACATAAAATGCTATGTCAGATAAAAACTGATTAAGTCTCATCATTAGCAAGCACATATGAATATACAGAAAGTAAATTCTCCACTAAAGTGGAAGTTAGAGAAAATTCTAGGCACTCTGTTAAGCAGTGGAATTTAACATACTGATTTTTAATTCCATTACTGTATATCCTTGAATAAATTGCTATGGTTTGGTTCTACAAACAGAGTCTGTACAGTGTGAATCAAGAAACATACCCGTACAATGAGAATCCATTTGATCAGGGACAGACCAAATCCACAGATTGCACCATACCTTCCAGCTATGGTATTTGTTATACAGAACGATAAACAAAATCCAATCCAGTTGAAAATAAATGCCACTATAAAATAAAAGAAACAGTAGCTTCTGTTAATCTGTATAGCTAAGCAAACAGACTTAACATTAATTTAATTTTTAAACTAATAAGGACATGCTTACACTGTCAGTAATTCCCTTCCGGTAATTCAGGCTTTCAGAGATTGACTTTGAACCCAGACATTCCCCACAGTATAGTCACTTAATAACAAAGCAAATGGTAAACAGGCTGGAACCTACTACTTCAAACAAGAGAAAATTGCAACATAAAGTATTACATTGCTACAAAAATCTAATCAGGTGACACTAGACATGAAGGGTAAATGCAAACAAACGACTATAACATACAAGACTTGATTAAAACAAAGAGAAAAAAAACCCTTGCTACACTTTTATAACCAAAAAAATAGTTATATGCACACATACGTGCATGTATCAAGGCTGCATATTCAGCTTTATCCAGTTTGGATCGAACAGTATAAAAGTATCCACTCTTGCTCTGTAAACATAGTATAGAAATGAAGAGAAGTTGAGAAGTTGATGTTTCATTGGTTACGGTCTTCTCTTTTAGCTCTATATTCAAGCATAAGATATAAGAAGCCTTGGAAGTTTTACCCAGAAGCTTAAGAAATCAAGAAACAAAAAGGACATTGAGCATAACTACAACTGTAAAAGTGTTAACTTCAGTTAACACTTTTACACAACTCCAGTAGTTTTACAATTTAAAGTTTCATATCTGCATATGTACTTGACAATCAACAACATAATCTGTATTCACTTCAGGTTGGTTGACCTACACATTAGGTCAAAGTGTGGGAATTCCCAATTAGGTGATGTCCCAGCTTTGGGAGTAAGTTAGGGCAACTAACAAGAAAACCATCAAACAGAAAAGCTGGGGGAGCTGGCAGTAGAAGACAATTCAGGAGTTCTGGAGAGGACAAGATGGTGGAAAATTGAAAACATTTGGGAAGCCCGCAATAAACACAGAAACCACTGAAGAGGCAAGCAGGAGTGGAAGCGGGGCAAAGGGGAACAAAACCCCTGCACACAAATCCTTAATGTTTTAAATCCTCAGAATTTGAGGGAAAAACAAAACCCACATAAAATTCAGACATTGAATCACCAAAGAAAAAACAGTCTGCCTTTTCAGTAAAAGTTTGAACACATAGCAAAACATTAGGAACAGAAAATTGGTCAATATTTTTCTTAAATAAAAGTCAGTTTGGGAGGATTATCTATAAGCAACCACATTTTTTTGTAATTTAAAACCTTGTTACAACTCCTCCAACAATCCACATGAAGATGCAATGACTTGCCCACAAATGCAAAATTAGTCTGTAAAACTGCAGTGAGATTCCATGAATTGTAAAGAAACTGAACTTCCAAGAGAACTTTTGGAAGACTTTACATCAACACAGTCATTGTGCACTAGTAAGAAAACATCTTGCCTCGGACAGAGCCATAGGTAACAGATGGTGGCAATGAAAAAGCTTACTTTTACGCTAATTACTAATCTTAGGTTAAAAAAAACATACAAAAAAACATAAAAATCAAAGACACAACAAACAACTTTGAATAAATGCTGATCCAAATCAGTATACACAGAGAAGAAAAACAGAAGAGAGCATTTCTGTTACCTAAGAGCAACAGTGTGACCCTAACGTTTACTTAACTTTCCAAAACACAAGAAAAACATTTAAATTTGAGAAAGCTTGGATACATTATTTTGAAAACACCATTTCCCTCTTTTAAGCAAGATCTCCAAATCCACCCTACTTCTAAGAGTAACAGATTTTAGGAGCTAGTTCTTCAACACGTCTCTGTTCCTGTCTCAGCGTAACAGCTTACTGCTCTCTCCCTTCATCCCCACTACTCAAGCTGCAAAGGGTGACTTTAACTATGGCTCTAAAGATAGGCATGCAAAAAAGGACAGAAGATAGCCACGTTTCTAATGGACTATGCAGACTAGAGGAATTCCCAGAATACTTGAAATTTTGATAGGTATATATTAAAAAATAAGGATTTTTATAACACCTGAACTAATCTGTACACACATTATAAGAATTAGAGATTTCCCAAACTTAAATATAGGAAGGGGGGAAAATTAGTTCTTATAATCAAAGTTGAACAACAGTCACAATTGTAACCTCCTTTCAATTTGACCTAAAGGAATATTCAAAATAGAATCCACATTCACTGGATAAGTATTAGGTGGATATTTAACACTAAGTTGTTTGCCCAACTCCTGAAAGCAAAGGTATCAGTGTGTTCCAATGTTGTTCACAGTAGCTTCTTCTCCTTTAACAACTGTGCTGTTCCATCAATTTATATAAGCAGACAATGCAATGGGAAAGTAAAGGCATAAACTACACAAAAGTTGCAAACTGCACGTTTGCATACCCCAATAAAACTGGACTATATACAGAAGAAAAAAATTTCACTATTTAAGTTTCTATCTGTAACCATCCACTAGAAATATTCTGCAGCAAGGACCTAATCAAAATTCCCTGTATTCAGCAGCATGAGGAAGGTATTACTTCCACCTCTATAAAACCTAGGCACCATATTAGGGAGATTCTCCCAACACTGCCTTGGTGTTGCGTCATTTTAACAAATTAAGATGGACCACAATAATGTCTACGTGTTTTCAGTCTTTCCCATTGCTTCTCCCTCACCTCCCCTGTGTCCTATTGCTACTCCAAAAATCATCTTCATTGTCTTACTCTGTTGCAAAATCCATTCTTTCCTTTCAGAAATGCATCTCCAGCTTCTGAGCAGACTGCAACAAATAAGATTTCTATCTTCCAACTGTTTTTCTCCACATCAAGATTAGCCTCATCTACCAATCTGTATCTTCTTCCACTATGATTTCCATGTATATCCTCTGCCAGTCATGCAAGCTGCCTGAGCTTTGCAGCCTGTGCTGCAGCTGCTTAAGAGTTACTAATGCAATTTTCTGTATAATTCCTGCTTCACCTAATTATTGCAATAAAAATTGTCCATAATCTTCAACCCTATATTGTCATAGAGAAGCCATAGCACAAGTTTCTCTACCAAGCTGAGAGAGAAAATACAATGGTGAAGGGACAGACTAGTAAAAGGAAGCATCTACTATTTTCTCTGTATGTATCTACTTATTTATCTACTAGAGACAACTAAGTCATTGTGCAAGCTTCTTTCTGCAATAAATGCAATCCTCCACTATTTGCCAGCATCCATTCACTTGGTGAAATGTAAATGACACTGCTCAGCAGTTAAAGAGATGACCTTGTCTTTCATGCTGCTTCAGCTTCCCATGATATTCTCATACAGACAATGTTCCTGGTCTGACACTAATATATGCTATCATAAAGAAAGCCATTCCTAAAAATAATATAGAAAGTCTAACAAGCTGCTACAACTACATCATAGTTTTAACTAAATAAAGAGAATTAACTACTGTTTACCCATCCTCTTCACACAGCCATTTTGTGTTCATCTTCTAGACTCCTACTGCAAGACTAACCACTTGGCAGAAAGAATTGTTTCCTATCCCAAAGATCACTAGCATTTAGATTCATACTTAAGTCTAGCTTTCAACTATTGTCTTCTTTCTTTTAATAAAGTTCAGACATTTAGATGAAACTCACACTGACTGCACCGGCATCATGATTTCGGTCTCTTTCTTTGCTACTCTAACACCATACAGACAAGTGGGTTTTATACATTCCTGAAGTGACAACAGGAGAAAGTAAGTCTATATTAATGTAATTCACATTGAAAATTGTAATCATTAGAGTTATTTCCTCATTACAACAAAACTCATAATGAAAAACAGGTAAGAAGTTGCTTTTTGGAAGGAGGAGGCTTGGACTAAAGGCTTTTTTTAATAAAAGGTCTTCTTGATATCCAATGTAGCGTTTACAACAATTATGTTGTACTTTCGTTTCTCTTTATGGTTTGCAATAAGATAACCCCATCTGAAACACAAAGCACAAAATGTTCAAAATGTTGCAAAAGCCTTAGTATCTGACACACAAAATAAGACTATCCATCAGTTATTTCCACACCCAAAGCCCTCTTCTGAGAGGCAGTAGTCAGCATAGGATTTTTCATATCAAAAATCAAAGTTAGAAATCAATAGTCTTTTACCTATTGGCAATTCCCAAGTAGCTGGAGTAAAATAATTCAACTTGGTTCTGACAAACAGGCTTGTATCCATTGCCATCCTTCATTCTCCAATAACTACAGGGGCAAGGCATTAATCCACACTTGCTTTTTGTCAGTGCTTATTAAGTTGTAAAGAAACATTGACACACATCCTTTCATTCTACTCCCACAATTAAGAGTAAACAAAGAACTTAGTTTTTCAAGTTATTAAGCAACCTTGTGCAAAGGTTTTGAGTTATACATATTGCAATACATCAGAAGGTGCATTAATAATAACAAGCATACTAGAACAAATCTGCTTTTTCCTCAATTGTTCTTGCACTTCACTTGCTGGTCTTTTTTACTTAGCTTTCCACAGCTATACGTTAATCACTTGTCTCAAGTTTATATTCAGTATCATGAAAAGCAGCCAGCAAAACTGGTCTGAAGGTCCACGTTGGTTCCAAATTTTTACTATGGTTCAAGCCTGTGATATGTGATAAGATTATAATAGCAACTATATATACAAAAAGCAACCATGCTCAGTTACATCCTTTATTCTTTGATTTGTTTGTCCAATGACTTATTATTGTAATATAAAGCAAACACCAAGGAGCTTAATGTTTCATACCTAGCCTGGGTTTACTAAGCATACATACTAAAGTAACACTCTCCAGATCTTCATACACCACTAGAAATTATTCTTCCCAGTCCTGCATAGAATGTATTCCATTCATGAACTGGGGCACATTTTTGCTCCTTCCTGAAGGGCTCACCTGAAGTCTGATGATGATCTTTAGAAGCATTTGCTATCAACTCCAGACAATCTTTTTTTTTTTTTTCTACTCGGTGATGTGTTCAAAAACTTCCCTAGGCAATTTACTTCTACTGCTTCATTACCCTTGCTGGTAAATTTTTCTTAATGCCCAACGAGAAGCTTCCTTGTTCCAATCATTTTGTATTGCATCCAATGTATTTGGAGAAACTATGTAAAAATTCTTTCTACATTAAGAAAGAAGTTAGGTGATTGTGTATGAAGGTCAGCCAGGCTCCCTTGATAACCACAGAGAAATAAGCACTCCCCAAACAGTTCCTTTATCTCCTTCCAACATTTGCAATTTCAGTCAAATGGCTTCCCCTCTGCTTTTCTTGCATGACTAAGGGAAACCTGCATAACACTTGTGATACGGACATACAGAAGTCAGGTTTCCTAAATTCACACAGAGGAATCCTCCCACCAGAAATCTAGACCATGCTTACTACTCCTTGGGAAGCATACAACAGGAGGCTGTGTTCACCTTGAGCTTGTGCTACAACTCTTGCTTTCCAACTTGTGCCCGCTTGAAACCCCCTCACAGTAGACATCCTAGCTTGTATACAGTTCATCGACTGTTTGAAGCATCCAACAGCTTTGAAAACTGTATGAACATTAGTTTACAAAATTTTGGTACAGCTACCACCTGTTCCAATATAGCATCTTGGACAATATGTCCATTTACATTTTACTGGTGTGAGTTGTACACAGTGTTTAAATTATCCATATGCTGTTCAAAAAGAACAAATCAGATCTCTATATGAGAACTTAAACTTCGGCTGTATGATCAAACACTTCTCCATTTCTTCCTCCTTGTTAATCCATCTGTGAGCTTCAAATTAATATTCATTTTTCTAGGTTGCAGGGACAACTGAAAACTCCCTTCCATGGTTTCAAAGAATCCAGATGAGCTCTGCAATTCCTTCTGGGGCCCACAGGTGAAAAGGCTGGTTGGTATTTCTAAAGCACTCCCTAAATATAAGGGAAAACCATATAAACCTTTTACTACTGCTCAAAACAACCTCCTTCACATAATGAACCAGCACGAGCCAATCAGACATGATTCAAAAGACTTCCACTATGGGCAGATTAAGCATGAAAACCAAACCCTTTGGGTCATGACAATTACTTGCTCTATCACCATTACAGCTGTGTTCAAAATGGAAACAAACTGCTTAGAAATTCCTCCTTTTTGTTGTGCATACCAAAAAAAAAAAAAAACCAAAAACAAAAAAATCACTCAAACTTCCCTATTAACAACTTCCTCTGGCATTCTGAGGAGTTTCTTCTATGCTGTATAAGGTACAGCTGACTTAAAAATACATAACAGAAAAAATACAGTAAGTGGTCCAATAGTAAAATTTGCTACATTTCACATTCATAGCAAAATGAATGTATTCACAAAGATATTCATTTACCTCAAAATCAGAAACTGACAAACACCAGCCCTGACCATTAGAGACCAGATGCTTTGCTCACCAACATAATCACAGATTAAGAGCAACACCAATTTCTTAAAACATGTGATTTTAATACATATTAGAAATAAAATAGGTTGTTTTCCAAATTTTTCCACTAAGTTTCTGAATCAAGTGCTAAAGCAAAAAACCCACCTGTTCACGCAAAAGACTTTTATTCTTTAGAGTATATTGCCTCATTCTATTTAGTTAAGCTAAACAGAGCAGTACTTTACAACTTAAATGGGAAATAGGTTTGTAACTTGCATGCACCAAGCTCCTAAACCAAAGCCCCAAACAAACAGATCTGGCCACTAGATGGCCCCAAGACAGCAATTTTATGCAACCTGGGCAGCTACCACTAGATGGTAGCTACATATCGCTAGTTGATTGCAATACAGATAAGATCAGTAAAAAGTTTATTTTATTATACTTAATTGAATGAAGTGAAATTAAAAAGCCAACTTCACTGTTTTATATTTAAACAAAGGCAGCCTGCCCCTCATGAGATCTTTCTACCAATGCTACAGAGGAGGTAGGAGAGCATATCTGGAACAAGCGATTCTTTCCGTGCTCCTCTCACTAGAGCACAGATCTTGACACCGTTCTCCTGCATTGTAACTGAGGGAACTTTTTCTAGGCTCTCTGTGATCTGCCACCTCTGCTTGCAGCGTTTAAACATATCACACCCTGAAAAAAACCCAAAAGATAGCCAACCTGTAAATTTCATTTCAATTCCTGCTCTCTTAAATCTACATACATCAACTTTATGGAGACTTTTCTCTCATTCAAGGGACAGGAATACACCACCCACTATTTATGACCTAACCTTATAAAGTTAAGCTCATTTTTCATAGCTCTCCAATTTCCCCAGGAAAAACTACTGAAAATTAATATTACAAGTCTATAAATGCTATGAGTTTTAGTGAAGTCCCTATACTATGAACACAAACAAGTAAACTTTATCAATTTCTGTATGTAACCAGCATCCATTACAGCTAACACAGATCCCAATTAAGCATACACCTGCATAAATATCTTGCAATATGTAAGCAATCATTTTATGCATTTCATTCATAGGTGAGCAAAGTTGGCAGTAACAGTCTAAGAACAATCAAGAAAAATTATAATCTACAGAGTTTTTGTCAAACGTGTAAAAGCAGTGCTCTGTGCAGTCAGTCTCAGCTAAACAGCTATCTGAAGAGAAAGTTGACAGTTTATCCAAGTAAATGTCTGCATTCTTGAAGGTGGACACAAGGTTCTGGGCATGCAGTTTTGGACAACTGCATGTGAGTGTCATTGGTGCCTTTCTGTAGCTTTTGATTCCAGTTCAGCTTCTGCACAGCAGGATTTTTACTACTGCTGTGCTCCTAGTTGCAAGTTAACAAGTCTGGTTTCAGCTGTGATTTTAAGGACTTAAAACACATTAGAGCCAACAATCCACTTGACCTACAAGTACAGTGCTAATGAAGGTCAGAACAGGATTTAAAAGCAAGAACAATCTCACAAAATACAGAGCCTAAATAGGTTAAATGCAAAAAAGTTGTAGCACATAGGGAACTGGAAAAAAGGAAAAAGAAAAATGAAGCCGTACCCGCCTTTGCCCCAGAGAATATATACTCTTTCTACGGTCCAACTACAGAATGAGGTCAGACTAAAAAACTCACTTTGTTACTCTATATATGTATTTATATATTTGCTATGCAAGGTAGACACATATATTTTTATCCGAAGATGCAAACACCACATTGTCCTAATACATTGTACGCCAACGTGAAAAAACTTCTGTGAAAGTTCTGTAACCTGCATCTGTAAGAGTTAAACAAAGAGACTGTGAAAGACATTAAAGAAAAAAGAACTAAGATGACATTCCAGGTTGAAAGACATAAAGGAGATTTCAAGGGATAATCAATCAGCTTTCATCCTCATAATGCTAAAAAGAACAGCTACATCCCCAACACTAAGCTTCCAGCCAGGTTGCCAAACATTTATTTCAGAAAGGGAAAATATTATCAGAAATTAGAAAGAAATATGCAATGGGAAAAACAGGAGCAGCTTCTTTCTAGAAGTAACTTACAGTGGCTAAATCTAACTTTGCTCAGTGCAATGCATGAGTTAGAAGACATGCACAGCGCACACACACAGTACCTGAAGAAGTGCTATAGTAGTGCTGGCTGCAATCAGATGTTACCTGAAGACAGTACATTTTTATATGCCAGTTCAATCTGAAAATTAGCATGGTTGGATTTGTTCCAAAAATCCACCCACAGCTATTTAATCCACTACGCTAACATCAGCAGCTTCTATATGGCACATCATCTTTCTTGCAAATTTTTTTCTACTGAAAAATCGATTGCCAAATTTCTGTGATCCAGCCTTTAGTTCAGGTTGGTAGTTTAGCTGGGAACTGACAGACTTTCCCAATTCATAAGTAACAGTGCAGCCTTCCTATGCATCAAAACACTATGATTTTGCTTTGTCTCCTCATCTGTGACAGATGCCACAGAAAAAAAAAAAAGTGCAACATATTTGCTACATCTGGAACAGGAAGTATTTTTATCTGTGTACAGGTAAAAAAATCCAGTCATCACAGTACATTAATGCAGTTTATCACAGCTATCTTTCATATTCCATACAAAAAAAAAAGGTACAATTAAGATATACCTCCATAGGTCTGGGATACAAGATAACTTACTGAAAAATGCCAACATGAAGATGCCATCATTGCCCACTCTAAGCTGATCTGCATCACTGAAATCATCCCGTGGTGGATACTCTTCTTCCTGGATTTACAGGTTAGTGATAATTTAGTGAAAAGTTTATTTTAGAATTACTGTCTGTAGGATTAAAGTATTGATTATGTTTCTAAAGCTAGAAGAAAATTGACATTTCTGTAACACGTCCACATCAAGGAAGTTTAAAAGAAAATTAATTCATATCTGTAAAATAAGTCTTATTTGTTGCTTATAATGACAGAACCCAAATTTAACGGAAAAGTTTCTGTAGAAGATGTGTACACACTACCTATTTATCTTAAATGAAGCTAGAAAATATTTCAGATGAACACTTTAACAATCAAAACCAGCAGAAATCTCTTTTCTTACTGTAACTATCTTAATACACAGCCAAGCTATTAAAATTTTTTGGGGAAAAATCGTTACATAGTATGTTCCACTTTTTTCCTGCCAGAAAAGCCTTTGAATGCTTCACAAAATACAGAATAAAGTTTCAGAATAAAGTTAGTATCTTAAAATAAATTGCTGAAGCAACACACTGCGCTAAGCAACTCGACTATGCTATAACCTATAGAAAGACACAGGCAAATAAAGAAAACCTTTCGGGACACTAGAGGGCGCGACCACATTAACAGTGTTTAAAAGGCGTCTGAACTCGAAAAGCAGTTCTTTAAGTAAAAGGAAAGTAAACAGAAATGTCAGTCAAAACAATCCAAAGATTTCTCCCATCGTGTCAAAATACTAGATCTTAAGATACTGAAAGGATGAGTTTGTTTTGTTTCTCGGTACTTGATTTTCAGCAGAACTTGGCAGATCTTACATACACAGTTCTGTGCACAAGTACAATATTGCTGCAACTGTAGACTGGGAAACATAGAAAAGTTTTCATGATGACAGCACTTACTAAAGAGAGCCTGATGAAAACTGTAAAACCAGTAAAACACATCTTTTTCATACTTAAATAATATCAAAACAATGCAGTGTGATACAAACTACATAACACTGCCAGTAGCAGCAGTAATATGGTCTAGGCATGAGTAACATTCTTCCCTGATTTTTTTCTCTAATTAACAACAATGCATTAGAATTGAGACACGAAATGACTTTTTTTTTTTTTAAATTAAATCAAGGGATATTAGTTTAACTGCGATTTACTTAGCTGTTTCACCCACAGCAAACACTTACTACTGAAAAAATGTACTTCTGATTTCAACATACTATTCAGTTGCTATACCAAATGTTATTTTGTGTAAGTTCACAACTAGAAGGGCATTAAATAATCATAGTGGTCTAAAGCTCTGTCATGTGACTGACACGATCACCTTTGTCAACACAGCAAAATAATTCACCAGGGTATAGCAATTATGGTTAAAAATGTGCTAGAACGAACTGTACCAACTCAAGGCAGTCAGCATTACTCTTTGTAACACGGCCACGAAATTCCAGTTGTGCTACTTCATTTCAGAATAATTAACCAGGACTTTGTATCAGATAAATTACTTTAAATACACTGCTATGCATAAACAATCCTAAGGAATGCACAAAAAGCTAGCTGAACAACAATCTTAAGGGGCTATAATTCACCTCTACATAATTTCAGGTGTCCCTAAATGGTCATCTAAAGTGACTAGGAAAGCATTAGTTTATTTAGCTCAACCTGCTGCAGCTACAAGACTGATGGGGGGAAGGAAGGAAGGGCCAAGAATGCATTTAACAGAGCTACATTTGAATGTGCTTCTCTCTGAAAAGTATGCCACAAAAGTTCCTTTTTCAAGTCAGGACACTAAAAGACACTTTCAATTTCAGAAAGTCTATAAAACCTCACACAAAATACTTTTTGGAATTTTTAAATTGTCTGCTAATTACTGTACTTCATACTAGCATTTCCAAACCAATTACTGAATTACTCTTTATGTAAAATGTTGCTTCAGAAAAAGAAACTTTTGCTCAACTAAAATAAGTTTAGCAGATTTCTCTATATGCACAGGCTTCTCTAAGGCTTACACGTGTGAGAAACACAGGTCAATATACAACCCAGGGGCATGAGCGCAGACATTTGCAAGTAGACACTGTTGCAATAACTGTGAACAAGTTGTAATTTATCATACTGAATGTCAAAAGGGAATCATATTAAACCAAGTTCTAGTTACTGTCTCCAAAAATTGGCATATGAAAATCATCAGAATGTTTAAGAAATGAAATAGTTCCCTGTGCTTAAATCATGTTCAGCCTGTATCTACACCATTTAGTATTGTGTGGCTTTATGATCAGTCCTGCAGACGGAAGACACTAATTTGTAACTGCTCAAGCCCCACTAATATTGGCTGTCTTTCACAGTGCTCTCTTTTGATCTAGTTGGTGTCAACTGTCCCAGCCCTTCTTCAAAATATAATTGTTTGCCAACATTCATTGAGGAATGAAACGGGACAATGAAGAATAACTGTGCTCTCTGCTGATGCTTAGAACTAAACAATGTCATAGTAATACTTCTATTAGATATTGGTATTTTTATCAATGAGGATAATAATACAGTTTATTTATATATATATATGTGTTCTTTTTAATGAGAAGAATGTCATAAAACAACACACACAAATCCATAAAATACATAATACTGTTTCAGTATCTCACACTGATCTTTGACAAATTTAGTCATGTTAACAATCATGGACAAAATTTCTTGTTTGCTGAATATGCAGAGATCTGCGTAAACATAAAACTTACTGTTCCTATAACCAGAGAAACATCAAAACAGCAAAATATATTAACATAAATGGCATGCCAGAGTAATTTCTCTACGCAAAAGAACATCGAAATGATACACAGCACCTTTTGAAGTTGAGTCTATTAACTCCTCTGAAATGAGTGCTCTGTAGTATTCTGCAGAAAGAGGACTGTTTTTTCCCCCCAATGCTTTTTAACTTCTTTCAAATCAAAACCTAGCATGGCGTGTAGTGAGACAACCACCTTTAATCAAGTAAACAACCAGAGTTTTCAGGAACCTCTTGGATAACTAAACTGATACAACTCTTCTCAATGCAGTCGATTTACACAGAAAAAACTTCTGAGGAAAGGGTCAAATTACTTCACAAACCCCATAAATAATACCTTCAGCATACAAAACAATATGGAGAAGTTAATGGTGTGGGGGGAAAAATGCACAATGAACCCCAGAAGCATTTGTTTGCCAGCAGGAAAATTCATAGTTAAAGTCTAAACTAGAGAGAACTATACCATACCTCTGGACGACTGAGGAATATTTCATCAAACAGACTCCTAGACTCCCTAAACTGGGCGTGCTAAGCATGTAAAAACAGAAAAACATAAGACAAATGCAACTGAAAAGCATTAAGTAAAAGCTATTCATTGCAACATACAAACAAGTCATTTAACTGTTAGCAATATTTTTGTCCATTTAAATTAACCTTTCAAAACTGACCTTGAGAATTTGAAAAGGAAAACATCAAAAGCCGGGGTAACTAATGTTATCACCACTGACAATACAGGGCTACTACCATTTCTTTGATACATTGAGCTACCAGGGAGCATTTGAAAGAAATATATGGTTATGCACAATGTATTCTTGTAAGACAAACTACACAAAGGACTACAAAAACAAGTACTGAAAGTTTCAATAACTGTTAAGTTTAGATTGTTCGTACAATCTGTGGATGCAGGGTCTATGATAAAGTCTTTAACATGATCACACTAATGTTTTTTTTTTTTGTAAGTTGCCTACATGATTCAGGGGAAAAAATATGAAAGCTGTTTATTTGAAGTGTGCTGCCATTTTATAGCATTTCCCTCTCTTTTCCTCAATGAGTAGGTTTGTAGCCTTCGTTACTGCACACCATGAAGCAATTATTAGCTTCATGTATCACTCAAGGTAACATAAGGACATCTAGTTTTTTTGAACCGTTCATACTATTGTAATGAAGAGGCAATATAGCCTCATTTTACCAGGAAGAAACTAGAGGCACAGATCATAACAGAGTTCACATTTATAAGAGCACTAATTTCATAAGGCTGAAAGTAAAAACTGAAAAAACATTACACTGTTTGTGTATGTTTTGCAAAGTGTGTAATATAGAAGTCAGATACTGCCTGCAGCTGTCATTGCTTGTGATCTCCATGACAGTGAAAGTGGGAAAACAATTAACTACATACCAGTAATGCAAAGTTTAAGTGACTTATCTGTTCTTCCACGAGTATTCAGAGCTAAGGATCAAAATCCTTCCCCTCACGATGGCAAACCACCACTCTAACCATAACACAACCTTTTTTTCTTATTCCAGTCATCTGCCAGATTAAGATAGTCTTATTACATAGTCTTAGTCCACCCCAGTGTAAATTCATCAGAGGTATTAAATAAGGCAGGGATTTTGTGGCAGTATCACATGGTAAGGTAATTAAAATGGCATTCATTAAAACTGAATTGGCACATAATTTTAATATCATCTACAAAACTGTAACTCAAATTCAGCGTTTCTTACTTTTTCCCCAAATGTCAACTTTGCAACCATAACACTGCTTCTTTAATATAGCTTGTGTGTGTGCATACATGTGCTTTAAAAAAAAAAAACAACCCAAAACAAAACAAAAAAACCCCCACAGAAGCTAACTGAGCAGAAATTCTGTCAAACTTCAGATCTTCATCAGTCAGCAGGACTGTGGATTTTAGGTACCCTGAGTAGACTTCTGATACTAACTTAATACTGCTGTAAGCCTACAACTTTTTAGCCAATCACTGCTTTGGGGGAATGATGGTGTGTGCCTACTGATTTTTTGTAAGTGAAATTCTTGTGGTGTCAGCACCTAGCTCTTGAATGTCAAGTTCTACTGCATGTTTTGGAAAAAATGACTATGTAAAAGTTTATTTTGCACTTTGTCACCATATCCTACTCTCCTACCTCTTAACTCCAGATTCCTTCTCCCTCCCTACTCCTCTTTTCTCACACACCAGCTTCAGGTCCTCTCAGAGTATCACGTTGTCCCACTTGAGTTCTTTTCTCCACCAATCCCAGTTTATCCTTCTCCCTCCTATATCTCATTCAAATCTCTGTATTCCCTCCATACCACTGCTCTCCATTCACCCTTGCCTTTTCTCATTTTGACTTTAGTCCTCTCTGATCTCTGCCTATGTTCACTTTGAATCAGTTACCTCTTGCCCAACCAAAACCAGACTTCTCCTACAACACATAAGCTTCAGAGGCTAAGATTCACTGTCCTTCTTTCCTCCACCTACCATTGATACCCTTGCAGTTGAATCAAGTGGCTTTCCTCTTCCCTTCTAACCAAAGGCCAAGAAAAATAAAACTACTTCAGGGCACACCAGAAATTCCTCTCTCTCAGTTCCAGTGTTTTCACCAAAAGCAGTCAAGAGCAGTCATAACATGTATCTAGTTTTAGTCCTGTAATCCTACTCTGATACAGAATATTTGAGAATGTTCTCTGGCAACAGCACACCTGCAGTCCCATCCCCTTCAGAGCTATGAGCAGTCTAAACTTGTCCATGCAAGACAATCACCACACATTTACGAAATTTGAAGATGTGTGTATCAACTGAAAATCAACTTTTCAAAAACTTGTAATGTGGCCAAAAACAGGCAGATTTTCAGGGGAAGGGCAAAAGGTATTTCTGACACAGTGACCTGAACATGTGAGAAAGAGTTGTCCAAAGTAAAAAAAGCTTAAAATGACAAGGCAAAACACACTGATTTCCCCCCCTCCCC
>JANZLQ010000008.1:14333825-14356016 GCA_026212715.1 Elanus axillaris
CGGGGCCCCCCCGCCCCCCCCCCCCCCACTGTCCCTTCACTCGCGGGGGCGGTTGATGACGACCTCCCCCAGGGCCTCCAGCACCTCCCGCTTGTAGTCGTCGAAGTCTCCGTCGATCTGGCTGAGGCCCTGCTCCTCCACCACCCACAGCTGGCACCCCGTCTCGGTGATCAGGCGGGCGTCGTGGCTCACCACGATGACAGCTGTGGGCAGTGATGACATCACAGGGCGGTGGCGATGATGTCATGCCCACCCCCCCCCCCCCGCTTAGCTTTATTCTTGAAATAAGCTGAACCCCAGCCTGAGGTTTTCCCTGTGAAATTCAGGTCAAGAAAGATTGCTTGGATGTCTGAAATTTTCACCCCATGGGGTTCTACACATGTGAAGTTAAAAGTAACAAGAATCTTGCTAGAGACTTGTACATGGCCTGTCTGAAGTGTCACAGGACTGGTAACGGTACCCTAAAATTTAAGGTTTGGGTTGATAATGTTCCAAGTAAGTTTAAAGGTTCAAAATTTCAGATTGAGGGTTTCATTCAGACCAGTGTTTCAGGAAAAGTTTTACTTATATGACAAGCGGTAAGGACAAACTACATAGAATCCATGCTCCTGTTAAAGCAGTTAAAAGGTTACAACTGGAGGTCATCACCTCATAGCAGAAACTTGGCAAGTAACCCTGCAAATGTTCCTGGTTCCCTGCTGCATTTTGGTAAAACAGATTTGTGTAACACCTTCACTGGTGATGTTACACAAATCCACTTTGACTTTAGCTGTGCATACCTTAAAGTGAGTGTTGTGCACTGTGACTGCCTCCCACTTTTTTTCCAGTCACAAGCACACTGCAGTCAGTAAAATGCAATCATATTTGCCCTCAAGGTAGAGATTTTTAGTGAGAGTACTGGAAGCCTAATTTGGTTATAGTATATTATGGTCAGTACTACCAAAGAGCAGAAGTTCCACATTCCAAAATTTGGCAGAAATAAAGGAAGAACTTTGCTTGTAAAACTAACATTTAACACTAATTGCAGATATCAGTTTTCTATTTTGAAGACTATTCTTTATAATGTTAATTCTTACAAAACTATAAACACTAAATAAATACCTATTACTTAATTAACTGTTTACCACAATTCATGGTGTGGGGTTTTTCTGTTTAAGTACTTGGAACATTTCTTTGAACTTCAGTTACTAAAGTTTTCATGGAGTAAACCACAGGGACCTTTCATTTTAAAAAACACCTACATTATTTGGGGTTTTGCTCCTTCCAGACTGTTGAAATTCTCCTTCCTCTCTAAAGGACTACTTTGGTTTTTTTGGGTTTTGTTTTTTTTGGGGTTCTTTACCATCTGAAACACCAAATTTCAGGAGTAACTCTACAAAGTAACATTAGTAGTAGATACCTAATTAAAAGATGACAATTTACTGGATAAACTATTAAAACAGGGCAAAACTTGGCTTTTAAAGCTGTTTAGACAGCAGCTATCCCTCAGAAAGGAGTGAATACGATACATTTTTCATAGTACTTCACAACTAACTTACACTATCTAACTTACAAAACTGAAACATCCAAAATATTTAAATCACCAGCCCACCATTATTTTAATAAATGGGGCCAATTGTTATAAATAATTAGCCTAACATTTCACAAAATTGAAATAAAGCAGAACTGTATCACTTACTCGTTGGGCAACTTCTGCTGCAGCAGCTGCCATTGCTGCAGCTTTGGCCTTCTCTGCTTCATCGTAAGTAGGAAGAGAGGTAGCTACACTGTATGGAGGTGGTACAGGATAAAATTCATTGTGTGTTTCTGTTCAAAATAAAGAGGTTATGCATTTTTAAACCAGAAAGATGTCAACAATATTAAATTTTACATGCACATAAGTATTGAGATTTAAAGTATATTTTTTCAGCAAAGGCTGATATTGATGACATTTGTATTTCAAGTTCTTGTAAGTTTTTAAAAAAACCTTTATTTTTATAAAACAAAATAGTGAACAGCCTGATGATGCTTTTAGTTGCTACTCAAGGCAGAAACTTTAACTTAAGATGCTGCAAGGAGCCAACAAATTTATGAACAAAAAAATCTCATTTGCTGAATTGCATCCCTAGGCATTACAACGAAAGGCTTTTTATCAAATCATACAAAAAGACATGCACAGAAACATCCTTAAAAAAAAAGCTTTTAATTATCAAGATCAATTAGTTACTTCAAGTCCAGTAATAACCATGCTGCATGTTCATTAGCATGGCCTTGTTGCTAACTCCAGTTGTTCTACGAAAATCAGTTTTTCCAAGATTTCAATTTCACTACATTCTTTTAAAAATGTTCCTTCTATCAAAATGGACCAGAGACTTCATTCTTACATATTGAAATAGAACATCATCATAGAGAATGGAATTATTAACAAAATTAATAAAAACTATTTAAAATACACCTTGAGCTTCCTCCTTCAGCCCTCAGTAGTTTGTAACAAGATTGCTTACGTGGTAAAGGTGTCATCACAGGTCACATAGTAAAAAGATCTGTCAGCACACCAGCACAAAGATGTTTATATATAGGGATAATTCTGCATTGCTCTGTATTATACTTGCAATCACTGTCTCAAAGAACAGGGACAGGAATATGCTTCTTTAATCAACTTCATAAAATTCGGTTGGAGGTTCGTTTTAAAATATTTATTTGGCACATGGGAGATGCAAATCCAAGCAACTTTACTTAAACAAGGACTTCGATGCTGCCTGTTGCTAAGTCTCCCAGACTCCAAAGAAAAATCACAACCACATGAGAGAGGGAGCAGCGAATAAAAGCAGAAAAATACCCGTTACTCATTTTCCACAAGAAGTTTTAAGAGCCTTTAAAGCAAAATGAATCTTTTCATGGCAATATTTTCACCAAACAATGGCACGCACTTAAGAAGTCTCAGTTTTGACAAATCAGTGCTTTGTTTTTCTGGTTTTTTTTGTTCTGGTGGGGGGGGTGGTTCTTCCTAGAAAGAAGGAATGAAAATTGCTAATGAGGTCTAATAATGGAGCACTACTCAAAGATGTAGATTAAATGTGGAACTGAACTACGTGCAGACTTAAATAAAACCTATTACACTAATTAACGAACATCCATTTAGTCTAGTAATTTGGAACAATCAGTGTAATTTAGAAGCCCGCTTCTTCTGAACAAACCAGACAAAGGGCTGTGCATGAAAGCACAGCTTTTTACTGCAATTGTGTGCATAGGAAAGAGAGGAAAAAAAACCCAAAAAACCATACTGCAGCATCGTACCACTTTGAACCAAGTGCTGATTCATACACACTCCTCCCTGACAAGCCGTTATGTAAGAAAAATACCTGACGTCGCAGCTGCTTCTACAGCTATGCTACAGTAAGGTGGAGGGGAAGTATCTGCTTCAGATAAGGCTGCCGTCTGGGGAGTCTGCGTAGTCTCTGTAGATGTGGAAGGCTGCTCGGCTCCTGAAGATTCTGGGGGGTCATCCTCATTGTGAAGCTTAGAAAAAAACACACACAGATTTCAGACACATTCAGGGAATACTTTCCATGACAACCTAGGACTTGCAGAACCACCTTCAATGAAAAGTATTTACAAAACAGCACATGACTACTTTAAGTAGTCCAGTTAAAACCTTTTAAGCAAAAAGCTAAAGATAAAAAAAAAAAAAGCCAGTTAAGGTTAATTCCCAAATTGATTTCTTTTCATCAATGACGTTCAGAGAGTCTTAAAAATTTGGGGTTTTTAATGTTTACTATATGGGAAACTGCTGACTACATATTATATGAATATTTTAACACTATTACTTTTTTTTCTTAAATACATTCATAAAATGTATTAACCCATTTTTAAATACAACAGATGAGCAACACTATCTTTTATTGTATTAATCTAGAAGAACCAAAAAAATTACACATTTCTGCTTCTGTAACTAGGATTCCTATACTCTTTCATCTTGTCAGAGAGCTTGTCCACTCAAATTCCAAGACTTTTCAAAATATTCCGCTTTTCTTTAGAGTCTGGAAAGAATCCTTTCCCTATAAAACTTTAAGTTGCTGGTTCATTTGGTTGTTTGGTTTTTTTAAAATGCAGTTAAACTTGTCCAGTTAAGCTTATACGGAAATAAGAATTTGGATAAGCAAGAATGTTGATTAAAACCGTGGAATTTGGAGCCACCAACTAGTATCATTTCTTAAAGAAAGTATTTTTATTATTTTAGATAAAGTATTTTTTACTATTTTACCTAACTATATAGTGTTTAGAGTATGAATCAATCTTTAAGAAGAAAGAGTACTACCATTAAACACAAGTTCTAGTTCCCACTAGTGTAAACTACAAGACAAGATGCCTAGAAGGCAACTACTGAAGCACCACATTAAAATCTCAGAAAATAAGATTAGTAAACTGAATGTATCTGAAGAAAGAATTCTGTAACTTCAAATTGGTAGTTTCTGTGAACACCCTACAGAAAATCATTATTTTAATTTCAATAACAAAAAATATTAAGAATACAACTAAATTAATTTCATAGCTGGCAAAGTACAATCAGATTATTGAAAAAAACATGTTCCAAGAAGAAAGAGCACTAAATTCCTTCTTAAGTAGTGTAACATTCACACCAAAATTGCTTTATGTCCAGAACACATCAAAGTTCACAGAAGGCTGAGGTTGGAAGGGACCTCTGGAGGCCATCTGGTCCAACCCCCCTGCTCAAGCACAACCGCATACAGGACCATGTCCAGATGGCTTTTGAGGACCTCCACAGATAGAGACTCCACAACCTCCCTGAGCAACTGGTTCCGGTGCTCAGTCACACTCACATTATAAAAAAAATAAATAGAAAAAAGAAAAAAAAAAAGAGTGTTTCCTGAGGGAATCTGGGAACTTGTTGCGTTTCAGTTTGTGCCCACTGCCTCTTGTCCTGCCACTGGGCACCACTGAAAAGAGCCTGGCTGCATCCCCATTGTATATAAATACCCCTCAGGTATTTATACACACTGATGAGATCCCCTCTGAGCCTTTTCTTCTCCAGGCTGAACAGTCCCAGCTCTCTCAGCTTGTCCTCATAGGAGAGATGCTCCAGGCCCTTTGCTGGGCTCCCCCCAGTATGCCCACGTCTCTCTCATACTGGGGACCCCAGACCTGGGCACAGCACTGTGGCCTCACCCGTGCCAAGCAGAGGGGAAGGGTCACCTCCCTTGACCTTCACGGCAATGCTTTGCCTAGCACAGCCCAAGATACCATTAGCCGCCTTTGTGGCAAGGGCACACTGCTGGCTCATGTCCAACTTCTGCAGGTTAAAAACGCCGTGCTTTTCTTTCTAATGAAAACCTAAGGATTACAGCAGGAATTACAAGCATGGAAGACATTTCAACGGTAGGCAGGTAAATTGAAAAGATAGTTCAAGGGAAAACAGAAAACACCTCAAAAGAAGTTAGTACAACAGAACAACTTCATGCAATTTTCATATGGCTTCTACCACACTCTTCTCTTTAAATGTGTCAAATTAGAAAAAGGGTTAAAGTTACTTGCTAAAGCATTGTTCACTGTTTTTCAGAAGTCCCCCCAAATACTGCATTCAAAGAACTATAGCTTAAAGATTAAAGGCTTTAACTATGCATACAATCTACATATATATACACACACAAATAAGTGTGTGTGTATATATATACACACGAACAGGCACAATACACATATGAGCACATACTACCAAGAAGAAGTTGCCTTCAGTGGAACTGATAGGGGTTATAGAGGGTTTTTTTGTACTGAGCAATCAGGTCATTTAATGGCTAATCAGTGATCCAGGAGTAGTAACCTGAGAAACATGTATAGCTACTGAGAGTAGTTAAGGCCAAAGAAAATAAAACCACTTAAAAATAACCTAACATATTTAGGGATAAAGCAAGCAAGTAAGAAGACAAAACACTCAATTGAAAAAGGCTGAGCAGGTCAGAAAAACAGCCTAAGAGCTACAAATGTTATGGTTCTAAATTCAAGTACAGTCATTCACAAGAAAAATCTAGTATTGCAATGGATATAGCTAAAATACAACCATTTTTAAATAAAACTGTCATTTGGTTAGCAGTGAGACGAATAACAGAACACTACTGGCATACTTTGACACGAACGGCTGGTACACACAACCTCATTTGGGATGTGTATGTAGTTCTGACTACTCCACCACAACAACCTGGTCTATGAGCAGAGGAAGTAAAGCCTAGGTGAATAGATTTCTGTTTGCTACCTTCATTCTTCATCTCCTTTTGCCCTTCACTTCAATCACTGCAACTTCTTTTCCCTACCAAGCCATAGTATGTGCTGTCACTATCCTGAAGACACACAGAGATCCACAGCAGCATATTGGTCAAAGAGCATATTACTGCTAAAAACCCACTTTGCCGTTACCAAGGAAATTAATTTTGTGTACTATGCACGCTTTCTTAAAAGATACCTTTCTCCAAATTATCTGTAATTTAACAGCAGTTACAAATTCAGGAGGTAATATGAGGATGGGAGAAGAACACCCACATGAGACTTCTTGCCTTCAAAGACCAAGTTAACAAGTCATTCAACTGTTACAGCAACTGCAATTAGCAAACAGAAAAATTCCATCCTAAGGGCTCCATACAAAAGAGTCACATTATGCCTTTTAGTGCATTCAAAAGGTCTTTATTTTGTAGGACTCCTAGTCAGGGACCAAGCATTTCTATTTATCCTGTCTTCTACTACACAGACCTTTCAGAAATTCTGAAAGGCATCAAGGTTATCCTAATGCCAGCAACTTAAAGAAAAAAATGTAAGACTCCTTACAGAATACCCCATCATAAAAATCACAAGAAGCGGATTAAGCAGCTTGAGTGTTTACAGCTAGAATAATAAACACAAGTTGTTCTACCAACAGAAACCAGCTTTTGTTAGCTCTCATTCAAGCATCTTGTCTCCTAGTCTCTCCTCAAGGCAGCGCCTCTGCAGGGACTCCACTGGGGTAAAAAACCAAACCAAAACAATAAAAACCCACAGCTACAGGAGAACTTGCCCCAGCAAGCTGGAAATTTTGCCTATGCCAGCAGGGTAAACAGCGGTGGTTGTATCATTTTGTCTTGCAGCAACTCTGCCTTGTCTTCACAGGGCACTCATTCTCCTCTGTGGAGTCACCAGTTTGCTTGAAACCAGTAGGAATCCAGCTACCTTTGAGCCTCCCCCTCCCCGTTTAATTTTGGCTTACACTGGCTGGTAAATTTAGAAGTTATTTTTGGAGACAGGGGAAGAAGAGGACTGACACTCTGCATAGGTTTCATTGCCATAGAAACCAAGCTAAAAACACTCAGAAGGGAACAGAAAACGTCTGTTTCAAGGCATTACTTATGTACTTACAGGCTACCTGAAACAGCATTTAGCATTGAAAGTATAAAAATTTTATCTAAGGGTTGGGATTTCTTCCCCAGTAGGAAGATTATTTTGGCCACTTTTTTAATTAAAGGACTAAGGGAACTCACAGTTCATCATCCCAGCCCCCTCCCAAGCCCCCAGTGAACCAGTATATGGTAGTAAGGAATACAGCTGCTTTGGCCAAGATTATGGTCAAAACAATTGCCAGGACCTGTTAAACTACAGACAACTGTAAATTAGTACCTTTCCCTGTCTCCCACCCTCACATCTTAGAAGCAGGACACAAAGACATTTTTTTCCTTCACATTTTGGTCTGTACGGAGCTTATCTGACTGACTATATGGAGTTTTAGAATTTAAAAAGGGACTACTTTGTTATTACATATTACTCTTAAACTGTTTATACAAGTATTTCAATCCCTGTTTTTGCAGCCCTTGAACTACAGTACACTACAGGCTCAAAAGTCATGAGGCTTATATTCTCAAGATATATCTATGTTAGGACACTTAAAATTCAAAGTTCAATAAAGGAGCAATGACTCTTCTGCTACCAATGACTCAAAATCTTATGGTAACTACTAAAGAGCGTACAGCACAGGAAAAAACATTAGTTTCCTTCATATGACTTTTACCATATACATTCTTCAGTTTCTTTCCAAGAAAAGCTCTATAAAACAATGATTCACTACTTCATTTCAGAAGAAGTTAAAATCTACATCACACCTTTCAGCACCAAAATATTGTGGAAAATACAGCTACCTTTATTTTATAATTTTTTAAAAAATAATTTATTTTTAAAAGTACTGCATCTCCTCCTGTAATTTATTTCCTTAAGTCTGTTATCTTATTTGTATAATTACTTCCAAAGTAATCAGACGGAGTGCCTGAAATCAGCTGACACACTACAAAGAACACGAACCACAAGAAAATGCTTAGTATGGAAGCCTTTACTGGGGAGACTGATGCGGATGGTTTTACTATTTTGGCTTTTCAAAATAAAAACTTAAACCGGGAGAAACATCTCATTCTCTGCTTAACACTTTTCATTTACCTGCATAGCAATTTTGTCTGACCTACAAAAGTTCGTTTGCCTGGATAAACCATTTGCTTCATTTGTGATGAACTGACTCAAGAGTGGCAATATAGACAAGTTACTAAAATATGCCAAGTTTTAAAAAAAAAAAAAATCAGGAGGGAAAGGATGCAAGATGGTTTATGCCACCTGTACCATACATACACAAGATTAGAACAATGTCTTCTGATAAAGGGCATTAAAGCAGCACACCCTAGCTTTAGTCATACTCATAGTGTAATACAAACAGCAGTCACTATTTCTGTTACCTGATTTCATGCACATTTCAAAAGTTGCTCTTTTCCCGTTTCATAAAATGATTTACAGACATCAGTACATTATATAACTATTGCAACATAACTTCAACAGCACATTGCAAGCATTTTAAAAGACCTTCTTTATAAACATACACTATTTTCATGCTAATTATATAATTTCTGCATAATTTTATGCTACACTAAAGAACACACTGCCATGGGGGGGAGCAAACAACTAGCCAGCTTTCGTTTCCTGTTATACCTTTACTATCAGCTTATCTTGACAAAGCATGACTTTCAGGTAAGCTTTTGCTTACATTTTAGTAGTGATGGTCCTGCCTGGGGCACTACAGAGTTTCACAGCATTCCCACTAGCAATTGCAAATTACAAGCACCTTTAACATGTCCTCCCTTCCTAGCCTTTCAAATGATACATTTTTGAAGAAGCTTGGCACCTCCAGTTTTGACCTCACAGTGACCAATTCATGGGTTCTTTCAAACTGCATTAAAACAAATATAATGCACAGAAACTCCATAACACTGGACCTAATATTCTGCTTTAAGTAAAAGCATGGAGACAACCAAGTAGATCATGCAAGTTCAACCTTCATATGCAAACCAGTTAGTTGGTACACTTCCTCCACAAAAACAACCACTCTTAACAACAGAGGTTCACCATCTTCACTTTGTAGAAGTTAACATTTTGGTCTTCTAGAGTCAGTTTTTCAGACTATGCGAAAAGGTCAACCAAAAAATATCCACTTTACTGCAGCTCCCAGTGCTGGAGGGAAGGTCATGAAAGACATCTCAAGATTGCCTGTGCAGTGCACAAAAAGCATTCCAACATTTCTGCATTAGATTCATGACATCTTCCATACTGGTACACAGGTATTAATTCCAAAGAAATTCTACTGTCGTAAATATGAGAGATGTAACCAACAGCAGGTTAAAAAGAAAACTGCTATCATCTTCATTAAGCTTTCAGGAAGCTTCTCACCTTTCTTGTTACACCTGATATTTTAATTTGCTGAAAAATTCAAAGGTCTTTTACACTTGCCTACTGTTAATGATTTGTAAATCTGTACTAAAATATTCCCTACAAATGAGGCTTGAAAGCAGAATTCTCTACGTACATAAAAATAATTTCACTTGAACAAATACAGGCTGTGTATTATATGCTTGATTTGTAACCACATTTTGCATTTTTTAGCTTTGGTATTATAAAAAGGTTTATTAATATATCTGTAAATAGCAGAATACTAATCTTGGGATTTTCAAGGGAAAAAACAAAAGGAAATCTGGAAACAAAGTTTACTTCTGAACCCGTTATAAAAGTACTTCATGTTAGAGACAGCTTTGACCTCTCTTTACCCACTTCTATTGTTTCTGAATGACACCTAATAGTCTCAACAGCTCACACTATTGACTATTACTTTTTTATTTTTAGAAACAGCGATAAAACCTATACCATTAACCCATAAACGCCATTCAAGTGCTAAGATCAATCAGCACTAATTTAGGTCACTGGTAGCCACTGAACAATCATAACTAAAACCAATAATCAGTAATCACACTTAGATAAGAATTGTAAGAGTGGAAGAGATAAATAAATCCTTCTGCAAAACAAATATTTTAATTTCCTTGTTTATCAGGAAAAAAAACATATCCACAATGGCCTTTGAAAGCAATTATTTCACAATTTTGAAAAATTCTTGAGGAAAAAGAAAAAAAGAAAAAAAAACCACATTGTATTCTAACTTACTAGCTTTGTCTTCATTTTTTATACTCTACCAATAAGGTAGTTTACAACAACCTCATGACTATTTCTTCAGATTCCTTTTGTAACACAACACCAACCTGCCACAAACCCATGCAGACCAGCTAGTAGGAAGGCAGCACCAAACACACTCTCTCCTGAAACATGGTCCTGGCCACAGCCACAACACTCCAGAGAAACATTATCCTCTAGAGACCAGGGAGCCTTCAGACTAATACCCTACTAAGGTACTAAGCAATTAAGCTCATAAGGGACTTCAGTACATTCCAGTAAAACACAAAAGTCCAGTAACTTTCAGCTACTTTTTGCTTTTATATATTCAAAACTAAGTGATAAATTTGATCAGAATTCCCAAATGCACAGAATTGACCCACATCTGTTTTTTTCTCATCACTCCATCACTTGGCAAGCATCAACTATCCCATACTCAGATCTAGCAACAACCCTTCATGACAGTGGAGTGGTGGGTTTTTTTCTGGATGCATCTCTGCAGCAAGTTTTCAACAGCAGCCAATATGTTACAAGGTCAAAGGTGTAAAATCTGCACTAGAAGCAGGAAAGCAGAACAGAAGTCCATTGCTGCCATTCCACAGCTGTGCAGAAATACCAAGTGTGTCTGCTAAATAAGGATTAGGTACCATGGAAACCAACAACCTCTGGAGGCAAACTTCTACCGAAAAAAATCCAAAGATATTTATACTGAACGTTGTTGAAAAAATATGTTGCAACAGAATGGCTTTTCTGCCAAAGTGAGACTCCTCATGTAAATATAAAGTGATCGATAGCACTTCACTTAAATCATTTTAGTCAGTTCTCTTTAACCAGCGACCTTTAACCTATTGGATTTTTCAAGTTTTTTTAGAAGAAGCTTATAAGCATGTCAGGAAAAAAAACAAACAAATAAACCACAATAATCATGATCAGGACTTTGTGAAAGAAAAAAGATTATTTCATATATATATATATATATATAAATGTGTGTGTAGATATAGGTAAATATACCTCTTTCTCCATCCCAATGGCTACTTTACACAGAACATTTTACTTGCTCTTTCATTTTTTGTGGATTACAATCCAGATGTCAACAATTACACCTTTAACAGCACAACATACACATTTGCATTCACTCTCCATGGCTTCTAAGACATCTATTCCTTCCTACACCCCACATTAACAGCAAAAGTAGAGCTATTAGTAAAGAACAGTAATATACCATGTGTCAACATGAGACCTCTTTTAGAAAAGTAAATATTCTGGGACTAACGCTACTAGAAGTGTAGTGTTATCCTTCGAAACATATCTATTTATCTCCACTTATTTTTTTAGGTTTCTTCTCTACTAAAGAATTATTCAGAAATAATTCTGAATACTTGAATTTCCGTATGATCCAAGCAGATATATGTTTCATATTTATTGTAAAATTATAAAATGGGCATAGTTTCCAAGAGTTTTTCCTATTGCATCGTTATAGTAGTTAGTAACATTTGCCAACTTAAAACCCAATGTCTCAAATGCTAACATTTTTCAAATCTTCATGCGTGACTATAAAAAAAATATTTTTAGGAAACAAGCTGGTAAAAGCTTACTCTAAGGCTTGTACAAAATGAAATATTGCAGCTCTGATCTACTCTAGAATATAGAGGTTACCAAAAAGATTACCATGTACCATGTATTCTTCTCTGTCAAATAGTTTAAATTCTATTTAAAAAAGTACAAAATGAGGCTTTCCTCCTTGAATGCTTTCTAGTCAAAAGAGACCCATTAATATAACAGAATAAATTACTGAGATCAGTGGTCAGTCTAAGGGAGCATCCCATGTCCAACACAATCATCACCACTGACAGACAGCACACAAGCCTTAGTCACTTATTTGCCATCCATTTTCCTCAGACTTCCCTGACATTCACAGACATTGTATTATGGCTGGTAAAGGGTACATCTCTGCCTATTCCATTTGTATCTGTTATGAATCTGATGTGCATGAATTTGTGTTCCTGAATCTGCTAGTACTATCTGCCTCAATGATCTTGAGTATTAACAAACTGCATATGCTCACTTCTCCTTGTGTAGTTTCTTTTCCATGATTTAAACCACACTTCAATGAGCGCTCTCCAGTTTTAGTATTGCACAATTTGCTGAATAACAGCTCCACAACTGCTTTATTCACTGCTTTGGTGACTTTGCAAGCATTGATCACTTCCACCACCCATTTCAAACACCACTTCTAAGAGGTCTGCTTCCCTTTATCTCCTGTAGCCCCTCTAGGCTCCTCTTGTGAGAGACCAGAACTGTATACAGTACCCAACATATGGGCAAGTGCTAGGTTTCATACAATGATGCTCCTGCTCGTTCTCACTATCTTCCCTGATGATGGACAATGCTTCATCAGGATTTGTTGGCAGCTGCCACTAACTGACAGCTTCAGTAAACCATCAGCGACAGCTTCAAGAACTGCAAGTCAAAAGATCATGTCTTTACTTACCAGCAGCTTTATAGAATCACTACAGGAAGTAGATCCCAGTCACCCTGAAGTCGCACAGAACATACAAAACATGTATAGAAGTAGAAGGTAATAGGGAGAATAGGAATAAGAAATAGGGAGAATAAAAGGTAATGGGGAGAATAGCAATAGGAAAGCCCGTAAGACTAGGAAATGGACAGGACTGTTAGCAAGAGTAAACTCAATATTCAACAGTTAGTTCCAGCTTCCATTTTAGCCTACATTCATCTAGGCTAAAGAATTCAATGTTGATTGAAAAAAGCCAAATATTTCTCTAAATATATTATGTATGTTTCACTTGAAGGCCCAAGTACAGCAGGAAGGCTCATGCACAAAGCTTCCTAACGAAGACAGTGCAGGAGGACACTAAAAATGGCAAATTCATTTTACAAAGGGAAAGATAACAAAAAAAGAGAAGTTTCTTCCTGCAGAAGTACATGGAAACTGAACTGCAGAAGCAGTTTACCGTTTCACCTTAAGTCTCTGATTTGAGAAAAGCAGGAAAAAAAGGACTTGAGTTTGTGTCTCCTGTATCACATGTAAGTAAGTGTCCTTGAAAATTCTGCAGGAAAACTCTAAGGAAAATGTCTCAACTTTATTGACAACACTGAGATTTTATTGCTTGTGTACTTGAATAAAGCTAGTCAAGAGCAACAGCTTCCTACTCAACAGCAGACCAAAATGAAATCATTAAATAAAATATAAATCAGAGGATATTATTAATAAGAGCAAACTCTCTATTCTTATTAGTGGGTCTATCATGCCTGACTTTTTCAGCATAATTCATTTTCTTAGTAACTGGAAATTAAGTACTCGAGCTCAATTTACAGAGATAACACAGACAGAAATTTCAACATCTTAAAAAACCCCCACACATACACAGCATCAGCTGAACATACTTGCTGTGCATTCCATGCAGAAGAACAGGCTCTACTGAAAAGATTCTCATTTTGATTTGTGGTCTTGTTTCTCTTCCATCTACTATAAGATTCATAGCTTTAATAGGGTTTAGTAGGAAAGACAAACACAACTCACACAACAGCAATGAACATTAAAGGCCCTTTCTTTAAAGAATGCATGTTTATGACTCAACAGGTAGTATTAAGTTTTTTCAACCCTACTGTTAGGGAGTGCTGACTAAGCATTTTAAACCAAACTTACAACATATGTGGCCCAAAGGACAATTCTCTGGACCCCTCAGTTGCTAGACACAGGATGCATACATCTGGAAGCAGGCACTTTCCAGCAGATTGTTTGATTATAAGCCAGATAAACAAAACCAAAGCAAAAAAAAAAAGTAGCAGTCCAGAAAGCTCACCACTCTGGAAGAGAGCAGAAGATCACCAAACTAGTGCTACCTCTAAACCATATGGAGTATTTAAAAAAATAAATAAATAAAGTAGCAGACATTTAGGTATTCAGGAAAGCTACACAGGCCACACCACTCATCATCACTGTGGTCCAGCACAGCAGGGCTTTAGTGGCCTGCTCCTTTATTCAAATTATGCACTCATTCTAGAATTTGGAACAGGTTCTTAAGAGTAAACAACTTGTGCAAGTCTTTTTCCTAATCATTTATTCTATCCATTTGATGCAAATCAACTTTGTGACCACAGCTTTGGAGTTTCAATGAAGAATCTGAATGCTTCAGCACATTCCTTAATAATACCCTAAGTACTGTTTTCCCTTAAATTCCAAAATAAGGCTATTGATTCCAAGTACCAAGATCAGAATGGACAATCAACCTCAGTATCACCCAGGACTCTTATCCCAAGTGTCTCATGCTTTACCAAAGGCATCACTCACTCCTCAAAGATGACAACTGTTAACTATACTAACCCTTACCAAAGCAATGCTTAAACATGAGCTTGTGCTACTTTCAAAACCAAACAAAACAAACAACTTATTTTCTGCAATAAGGAGATAACTGATACTGTAAGCATCCTCTCGTCAATAACCTTTCCTCAAGGCTGCTCTACATAGCCTTTTCAGATTACTCAGGGAAATGCAGAAAACACATTCAATAATTCAAGCTACACACACATCTCTACCGAGAGCACAATTCTGACCTTTCCTACAACAATAATCAGTCAACATTAATAGGATTACTGTCAAAAGGTAAAACATTGTTCAAAGCTAAAATGGACAAACTATGTTTGTGAATATGTTATCATACAATACTTGGAAAATGAAATTTTTCTTCAATTTTTTTACTGGAAAGCCACATTTTACAAGGAAGATGACTAATCTCTGCCAAGCACCTTGAACAGTAACTCAAGAAAAAGAAAAATGGGGTTACAAACAGAAATAAAGTAATATACAGGTTATTGACCAGATTTTGTTGTGTCTACACCACTCCAAGTTTGGAGACTTGTTTTCTAAATCATTCTGTCCATTCCAAACACAGTTGGAGGCACAGCCAGGGATGGGATTGAGGGTTGACTCAATATCTAATGTTTTGGCTATAGAGTGATTGAGAAATAAGTTCAGCAGTATCAGTTTTAGGTTAATCTTAGCCTATGATAATGGAAACGATGCTTAAGTGGAATAAAACAGTTAAATGTTAAAATGGAAATATATTTTCCACTTTCACTGTAAATCTCAAAGCCGTAAGGCATCCGCATCCTGACACGTGCTGTGAGCCCTGGCTGTGCAAGTCTGAAATGACTTCAGCACAAAACAGAAGAAATTAGTCATTTTCATTAAAAACACAGCTGGCGAAGGGGATGCCCATTTTACTAAAATCAGCTAGCTGTGACAGTACTTGTCCAGGAAGTGGGACACCTAAGCCTGAGGCAGCTCAAACCCACAGTCTTGGCTGTGCAGTAGCTCAGTTTCAGCAGGAAGAGCTGGCAGTGCCTCTCCGACCTAACAAGCTGCCAATTTTTTTCACTCTTTTTTTACTCATAATGTCTCAGGATTACTTTTCTTCTCCATTTGAAAATGGCTTGCCTTATGTGGGTGTGCTGATATATGCCCATTTGTTTATTCCCCTTTCCAAAGTAGCTGATGCACCTTAAGTCTAGAAGGAGATCTGAGGCTATGAAACTCAACACAGCATTCAATTCTATGACTGTAAACTGAGCAATGAGGTCTCACAAAGTTAGGTATGATGACATAACCCATTGCCACATCTTCCTTGTTTTGCCAACACTGTCACCGGGAAGAAAGTTTCAAAATAAGCCTAGAATTAGCCATTTGTCAAAACACCTCATATTCTCATGTAGAAGACTACTACTAAGATTTTGTATTAATGTAGCGCTTGATTTTCAAGATTAACCTTATGTGCTTCCTACCACATTTTTCAGATATGAACAAGCTGACAGAGTGCTTAGAATTTCTCTTTTTTAAAGTAGCATGAAAAGAACACCTAGCTTGGCCACATCACAGCTGACTTCTGCTAAGAACCCTGCTATTTGAAGGCATTTTATTCCTGTTACTGAACTTCTGCCTTTTTTAATAAGATTAGAAGACTTACTAGATGTGGCATGTATGCGTGCCACAGCCTGAAGCTGTCCTTTTACATGACATGACTTAGTGTCACTGCACAGATCGCGTACCTCTTTCTTTTGGCTTTGTGCATCTTTCAAGAACCTAAAGATCCCATAGTTTCACAAGATAGGCTCAGCCACGCCAACAGCTTGCTGCCACCAGAAAGGACAGTCCTCTTCCTACCATCTCCTCCTGCACTATCCTCGTGCAGACTCAAATTTTGGCTTACGAAGACCTCTGGAAAAAAACCCAAGTGGAGCAACCCAGGTACACTTTGCTGGCTTTTACCACTCATATGATTTTGTTCAGCACAGTAAAACTGGTGCCCTATAGAACTAAACCAATTTGTGTGCGAACTACCTTACGTCCCTCTATGCCCATGCCAAAAAGAAAGGAAACTGCCCACATGCCAAACCTGTGCCCACATAAAGAACCAGAAAGCTGTTGTAACTGCTGTTAACTCCTGCTGTAATAGTGAGCTATCATTTATTCCTGTGAACCAGTTGCAGAGCTAGGTGTTACATCCGTGGGCCTTTAAAAGAGATCCAAAAAGCAGACAGTGATGGCAATACACAGTTAAACCACCCTGCTTTAAATTTACAAAAGGGAATAGACAAAAAGGATTGTACCTGTCCAGTACCTAATCACATTGACTTAGAAGAAACATACAAAGAGACTTGAGGTTTATTTCCTTGTTCCTATAAAACATGAAAGTATTTAGAAATTAATGAAAAACTGGGAAAAAAAATGTAAAATGCATTAACTGCATCACTACTGTGTCTGCAAACATACCTCAACATCCCTAATTTTTATTCTTCATTTGTTGCAGGATTCTTCATAAAAAATAGGGAGAAATGTTATAAAAATATTAAAGCTATTCTTTCAAGACAAAAACCATTATGTTTAATAGACAAATCTGTCACACGTAAAAATGCCACAGAAATAAATTCAAAATTTAAAATGTTTATTATTAAATACCAAAAAACAATTAAAATGCAAGGATAGCCCATGGTTTGAAAGTGTCAATTACCTCATTTTAGAAGATCCTTATTTGCCCTTCTAAACTTTTAAGGTCTATGCTAGGTGTTTTACGTGCAAAAAGCCAGTGCACTTAAAAATTTTATCATCAATGATTGAAAGGTTCATATCACTAAAAACATCAGTGCAATTCTCACAAGCAAGCAACAGTAACACTTATCACTTCATGCATCTTTACTCAGTATTTTTCAGTATTATAAACATAGTCCCCTAGACACAGTATTTTATCTTCCAGTTACGATATCACCACCAGACCTGTGGAAAGCAACAGAATTTCCGTAACTTAAGCTAGCTAGATCTGTTCAGTAACACCAATTACGTAAGAGTTCTCCTAAGACAATAAATACCATAGAAAATATGCTAGATATAAGCCAGGGGTCTTGTATCAAGGGTGTAGAATAAACTATATTCGGGTTTTTATTTGCCAATCACTATCAGGCTCAGTCCTGTGAAAAGGAGGAAGAGATTTTTCTTTGTGCACATTTCCTGCACAGGTTGACTTTCACGTGTCTATGACCTACAAAGACAACTTGACTTTGAATAAGGTTTTTAAGCAGGTAACACTATGAGAGTAAAGAGTCAATAACAATGGAGTTAAGAGATACAGAAAATTAAGTCTTACCTGAGGTAATTGTAAAACTATTCACAACATGTGTTCTGCAGGCAAATGGATTGGGATAAAGTGTCTACAGTAGCAATTTTCAGTTCTTAACCCTGCTTCTATAAAGCACACACAACTTACATTCATAGACCTTTTAAAAATCACAGTTTCTTTATCCCCATTCAGTCCTGTACAACAGCAGGCTGCCATCTCAGAGTCTCGCATCACACGACTTACAATCTCCACCAAACCCCGGTGCTACAGTGGCAATAGCAAGTTCAGTGACAGCTAAACTGGCATCAGTGTGGACTGCTGCCTTTGGCTCCATCTGTCCCAGTTTGCTACCTACCCATTTTACCACTTATCTATCTAGCTCTGACCACCCCATAAGTCAAAGACTGATGACTACCTGACCCCAGACTGATAACCCAAAGCTTTAATCAAAAAAAAAGACTGGGGGGAGTGGTGAGTTGATTATAATTCTTAAGCAGTTCAGCATGTAAGTCCTGCAGCCTTCAATGGGATTTCTGTGCCTAAATCACTCATACGCACGTGAAGTCTTCCCTCATGACTCAGTTATCTAGAAAATCACATTTCACAGATGGAAAAAAAAAAACCAAACAAACCTCGAGCTTTAATATACTTAGTTGCTCACCCAGTTTTACGCACTGCAGAAAAAGGCTGCATTTCTTTTTCTTTGTTTCAGTATAGATTCACAAAGCATAATTCAAATCACTTTTTTTCTGCAAACAAGCTGGATTAGGAGCAGACATTTCAGACAATATAGTAATGCAAAAATTAAGGTCAGATGACAAAGAGCTAGAAGGTAAAAAGAATCAGAATGATCACTGAAGAATTGTTATTGTATTTTCCTAAAGTTGGTATCTCAGTCCCCTCACCCAACAAGCAGAATAGGGGAAGAAAAAGAAAAAATAAAACAATAAGGAAACGACACAACTGAACTGAGTATACCTGTAACGAATGTAAAATTTAAGACATGTTTACCAACAGGATCGCAGCATGCAAGTGACTAAGGAAAAAAAAGGGAAGTAAAGCTAAATAACAAAGGTTGGCTGATTTACTTCTGATGTCATATTCCTGCAGGGAAGCATGACACATTCTTACCCATCAATTAGTTGTCTTTTTGCCCTATGAAGAGAGGACAAAAAAAGATGGGCAGAAAGCAATACAGATCACACATGCCCGCGGCAGACAGTTACGTAATGCTGGTGTACCGCCTGCTCTTTGCTCATAACACTTACTTTGCTGCAATTCGAAGTACCAGCTTTTTAACAGTTTCCTGGTTTGAACATTTTTAAACTGCCTTTTAAATAAAACACAGATGCACAAGAAAGAGTAAGATGCAGAACAAAGCTTTAGTGCTATTTCTGACAGAGATAAAAAACAAGGGAAGCTGAGGGTTAGCTTTATTATCAGACATTTTCTGTTTCATAAGAAGTCATAAAACTGGAGTGTTGTGCTAAAGCTCAAAACTAAATTGCCAGCCATTTTTGAAGTCTTTTAGTTTAACTTACTTGAAGAAACCACAAATGAAAAGAGGCAGCAGTAAGACAGCTCCTTCAACTTCACTGAAGTGCTACTGTCACTGCCAGGAACAGAAATGCAAGTCAGTAATTCCTTCGATAAAAATGTATGCCTATAATTCTTTCTATTTAGAAGAGAACTTGCCCTGAACAGAGCAAAACAGATCAGTCAGAAGTAAAGGCATAACAGGTACAACTGGAGAAAAAAAAAGTGTTTACTATTATTCTGAAAGGGTCATATTTCTTAAGCTTAGCACTAGGCAGTGGGATGTTTGCAAAACTAATGTGATATTAACCACGTTAATTCATATTTCTCTTCTGTATTTTGTGCTTAAAAATTAGGACACAACCATAAATCTGTAATAATCTATTGCTTACTATCTATCACTGCCATTATGTAAGCAAATACATCATAACACTTAAGATCACATGCTTGAATAATCAGGTGCTAATTAAGTATATCTGCAATTGCCTTGTTCCTCTCCATTCTGTAACCCAACACAGTAAGTAAATAACATTACAAAAATCTCAATGTCTAGCAGTCAGATATAACAAAGACAAGATAAAACAATATGCTTTCTCCTATGGGACAGTAATCAGTAAGGTCGCATTTTAAGCTCTGGAGTACATCAGAGATTAAGATAGCATGTTCATTGTGACCTACAACAAATTCAATGGAACTTAATGTACTGTAATTGCAAAGGCTTCAGAGAACACTTCATAACAAAATTCAGTGACACAAATTGATCACAAAGTTTAATATACACAGGGAACTGAAGAGGCCAACTCCTGCTGTTGAATATTAAGATTAGCCCTTTCGGAAGGCCGCACCAAAGAGCGTTTACCCGAAGTTGGGCACCAGCATCATCGCTAAAATTGCTAATCAAATTTAACATAAAAATATTACAGAGACAAATTATTTCTTCATTCCATCTGACCGTGTTTTTTTTTCTACTCCTTTGAGTAACAGAGTTCAGTTTTCCCTTATATTTCTGAAGTTTAATAGCATATACTTTTAAGGCCTTTTAAAACATACCCAGGATACTTCAGGCCTCAGGGAAGATAGTGTTTGTAGGCTCTTAGGAAAACGCTCTGCCAGCATTTTCGTTCTCCTTTGCAAAAATGAAGGAATGACTTTAGGACTTCTGCCAATTCCAAGTTATGGTAGCATGGCGCAGGAAAAGAAGCATGCTAGAAAGCATCTGGTGGCTGACTAGTATCCTAAAGGCATACGTCACTCCTGAAAAAGTCGCGAGCTGCTAGGTGTGTCCATGAGCTATATGACGACCCCAGTATGCAATTGTCCAAAAGAATACAGAAATTTCCCAAGCTGTAAGACTAACAAAATAAATATTCCAAACCTATTACAAGGGTTTTCCTATTACTTTATATTTTTTTTATATTCAAATTGTTCTTAGGTTATGATCTAAGTATCAGTATATAGTTCTACATGTGCACAGAAGTAATACTTCCGCGGACATTGCTTTCACTGTTCAAGCTGTAAAACACAAACAGTAAGAGAAACAATTCAGGATTTAGCTAGAAGATTGTAGTAGAAATTTGAATTACAGACAGCAGCAAAGATTTCAGACTTCCATAGTATACCCTTAAATACACAGCAAAGCCATGAAGTACAAGGAACTGCAGGATAAAATCGAAACTTTGGAGAAAGCAGGCTGCACCTGTGTCATTTTTGCAACCAATAATCAGAAAAGCTCATATATTTTAACTGACATTATGCTAAAGACCACAAGGTTAATATAACTGATGTTAAAACTAACAACTGCGAGAAACAAGTGGTACCCATCAATTTGGGCAGGAGGAAAATCTTTGCGTCCTAAATGATTATTTCTGTAAGCGAAGTTGAGGAAGGAAAAGAACGGGCATTTCAATTGGACTCAAGGAACTGCAAAGCACCGAGGACTGTTCTTTACCGAGACAGCCTGTGCTCGTGTAGGTTTGTGCCTGCGCATACACACACAGAGGCTCACCGAAGGTCGGTCTTCGGCGCCTTACAGTCCCCTGCACCTCATCTTGTGCCTGAGTCTGTGTACACAGCCGCACACCGGCTGAAGGATGACAACACGCACACGCGCGGAGCCAGGCGGCTACCGACTCTTCAGAACAACGAGGCTTTCGGCCAGAAACGCCGCGTCGCTCCCAGGCGCGCACTGGCCGGAGGTACCTAACCCTGCCCCTTCCCGGCCCCGCAGCCAGTCGGGCGCGAAGCCCTGCCCGCCGCCCCATCACCGCCGGGGGACGCGCCCGGGGGAACCCGCCGCGCCAGACCGGGACCAGCCGCCAAGGGCCGGGCGGAGAGGACGCAGGCGGCCGGCCGGGCACGGGCGCTTTCCCGTGCGGGCCCGCAGCGCGGCCGAGGCCGGCCTCCTCAGAGGCCGGCCGTCAGGGCTGACGGGGGGCGGGGGGGGGTGACGGGACGACACAGCTCCCGTCGGGGCCCGCCTGGGCAAGGCCCGGCTGCCGGAGGCCTCGCCGCCGCCGGGGGCGGGGGGGGGTGGACG
>JANZLQ010000008.1:14356116-14392165 GCA_026212715.1 Elanus axillaris
TGGGCATGAGAAGCTGAAAAGTCCTTGACTTAGTCTAAACACTACTTAGCAACAACTGAAAACATCAGTGTGTTATCCACATTATTCTCATACTAAATCCAAACCGTAACACTATACCAGCTGCTAGAAAGAAAATTAACTCTATCCCAGCTGAAACCAGGACTTATATACAGTTATCATCAAAGCAGGAGGAACAGCCATTGGATTATTTAAGTTTGTTTCTCTGTTCTATTGCTTGATTTTATTGGACCTTAACAAGGGCATGGTAGTTGCATCTCAGAACTATGTCTGGTGATGGTGTGCAAATCAGGCCTGTATGTAGCCCACAACCCAGATTTATCATAGCATTTCAATTGGTAATTCACCTCGGACTGACTGCTTCCTAAAGAGGATTTTCATGCACTATGGGGAACACCCTGGCCTGGGGGGGGGGTTCCAATAAGTTTTGTGCTGTATGTTGCAGAAAAGAAGGCTCTGGGAATGGGAGTGGTGTCCCTTGACCTCTTTCCTTACTCATAGTATGCCTCTTTAGGTTTACCAACTAAACTTTCATACAATGGCCCTAGGGTGAGCAAGACTTGAAGTGCTGGATGGAGGCAGGTGTTGATGGAAGAAGGTACGCTCTGAATACCATCCCTGACCCATGAGTAGCATTGGCATGGGAGAGGCTGGGGAAGAAGTTGTAAAGAACAGGAGGTGGACCTAAAAAAGGAGCAAGAGGCTGAGGGATCTGTGAGAGGAGGAAAGCGAGACAGGGTGAACCCTGGATAGAAGAAGGAAGAAAACTAAGGCAGGGCAGATTTCTTGGAGGGGAAGATAAGGGGCTATAGGCTGCCACCCAACTACTGCATTCGTATCAGAGAGCGACAGTCCTCACCCTAATTCTCTTGCTGGAGCTGCGGCTACTGCAGATAGGGTCCTGCTTCCCTTGCACACCAGAGTGCAGGGCAGAGCTCTCAGATTTGCCATGGTTTGACTCAGAGCCAGAGGTAGGAGGGCAACAGTCCCACAGTCCAGAGCTGTGTTGCACTTCGTGGTGCTTCAGCTCAGGTCAGTGTTAGTCTGAGCATTTTTGATGCACACCACTGCTCGGTGAAGACTGGTGTAAGGGCTGGGCATTAATTTGGGCCAAAGTCTGTTCCTTGTAGGTAGACAAAAATCATTTTTCATCCTTTCCTTGTTCTTGGTCACTCTAGTGCTGGCCAGCTCCTGGTATAAATTCAAGGAGATCCAGAGTTATTTGAATTTACACCCTGCAGCAGCTGAATTGTTCCTGTGCTTAAATTAGCTGGAGGTCAGCAATCTTGAAACCTTTATCCATGTTACCCTCTCTTCCCCACCTCCCCTTTGCACTCCTCCACGGAAGGATCAAAGTGCACACTTACACTGTCTTTGTGAAGGAAATCCTGGGTTATTTGAGGGAAGGGTGACACTGCCTTTACGTCCTGTAATGGTAAAAGGAAGTAAGTTATAAGTACAAGAAGAGGGAAGGACGAGAAGAAAAGGAAGGAACAAAACATAACATTTCTTTTTATCCACCTGCTTCCCCCAATAAAGCCCCACCTCAAAAGACACAAAGATCCAGGTACAAGAACAATAAAGTGTCTGCAAGGCACCACGATGTCTCTGCAGTACTGCATTGCCCTGGCAAGGAAGAGCCAGAAAGTTGCTTGGGTGAAGGAAGGCGCTGGGCCACATTCAGGTGAAACATCAGCCTTTCCTTTCCTAATATGCTTGAGCTGCTGGCAAGCACGGCTGCGTTTAAGGGAGAGTGGGAAAAGCAGAGCCGCTGGAGAGAGAGCTCGTTCAGGTTGTGTCGGTGCCAAGGGGTGCATTTGAACAGAGTCCCATGGGGCATGAGTTGCGGAGCTCCAAGCAGAGCCTGGCAGGAGCGAGTGGCAGAGGCAGGGCTGGATTCCGTACAGCAGGATTGGTACATCGGCTTCAGTGGGTGATACGTGCCTGGGGCAGAGGTGAAACTCCACACAGAGCTAAGTTAAAATCTGTTTAAATCAGTTAAAATCTCTGCTGCCCAGACACAAACAGGGATGGCGGGAGCACAGGGGAAGGATGCGGGGGTTCTCTGGCGTGGTTTGTGCTGGTAGGGCAGCGGCAGCCATGTTGTGCCTACGGTCGTGGGTGTGCGGCTTAGCTGCCCGTCTGCCGCCGCGGCCTCGTTCCTCTTCTGGGTCCTTCGGGGCTGCCGAGCCCGCGGTCTGGCCCGCGGCTTCCCGCCTGTGGGCATCGCCATCTTTTCTGCCACTGCTGAAGGCACCGAGGTTTCGCACTGCCCTGTGGATCCATTAGGGTGAGGGCTGCTGGGAGGCCCGGTCCCTGCTGCAAGCCTGCTGGCCATGCTGGCGGCCATCCTCAGCCTCTTCCCAGAGGCGTAAGTCGTGCCCAGCTCATGGCCGGTGTCTGCATCTCAACCCTTTCCCCACTCTTTAATCTGCAGCACTGTTCTGTGAGGCAGTTACGTCCCAAACCCATGCCTTGCTTAGATATTTGTCTCCGTGGGGCAGGAAGTAGGATGTGGCACAGAAGACATCTTGGGGACGTGGAGAATAATTATGAATAAGCATCTGCCTAAAGTGGTTATGAGTCAGGAGCCCATGTGCCCTCTGGTCCTTTGAAGGCAAAGCACCCTTCTGTGACAAGGAAATGTGACTTTCTTCTCCTCTCTTCCTCCTAAAACTGTAAATGTTTATGGCCTCCTGGGGTAAAAACTGAAAGATGCCTTCAACCGGAGTGGCATATCAGATGAGGTTGACTCATTTCTAGGTTCCCAAACTGTCAGAGATGTAGCTGTGGTATGAAACAATTTCAAAATAGCTGTAGATACAGCTCCTGGTTGCAGTGGAGTGTCTGTATGTTTAGTGGAGTGTAACTGATCTGCAAGGTAAATGCTGTCACAAAGGCAGATTCTTGCTAACACTTACGGCTTGCACGCAGAGCTTTTTACCCTGCAGCCCAAGTCACTGCCTTTATCCAGGCTGTTTGCTAGGACATAGGCTGACCTGTGCATTGAGGTAGGAGTTTTCATGCAGGCAGTCATTACTGATAAGATGGGTGAGGACATGGGGGAGTGGAGTTAAGTCCTAGTATGTGTGTGTAGGAGGGCAGAGAAGTCGAAAGTGAGCTGAGAGTTTTGTTTCTAGATGGGGGTGGGAGTGAAGATACACAGGATTATGAGGAAGGAGGAGGTGGAAGCATGAGGGGCTTTCTGTGTGTGCCCAGGACCTTGCTTGCAGCCCATAGCTGGTTAATGCAGCAGTTACTAAAGCTACCCAAACAAAACAAGTTTGGGAAGTTCAGGCCTACTCTATTGTTGCTTTTGTTATGTTCCTCATACAAGAACTCTTGCACATCAAAAGCCCTAGCAGTTAGGAAAAAATGTTGGCAGAGAAATATAGGTTAGAAGTGGATTAATGTTATTATTTTCCTAACAGGATTTCCTCCTTGTTCTTCTTTACCTCTATACACAATGAAATTTTCTGTGTTTAATTATTCTGTCTTAAAAGGAACGGTTATTAGTAGAGGTCATACTGAGTTTAAGAATAGTTTGTACAGGGTACTGCACTGTGCTTCAGTTACAAAATAGAAGGAAAATCTCTTAATTATATTACCAGATTTCATGGGAAATGGAATTTGGACCATTCATGTAATAGGTTTAACTTATGGTGTCATCTATATTGTTAGAAATTAATTTCCCCAAAGTAAATTGTTTCTGAAGTGTTGCATGTGACATCTCAGCCCAGGAGGATATTTCAGAAAAGTGGTGTACAAATCAGAAATGGAGTCTTGACCTGAAATTTTGAAAATGTCAGCTGACCTCCTTGGTTTTTTTTAAGTTTTGTTGGGTTTTTTTGTATCTCAGGTCTGTGCAATACACTGTCTGAGAAACTCCAACTTGGGCACTAGTTGATATCTTCCAGGGGGATGGATAGCTACCAGATACCATTTCAGTCTGTAAATGTTTGAATACAATTGAGTAAGCATCTATTAAGATGTCACTTTCAGGTTTGAACTTGTGCAGATCACTTCTTTTAAGGGAAGAAAGGACAGTTGGCAAGAACCAGAATGTCTTTAATAGGGAAATTAGAAATATTCCATAGAGCTTGGGGAAGGGGTCAGTAGAGGTAGTAAAAGTGTGGGGGGGGAGGGAGTTTCATACTTAGGGACAAATTTTGGGTGGGTGATACAACTTAGGGGATACAGAGACCAAACTTCTTTTTCTTCAGGAATGTTATTAGTGTACTTTATGGGATTTATTCTCATAACAGACAATGGGACTAATTCAGGCTTTAAATATGTCCATCTTTCAGTTCCTGTTCTTTCTGGAACATTGTAGCTTTTTTTTTAAAGCCATGTAACTGGGTAGGAGGCTATGTCATTGTACTGGTACAAGGCTATAAAAGGAAGGTCATGCATTTCTATCAAATCTTTGTGTTTTCAAGATAGTATTATCTGTATATTTTAATTTAACTGTCTGGTTCCAGAAGTTTTGACTATGGCATAATATTTATCTATAATGCAAAGTAATCAGCAAGCACTAAGGCACCTTTAAATCACAGAACCACAGAATCACAGAATGGTTGAGGTTGGAAAGAACCTCTGGAAGTCATCTGATCCAACCCCCCTGCTCAAGCAAGGCCACACAGAGCTGCTTGCCCAGGACCATGTCCAGATGGCTTTTGAATATTTCCAAGAATGGACCCTCCACAAGCTCTCTGGGCAACCGGTGCCAGTGCTTGGTCATTCTCACAGTAAACAAAAGTGTTTCCTGATGTTCAGAGGGAACCTCTTGTGCTTCAGGTTCTGTTCCCTGCCTCTGGTCCTGTCACTGGGCACTACTGAAAAGACCCTGGCTCCATCTTCTTTGCAGCCTTCCTGCAGGTATTTATACGCATTGATGAGATTCCCCATGCCCTTCTTTGCTCTGGGCTGAACGGTCTTAGGTCTCGGAGACTTTCCTCACAGGAGAGATGCTCCAGTTCCTTCATCCTCTTGGTGGCCCTTTGTTGGACTCTCTCCAGTATGCCCACATCTCTCTCGTACTCTTTTGTACAAAATATATATATATTGAATGTGAGAAATGTGTATTTCAGAACTGTTATCACTTTATTACTTACATGAACAAGTCATGTTGACTAAAACACTTTAATACTAGTTTTAAGATTTACTTTTTCAGTTTGACCTTCTTAAACATTAAGGGGCCTACAGTGACAGTAATGGTTAGCACTGTTTTCTGGATCCTACAGTGAATTGTTATTGTAAAAGATCTGTATTTAAGGAAGCATAAACAGTTCTAAATAGCATGTAAACAAAACAGTGTCAAAATGACATTTAAAGAAAGTATTGCTTCAGATTTGTTTTAGGAAAGATGAAACTTAATTGCTTTTAGTCAGCAAGTTTACAACAGTTTAAACTTTGCTCCACCATGAAAACAAGACAAGAAAAGTATCTTCTTGGTAGAAATAGCTGTTGCAAGCTCAATTCTGCGAAAAGTTGACTTGAAGGATGTGATCTGAATTCAGAGAAGTCTGAACATAATTGCACAAAGGCAAGCAGTACAAGACTTAGTAATTATAAATTTGTTTTTCGTTCATTATTCAATCAATGACCAGCAAATAAGAAAGCCCTATATTTAACTTTACACTTCTTTCCCTGTATAAGCCTATTCAAATTTTTAAGGTTTCCAATGGAACTTACATAATAGATTTTAGAACTAGGTTAATTTATCTTAATAAACATACATAAAACCAATACTGCATATTTATATTACTCTACAATTTTGCACTATTTTAAATAAATGCTATGCTTACTGTCCTATTTTGTTTGCTGTGCCATATAAAGAATTTAGAATAAAAGCTGTAGATTTCTATCCGAAAACTGAAAAAAAAAATATCAGTTTTTGTAGCTTCATTTTGCATCTTAAGCATTGATTTTCAAACCTCTAGTACAGATAATGCCAGTAGGAAATAAATAGATTTTTCCAAATGTAAATCTAATGAAAGTAATGTACCTAATTTACTCATGGACTGACCTGAAATCACGCTGTGAATTTACTGACCATATATGTTTTCCTCACTGTTTTCAAACTCTGTTTATAAACTGTTTAGTTTTAATTCCATGATCTTGGTTATGTAAATGGCACAAAATTTCTGATCTCTATATGGCTTTAGATAGCTACTTTAAGCAGGAAGTTGACTTAAGGAAACCACTGGTATTGCATATCCTAGAAAGAAACAGGAGAGGCTGGCTTGGTTTTCTTCATCTTTTCTTCTCCTTTTTTAGGCAATATAGGCCATGCCAGAGCTATCATTACAGAAACACTGGGCTACTCTTAAGGTTTCATAGCTGAATACAGATTTTCAATTACACTGTCATCATCTTTGTTCAGTGTGCGTACACATGTGTACAGTCTTGCAAATGTGGTCCTTGCGTATGTCCAAATACCATACGGATATATCTGAACCAGCTTTAAATGTCATTACTGCAACACAGAGCTCAGGGTGGGAGACATCTCAAGTATTTGCCTTGGTCTAGGATCGATTTTACAGTCCACATGGATTTCTATGCTGCCACAGCTATTGCCTGTTAGTCACAAGGTCAGTTTTAAAGTTGTTCAGGTATATTCTGACAAGCTTGTCATATCTGTACATAGCCGTACTTTGTCTAAATTGGTAGCTTGGTCAGATCCCTATGTCTCTGTTGCCTCCATTACACTAATTACCTTTGCGGGCCACAAGCGCAGTTAAAAGCAGGAGACCATAGTGAGGGAACATTATATGCCAAACAGACACAGACACGGCTACACTTCAGACAAATTCAGGAAGCCAGTGCTCACATTAGCAGCAGTAGAGCTTCTTAAGTATAGCTTGGTGTTTTTGCAGAAAAAAAGAACATAGCAAGCTGCCACCATGAGATGATTGCTTAGCAAGTTTTGTGGAGTAAGCTATGAATCCAGAGGAAGTGGTATGGAATCCATAAATAAAGGCTGAGGCAGTGTGTGCTTCTCTCTCAGAGTGGATTCGTCTTTAAAAATCATATTTCCACATAATGTGAGACAAACTGAATGTTGCTATGAAGAACAAATGCAAAGACAGATGACATTTTACACAGGTGACAGAAGAGGATCTAACAGTGAGTAAGAAGGATCTGCTAAGTCCCACCTTTTGGGAGAGGCATGTATACTTTGAGAGAAGTCAGTACAAAGCAGAAGACTCACAGGAGTAAACACGTGAGTGTGCCAGTTTGAAGTTGTTCTCTTTAAAACTAGTTTGTCTCTTTAAAATCTCTGAGTTTATAACTATTTTTTGGAAATGCCTTGTAATAAAATATAATCATTTAAATATTTGTGTGCAACAAGCACTGATGGTGGACACTACCTAAAAAAAACCCAAATAACAAAACCAAGAAGTAATTACAATTTTTTAAATTTTCCATTAATTTAAAATTAATTGTAATTTTAAATGTGGTATATTTTTCAGTGTTTTTTCAGATGCAGATCTGATGTTAAAAACCTAGTCTTGACAGTACCCAACATGTGCTGTTATGGAAATAAACAATGTTTAACAAACAAAAAAATCCCCATATTGCTTTGAAGTTTCCATTTAACAAATAGAGTTGAATGGAATGTGCAGAAGTCATGCAGAATTGATAAAACTGATGACAGTAAAGTAGAAATACAGAATAAAGAATGTAAATATACTCCAGATTGTGAAGGAATGTGAGAAATATGTGAGAAAATACCTCCAGTTAGAAAACAAAGAACAAAAAAAAACCCAAACAAAACCAACCCCAAACCCTTGAGACCTGTTGGAAAAAATAGAGGAAATGGTAGAAAATACAGATGGCAATATGCTTTGTGCATTAAAAGTTAGTACAGATGAATACTGCAAGAAGACATCCATTGCTGTTAGGAAGTCCTATTTGGACAAGACATTTCTACTCTGATTTTGGCAATACTTGTCTTTTTTGTATTATCAGTAAGATATGATTAAGTAGAAAACAGTTTTAGCATGTATTCCATAGGAAAAAGTTTATTCAAACATTTATTCAGACACTAATCTGAAAGCTACTTTGTTTTGAAATCAGTTGTATGCAAAAAATCTAAGCAGTTAAGGCCTGGATGCTATCTGAAAGTCATTTTGTTATGCAACTAGAGGAGGAAAGACCCAAGTGATAGATACACAACTCCATGCTCTTGTAGTGCCAGTATTGCTTTAAAATATCAACTGCAATGCATGGTCTCTGTCCTACAGGAACAGAGGGAAGCTGAATATGTTCACAGCAAGTTACTGCTAGGTCAGTGAGTCCAATGTATTGGTATTTCTCTTAATGCTTATAACACAATACAAAAATCTATTTGAAAAAGCTATAAAATGAAAATGATCTCTTCAGTATGAAAATGATGCTGATAATTCAGATTAGATGTCTTGTGACACACTGTTCTGCACAGTACTGATAATGGTTTTGTTCCACATAACTTGCAGTGTGTTCATCATTATATATATTTCCCATATATACAGCTCTTGAGCAGGCTTTATGCCCAAATAGATTTTCTTCTATATAAAATAAAGCTTTGCATAAATTATAAACCCCTTGGACTAGGAACCACCCTTTTATTCTGTGTTTGTAATACAACTGCATTAAAAACCACACAGTGTTGCAATGTAACAGTGGCTTCTTGTAATGCTAGCTTAGTCTCCTTTGAACATAAGTCAGAATATAAATAAAAAGAGCATTACCATACCATTAACTACCATATCATCAACCAAACCTAGCCAGCTGCAGTGCTCACTCAGCCTAAATGCTGTCTAAGGCCCTGTGCCTGGAATTTCCTGTTGAGTAAGCATTCTGTATCTTGCAAAGCCCTCTGAACAACTTCTAGAGGATTTCTGACATGCATAGTTTTTACTTATCGGCTAGACATGTGAGCATAGGCAGCAGTTAAAACTGTCTGAATATGACTGCTTACCTCAACAGGTAACTTGTTAAAGAATTTTCAGTTGTGGTTTTCTCAAGGTTTGCTTTATTAACAACTCAGAGTTGGGCCACCACTGCAGTGAATGGCAACCTTCCAAAAATTTCTCAGTGTTATATTCTTTTTAACACCCAATATCCCAGTCCAAAAGTCTTTGTAATTTTCCAGTTGATCTCAGTTCCCATGTTGTTATCATTCATCACCTCATCTCATCAGTTCTCATGTCTCAGTTCTTCTGGAGTTAGCGGTCATAGGCAGAAGGTCTCTGGTCACCACAATCACTTATCTTCTTACACATCAAAGATCACCTTTGAATTTCTAAAAATCACTCAGGCTATTCTATTAATTTATCTTACTCTAAAGTTAATCACTTAGTCCCATGTCTTAGGTCTAAGCTGTATGACCCTTCTTCTGTTGATTCAGCTCGACTGGGGTTTAAGCCAGCCATGGTGAGGGGTACACATAGGACAAATAAGCAGCTTATGCATATTGTTTTATAAGCACCTGCATTCTATTAATCACATCTAAAGCAATCTCTAATCATTAATTATATATCTAATATGAATAGTCTTAAAAACAATGAGACTTAAGGCCTGGTTCTCTTTACACTTGTTAAACATGGAGAAAAATATTCTTTTTCACTGGTCTAGCATGCTAACAACATGTGTTCCACTGTCAGTATACACTGTAGTATTTCAGCTAGAGGCAGTTGCCTAAATTTTGTCCAGGGACACCTCAGGAACTAATAATATGCAAACACATAGTCACAGCTGTAATTAAAATTGCTCAAGTCTTTTCCATACTGTTGTTTTCAAAAGCCTGTAGCTTTCTGGAAAAAACGCCAGTTTCGCTGATTCAGAATGTAAGTATCCATCAATGTCTGAGCTGACCTAGGACCACAGTGGCAGAAAGTAGAAAGTGAATTTTGAAAAATAATCTCCAATGACAATTTCCACTGAAGGTAGTTTTTGTTCAGTTGTGTAGTGCATGTATGTAGCTTCAGGCATGATATTTCAGCATTCATGTCAGTTTGTGGGCAAAAAAGACTGTGCTATGCTTCAGTGTCTTAAACGCTGCCAGGAGTGTACAGATATGCTCTAAACTGAGCAGTTCATTAAGGGTTTGATCCTGCACACGGTTATGTGAGTTCAGCTAAATGAAAGGAGGAATGCCTATCTTGAAATATTTGCCAGCTGTGTTGCCCAGATTTATTCCACTACAGAGCAGTTAGCTCACCTAAATTTAGATGTTTCTGTTACACATGTCTGCATTCAAAACGCATTAGGACACTACAGGCAGGACTGGGCTCTTCAGATGGAGGCATCAGTTACAGGGTGAGCTGAATAGCTCTCTGGACTCTTCAGCCTTACAGCCCAGTGCATATGGTGCTACCATTATGAGTAGCAGGCTGCAGGCTCTGTGTTAAGCTGACAACACAGATATTGGGACATGTCAGGATTCATCTGGACTTGTCTTGACCTGCCTGGAGGTTGGGTTAGTTTGTTTAGCTGTAACGGCAGTTGTCTGATAAGCAGGTGACTGTTTACCTGGTTTGTTTCAGCCTTTGCTTAGCTTTGTAGAGTTGAATGGTGTAAGGCTTATTGTAATACACACTTTTATGAGTAGTAGATACAACATGTAGTTCTTCTTTCTCTAGTGATCTATCTATGACACTAGAATAAAAATGCATTGGAGAGATGTACAGGCATAGAATGATAACCGGAGCCTTGAAAGTGCAGACACAGGAGGATAACAGAGGCCCCTGGGTCGTAAACAACTCAGCAGTAGTCAGTTACTGGCTGCCAATGGAATGCAACCTTGGGACCTGGGTAAAACAATTTAGGGGTAACAAAAAGAGCAAAGAACAGGTATCTATGTAAAACATACCATACATAGCAGATTTGGATGTAATACAAAATTGTGAACCAATGAGTAAGGAGCAAGTGGACTGTGTTAGCAAGTACATAATAATGACACTAAGCAGACTCAAGAGTGAGGAGGAAGAACCATCAGCACCAAATCACATTTCCAGAAAAGAGAAGAAAGAACCTCCCCAGCATCATACCTCTTCCATGGATGACTCGCCATGACACCCTCCACCCTAGACAGCAGCCATCAGCCTTAGGACATGATCTGTGTCACCAGAGTGACAGTGGAAGGGTGAGCATAATAGCAGAGAAAGGGACAATTACCATCAAGTTTAGGTATTTTGGTTTTTGCTGTATCATTATTGGAGTGAGCCATAATGTTTGGATAAATTGTATTATAATTGTTAGTATCATTGTGGCCAGACTAATAATAATTCTTTGATTAGACTGTCAAGACTTTGATTAGACTAGCACTAAATTTTCAGTTCTGCATAAAATGTGTGTGACCCACATAAACTGCACAAGTTGTAGTGCATCAGATTGGCAGGGGTCACCTAAGCTGTAGTTTAAATGCAACAAATTAATAACAAGTTTGTGGAGAATGTGGGCAACCTAGATTCTTAAAATTTAGTCCAATTATTGACTCTATTGATTTGATTTCTACTGACTGTAATGGGAGCTTGGGCATCCAGCTCATATGTAGGCATCTAGCTATATATACCCTGTGTGCCTTCAAAAAGCTACTGAATGTGTGTTTTGATGTTCTCATTGCATAACTGAAAAGATCTAAGAAGCATGAGAAGGATTGGTTTTTCTCCTACCAAGGGATTAGCAGTGGATCCATGGGTGCTAAATACAACACTCAGAGTCACAGAACCATGTAGTTTGGAAGGGAGATGCAGAGGTCAGCTAGTCCAACTCTCTGCTCAGAGCAGGACCAGTTAGATGAGGTTACTCAGGCCTTGCCTGGTCAAATTTTGGGTATCTTCAAGGATGGAGAATCTGTTTCAAATGGAGTCCATATTTACTCCATTCTCTCTGTTGCCTGTAAGAAGGGCTTCTCTGCTAACTTTAGACAAGGCTTAACAAAGCATTGAGGATCTCAATGTATAATCATGCTAGCAGTGTTGAATGTGTAATGTGTTGCCGATCGGTGTCGCAGAGAGGATGCTGGTCTAAATGTTTGTGGGTTTTTTTGTGTGACTCAGTACAGCTATTCTGCTTTTATACAACCTCAATTTTCTTCCTCCTTCAGCAGTTTTTGAAGATACAATCGTAACTCTGAGCAAGCACTCAGATGGAGGAAAGCTCCCCTCATATAAATTGCTCATATATTTTTTAGGAAAAGAAGCCAATGGACACAAAATATTTGGAATCCTACCAAGGCATGAATATTTATAGCAGCAGATGTTTGAATGAACTAGAGGACCCTTAACTCCATCTGAACCAGATGCCCATAAGATGCCTCCTAAGAGAGGAAAAAAGACAGCTTTTCGGGCTTTTTTTCTGAATCAGACAAACAAAAGTACTGCTAAATAGGAGACACATTTTTGTAATGGGAGTCTAGGGATATGTCACAGAATTAGCCCCTACTAATTGTGAGAAGGCTACTTATCACCAGGGTAGAGATAACTGATATTAAGTACAGATTTAGCAAAGAGAAAAGCAGTATGGATCTTTGCTGTAACTTGTTGCTCTGGTGTATTATACCTGCATTATACCTGACATTATTACACAAAAATGTAGCTATTCATATGTCAGAGAGAATAATAGTGTAACAGTCAGTATTCAGGAGATCAGTGATGGTATCCTCTGTCTTTTAGGTTAAAGAGGCTGATTCCACACTCTCTTATACTACTTTTGTCTAAGGTGAGTAATTATATTTAGTGCCTGTGTTTGCAAACACCATTGGAATTGGTTTATGTGATCATCATCTCACAGCCATGCTGTAAGAGCTCTTACATCTGAAAGGTTTAGATGAAATACCTATACCAACCGCCCCCCCCCCACACACACACAAAAAAAACCCACCAACTTTCTATGCAAAACCAAATGACTGGGGCAAAAATGTCAGTGAGTCAGTCTGTTGATGGCCCCAATACTTAGTGACTGGCTTACTTCCCAACAGCATGAATAGGAAAAAAAAACCACTAAGTGGTGACTTCTTTCATTCTTCATGTCTTCAGTACAGAAGTCTGGTGTCGTGGTTTAAGCCCAGCCGGCAACTAAGCACCACGCAGTTGCTTACTCACTTCCCCCCCACCCAGTGGGATGGGGGAGAGAATTGGGTGGGGGGGAAGTAAAACTCATGGGTTGAGGTAAGAACAGTTTAATACTTAATACAGAAAGGAAGAAAATAATAATTATAACAGTAATAAAATTACAATAATAAAAGAATTGGACTATACCAAACAAGTGATGCACAATGCAATTTCTCACCACTCACTGACTGATGCCCAGTCAGTCCCTGAGCAGTGATCCCCCCCAAGCCAACTCCCCCCCAGTTTATATACTGGGCATCACGTGGTCTGGAATATCCCTCTGGCCAGTTTGGGTCAGCTGCCCTGGCTGTGTCCCCTCCCAACTTCTTGTGCCCCTCCAGCCTTCTCGCTGGCTGGGCATGAGGAGCTGAAAAATCCTCAGCTTAGTCTAAACATGACTTAGAAACAACTGAAAACATCAGTGTGTTGTCAACGTTCTTCTCATACTAAATCCAAAACACTACACCAGCTACTAGAAGGAAAATTAACTCTATCCCAGCCGAAACCAGGACTGGGATATTCAGGATATTCTGGCAATATTCAGGACACAAGCACAATCCCAACAGACATTGCTAACTAGAATATGTCTTAAATATGTGCACTAGGTACATCACAGCTGGAGTGACATAGGCAAGTGCTCAAACTTGGTTCTTCAGAAAAATAATCCACTGTATGTTGACTTTGTATTGAATGTCATGCAGAGTTCAAGATTTTTAATACCTGCCTCCAAATCTGTAATTGATTTGTGTCCACAATAACCAAGAAAAGCTGCAGAACCACAACTGCTCTCTGCTGTTTTCACAAAACAAAGCAAGCAAAAGTGAGTGTAATGATTGCTTGTGATTTTTTAATAATGCCTCCATGACTCAGTATCTGTTGTAGCCTGTAAAATCTGCCATGACTTTCTCTTTTTACTTCAAACTGCAAGGTGTAATCTAATTTTCTCTCATAGTAACACACAACGATACAAACTGCAATTTCCCTTTGTGAGAGCAAAACAGAAGAGGCATCTGATGTGCAGCACCTCAGCACTAGGTATCTCATCAAAAGGGTGGCAATGGATGCAAAAAGACATAAATAGAAGGGGTTTTGTGTTTTATGAAAGCACATAAAGTTAGTTTTCTAAGGCCATAGGAGGATCTTAAATGTCTGTCTTGATTTTAAGACAGCTAAACACACACATAGTTGACAGCAATAAGAGTTTAAAGTTATTTCTGAATTTCAGTTAAATGTAGTGGAATTGCTGTTGCTTGAACCTTGCTATAGAAAATTCATGAAGGCAGAGGAATGAACTCTTCCTGAAGGACCACTTCCTTCCTGTAAATTTATATGGAACAAAAGCAAATTTCCTGGGAAAGCTCTCATTCACCTCAATGAGAGCAGAATTGGGTACTTAAAAAGGAAAGAGGATAAAACCAAGGTTACTTAGCAGCTAACTGTAAGGGGAAGTCTGTTATCCCTGACTACTACAGATGAGCTACTGCACTGTCTGGCATTCCCCTGAAGCAGTGACCTTGTCTGCGCAGAGGCTGGATGAAAGCTCTTGCATCACCTTTTATCAGAGGGAGGCACAAACGCTAAAGATGTTGTGCCAAAGTACACATTAGTATTTGATTTTTTAAAAATACCATTGTGTACAAAGTTAAAGAACAAATACAATTTTATATTTTCCTGTATCTTGGTACAATAACATGTTGTCGCTTCAGCCAAATATGAATAATTCATTCAGTGAATCACTATCATTTCTTTTTAAATGAGTGTAGAATAATATAATAGTGCCTTTTGCAACAACAGGTAGTACCACAATAGCAGAACTTCCTCAGCTTAAAATAAGCAAGGCTGAAATAAACATCTTTGAACTGTAAGGGCCAGACACTTTGCATGTCCCTAACTGTTTTGATATGTGCAAAGGCATGAAGCAGCTATAAAAACAGGATTCGTAAATCCCCCTGAAATAAATTCTCAGGTGTAATCAAGCTGCTATATTGCTCCAAGACTTTTTTTTTTTTACTTTTTTTTAAATAATTATTTTCTGGACTAGAGTAGATATCCCATGAATCAGAGCACAGACCACTGGAATTTAAAAAAACATAGCCGTAAGACACTGTTAACTTATGACATTTATTAGACTTGCCTCAGTTCATGGGAAAGTAAGGCTGGATTAATGCAATTATTTCCTTTTCTTGTCTCCCTTCACATTATAGTTGTACTATGCAACTTAACCACATCAACTGGAAATGGTAGATTAAAAAAACACAAAACACCCCCCAAACAAACAAACAAAAAACCCCATGCTTTTTCCATCATTTGAAACTCTAGGTGAGGGTTGTCTAAAATGCCCTAGGGTACCCAAGACATCCTAACTGAGCTGCAGAACCTAGGGGATACCTCAGTTTTCCTTTTGTATCTTTTCTTTTGGAATTCCCTTCCTTCTCCCCACACAGCTCAGGAAGCCCACACAGCAGGCTCTTAAGAAATGAAGAAGGAACTCACAGTAGCAATTCCTTTTTTAATGACAAAATTATCTCTCTGAGAGAACTCTTTTTTTTTAAGTTCTCAAATATTAAAAATAGACAGACTGGCTTAAATTGTCACAGAAACAAATGATTAGTAAATGAAACAGCAATAGGCTAACAACAAAGGCCCAGCAGATGAGTAAAATACTGTATAGATCCATAACTATTTCCATTAACAATCTGCTGTTACAAAAATGCCCCGGCAAATAATGGGTCATTTTAAATTATGCAGCTGTTACATAAAGGAGGAAAGGTGTGTAGAGAGAGAGAGATAATATCTTGAAAAAAGGCTTATGCTTGCCTTTTTCCCAGATCTAGGAGTTATCTAATAAAATCTCTCTCCCACAGGTCTTGCCTCATTTCTATTATTGGACTATCATGAAAATCACAACACTACTTCCACACATATTTTATAAATCAAATAAGTGGTAAGCTTTAGAGGAGACGGAGCAAGAGATCAAGAATACTGAGAACAGCCAGAACTTAGCTGTCAGATTCTCTTTCCTAGCTATTATCTGGCTCTGCTGGAAAATAGCTTTTTTCCTGGGATTTGCTGCATAATAAAATTTGGTCCTATAATATTCCTTCCTGGAATCTGACTCGGTTCCAATCAAGTATTAATGAAAAGTAGAAACTATGGACAGTAATTACACTAGTCTAATAGCCTCTGCCTCTCAACCTTTTCATATTGAAGGACTATCTTTAGCTTGCATTACTCATATTGACTTCTATATTAGATATGTAGAATTTATAGATATGCTTTACATATGCAAAATTATAAACTCAGAAGATGCTTTGAAAAATTATGATGCCAGCTGGTGGCCACTTAACTTTTGTCTATCAGAATATTAATAAGGGAAGTTGACTGTGAAGCTGTAAAACACCGAAAGACAGTAAAAAAAACAACCAGTGACACAATAAAGAATGGAAAGAAGTAGCTGAAGTTGCTCACAAAACACAGTGGTTTGGAGGAATCCAAATAAAGACAGGGATATCAGATAATATTAAAAAAACAGGCTTTTGGATTTTAAAACTGTTTTGAATGTTATGGCTGATCTTGACGCAAACAAGGAGGCCATCCGATAGTGTGGCAAGAGGAATGACATGAACAGGGGTTTGATAAAGACTGGAAAAAAACAACTGAGAATTGTTGCACCTCAAAGATCATACGTTTTTGGAAAGAGAATCTCTGAAAAACATGATAAGGCAAAGAGAGGCCAAGGACAGCCTTGGCTTCTAGGTCTTACAAAATGTCCTGCTCCCTCAGGATCTTGCTCCCAAAAGCTATCAATAGTAGATGCACAGAGAAGAGGGTAAGAAGAAGACAAGCATATAGTAACACACCCCTTGAATAGTTGCCCAGCTCCCAGCAACCTGTGGCTTACAAACCGCATGCACTATCTTAGACTTGGACTAACTGTCCCTGGTAGGATCTTCTTCAATACATTTTTTCATTGCTTTTTGAACTCTCGTAACACTTTAATATTCCCGTACCACATGGCCAAGACTTCTACATTGTGTGAAGAAGTATTTCGTTTTCTGTTTTTTTATCTGTCACCCACCATGTTTATTTGATACCCCTTATTTATTTGTCTCGAAAAGGCAATGAACAATTGATCTCTATTCACACTGCCCACCCTACTTGTGTAGACTGCTGTCATCTTTCTCTTGGGTCTTCTCTTTTCCAGACCTCCTAGGTCTGGTATTGAAAGAGCCAGTGAAGAGCTGGTAGTAAAAGCACTGCATATCTAGTTCTCTGAAAGAGATGCAGTAGGGCAAAAGGAATATGGGAAGATACTATCACTGAACTGGAGAAGTTGTTCTGATGAAGAACAAAAATTGACATCTTTTAATTCAAAGAGTATAGTTATAGAACAATTGAGGGAAGATTTGAGTCCACTTCTTGTCTTAAAAGCAAACAACTTTTCCTGGAAGCAAATATGGGAGAAGTAGTTTTTAAAAGAAACTGAAGAGGAAATCAGATTGCTTGGGAACAGCAAGGTAACAGATACTGGTAAATCTCTTGATTATTATTAAACACCTAAGATAACAAAGACTTTAACAAGCTAGGTTTAGTAGTCTGGAAATATCTCATCAGAACAGATGAACATCAACACATACCAAATTATGAGAAAGCATAACAAGATTAAATCAAAATATTATAATGGCATCTCTAACATTAATGCCATCTTCATTATATTATCAAAAAATCAAAGGAAATAAGAAGGGAACATCAATATAGGTTTTAGAATAAAGGTACCCCTGGGGGATCAAATATTTTACATTTGTCAGCTACTCAAGAAAAACATGGAAAATACGATTAAATACATTGATTTTATCAATCTGAAAAGGAACATCATGACATTCTGTAAAATAGTCTTGGGCTTTGATGAAAAATTTGGAATGTCAAACAAAACACTAGAATGATAATATTAGATCCTTACAACTGAAAAATATACTATATAGGCAGGGAGGGAAATCTCTTCAGTTTTGTAACAGTTCATGAGCACTATGGGACATACTCTATCCTGTTTAAAATGACTACTGAAAAAATGGTTTAACAGAAGGTAGAATTTTCAGAATATCACAACTACAGAAGACTTCAACCATCTCTTTAGGTATACTAATTGGTTATGGTAGGAGGTACATAAGGTGTGGAATTGGATTAAGAAAAAGGAATTTCAGATCAACAAGAAGAAAACCAAACTTCTTGTTATAAGCTGACAAATGATGATATTACCTACCAGCCTGTAAACATAAATATCAGTAAGTTAAAGCAATTTAAATACCTACAAGCATTAATTAAGAATTATTTGGGGACAGAGTAAATTAGGCCTGGGTGCACAGATGGAATGCTTATTCTTAATTATTCTTCAGATAATTTTAGCTCCAAAAATTAATTGCAGAAGACGGTCTCTTATATAAAAGATTCTTAGAAGTTTTGTTTTCTATGGATAGAACATTTGAGTAAGACGACAATTCAATATATTATAAAGTATGAATTTATGTTTGGGTTAGGGATTTTGTTTTTCATTCCTTTATAGGAAAGTAATTGTCATTTGAATTTTCCATCCCTCCTTCCAGAATACCTTGAAATAGTAAATAAGTTCCAAAGGAAGGACACACTCAAGTGCCATTTTCATAGGAAACAGGCTCATTCTTTCATTTTCCCTGCACATTTTGCCACTCTGGGTTTTTAAAGGATCATCACCCCGCAATGACTGCTAAAGAATCTGTGTTCTTTAACAGAACTAAAAATTTGAGACAGTCATACCAACCAAAAAACTAAACAGAAGTGTGTGATGCAATGCTGGTACAATACTGATACAACTGGTTTTCTTACTAAAGCAGTTTGAGGATTGATGAACATCAGAATACTTAGGTGCAAGTTATCCGCTTGATATTTTCACGGTTCATTGAAGCCAAAAGAAGCTGTGCCCTTCAAGGAGTGAAATCTGGCCAGTGGGGTTTTTTTTCCCTTTGAGTATCTAACATAAGGATTTATTTTATGTATGTGCGGCCTGAACGTTGTTAGTTCAGCAACTAGTTTTTAGACATAATCTGCTTGAAAATGCAGTGCTGTAACAAAGAGGGTAAAGGAATATCAGCAAACCTAGTCAAGTCATTCGTGTTGCTATTTTTGTTACAACTGTTTGCTGGTGATAACCTAAGTCTTTCCATGTGCATAAATTATGTACAAATGGGCAATGGAAGGAGCATTTCTGGACATTTATTGAGCAGCCAGAGGAGGGGAAAGCCAAAACAGTGCTCAGAGGGAGTGATCCAGCTGGCAGCTGGCATGTCTCCTAGCCATCAAGTTTCCTCCTGCATTAAGAAGGAACTCTTTGCCCTGTACTTGTTCAGTTATTCAGGCCAACATCTTTTTAAAAATAGGTCTATAATTAGGCCCTAAATCCATACGTTCAACTTAAGCAATCTGACTTTCTGAATTGTCAAGTATCTGGAAATTTCCGTATCAGCTGGCCAGTCTATATTAAGAAATCAAATGTAGCAAGGACTGTTCTCCGGCACTAAAGGCAATTGGCATGGAGCAGCCCCCACCCCACACCCATGCCACGAGGCTCTCCAGAACGGGGTGGCCTGGCCTAAATTGCCTGTTGGGAATGGTCTCTTACCCATGCTATTCCCCAAACCATGCCTGGGAACTGTTAGAAAGCTGGGCAAAGCCCAGACTTCTCCAAGGGATCGTACTGGCAGTTTAATGATTGATATAAAGCGTTAAACTACAGGGCCTGAGGATTGTCCCCAGTCTTTACACTGCCAGCGCAAGCATGACTAGTCAGCACTCCCAGGGGCTCAGGATTCCTCAAAGCAAGGCCTCTTGGGTTTTTTTCTTTTACTCTTTTACCATTCCTGTTCGGAAAAGATTAGCCTAAGCCACTTTTTGTTTCTTTATTAATATCAGTGAGAAAAGACCTTCCATTATGTCTTTCCCACTAGACTAGGATGTTCTTTCCAGCTTTTCACCACCTCATTTTCTTAGATACAGGGTTACACATTAACCCATGAAAGTCAGACGTGGACTGATGCAGTACTTGGGAGATTCAGTCCTGTTCCTTGTACTGTACTTTTTAGGCAGCCAGACTGTAATACTCTTGCTTGTATTATACAATATCTTACTCTGAGTAGTCCACTGGCATCAGTGTGATTGCTTTTCTGGTGGAAATAAATAACGGTGAAAAACACTGGTATACATATTTCCTGGGAGTCACTCCCCACCTTATTTTCCATGGGTTTATGATTTTTTTTCTGGTCTCTGTCACACTGCAGTTGAAACTTGAAGCCTTTCACAACGTAGTAAATCAATAAATGAAAGGAAAAATAGATCACTATGCTGGTTTAAATGTTAAAGGTGTCCATGGTAAGACTGAAGCTATATAAAAAGGAAGAAAGTTCAGTCAGCTAAGTATTTACATCTCTTCATGCCCACTTAGGCTTTCTAGCAAAAATAAACATACAGTTATTTGGTTTGAAAGACAAAACATCATGAACTTTCCAAAGACACTTGCACAAAGTTACCTCTGTGAATTGCTCGGTTTCACTGGTAAGCAGAAATGTATCCTTAGTTCTGCAATTATCTTCAGGCAATCACCAGCAGGAGCGGGTGGCATGAGATGTACTGATGGGGGCTGTGTCATGTGAGGACAGAAGGACTAGTCAAAAGAGAACTGCCATCAGGACTGTATGAAAGGAAATTAGGGACAGGAAAATTCCTAGATTTAATTGGCATTAAGGAGTTGGGGCAGAGTCTAATCACATGTTTTAAGAAAACAATACTCTTTCGGACCTCAAATTGTTTTGAGATTGCTTCTTTTTAGTATTTAGAAAGTCTGAGAAAAAGAACAGTGGTCTACCTATATTTAAGTCTTCCATGGTACAGTGTGCCATAGAAAGTGACAGTGAGGGTGTCTAATTCTCTTGTAACTGACAATTATAATCTGAAAGTTGACTCAAACTGAGTTCAAACATTTTAATTTAAAATTTAATTAAAAAGTTTTCTTATCTTCCATTTGGATGAAGACTACAGAAATTCATAAAAGGAACTCCTATTCCTCCTGATTCACTACTTAAAAAAAATAAATTATTTTGTCAGAGCTGTCTACTTCTTCTGGTATCAATTTAAGGAGGGAATTATCTACATATGAGATCTTGAAACTATGCTTTTCAGTTCTGAAATACTGTAAAAGAGAGCAGCCAAAGGGCAACAAAAGCTAAGATTAAGGCATCAAGTTTCCTCCGTAAGTAAAAAGACACTGCTCCTTATTGAGAGTGCAGCAAGCCTTAGGATCCCTCAGACAAAAGAAAAAAGAATCTTAACAGAACTTTGAGGAGAAGCTTTTAAGTGTCTGGTACAGTTATTAGAGTGGCTGCCTATTGTGCTTACATCTCCAGTTGAGTTGCCTTGATACATCAGCTGTGCAAACACAGATAGAGAAAGGAGCTGGAAAATATTTAGTATATTTTTCTCTGTTCTTCAGAGAGGCTTTTGGTCTTTCTTTTTTTCTTTTTTTTTTTTTCCTCCCTGAGAAGATATGCTGGGTGAAATTCATCCTTTTATTATGGCAGTGAAGTACGCAGAACTGAACTGAAGATTATTTTTCCCAAAGCATATAAATGTTTAATGTTTATACTGAAAACTTCCTTAAAGACTGTACCATGGTTAATCAGACTAATGAGAATATTTCATGTATGTAAGAACTACTGAAATCTTGATTCTCATTTTTTCATCTAGAAGTCTTCACATTCAGGTTATGTAAAGGGCTGCAGATTGATTCTGAGACTCCAAACTCCATTTCAAACTCTGGTAATATTCAAAATCCATGTGTGACATCAGTAACATAGTTACAAAAGGAGTAGCACCTGGCAAAGTAGAGAGGCATTACAAATAGTTGCATGAAAGGGTTACACATTCTCATATGCCCACATTATTAATTTTCTTAATTTTTTTATTTGGGCAACATCAAAAAACAATATTTAATATGTTATCAGGACATTTTAATGGAAATTATAAATAAAAGTTGCAGTCATCATCAAAATACTGTTTTTTCTTAAAAATATGAAACAGGCAAGAATCTAGTATAATTCTCTTATTATTCATAGCCATAAAAAAGAATCTGGCTAGACACTCCAGCTTACTGTTTAGTGAGCTTTTCCATATAAATCAGGACTGACATCTATGTTTCTGAACATCCCTCATCTCTGAAATAGCCACAGGACTTGAAGTGATAGTGTTCTGATCAGCAGTCACTTTCTATTTTATCATAGCATATATTTTGCAGGGATAAGCAACTGAATGGGAGTAATTGCTTGCATATTTGAGCAAGGTCTGCTTTAATAACTAGGGACATGAATATCAGTTTTACAAGTCAGGCTTTTAATGAAAAATATAGAAGGCTTGTATGAGAGCACATTTAGTACTATTTATTTTCATTTTTGCCATTCAAGTAGGTGAATTGTTCAGCATATATCCACAAAAACACTGACTGGTTCAATTTACAGATAGCTCAAATTAATTATTCGACTGAGTTCAGTAAAAATCATGAATAAAGACAACAGAAGACTGAACTGTAAATCCTGACAGTTTTTTCTGTAAATGTCTACTGGAAATACATTCAATTATTTAACCTACTACAATTGTAAGAAAAACATAAAGGAGGAAAAGAAGTCTTTTAATCCTAAATGGGTAATTATAACAATACCGGCCTAAAAAAAAGTAAACCTAGGCTAGCAAGATTTGTCTTAGGCCACTCACGGCCAAGAGTCAAAATATGAAAGAAAAATTCTGGAGACATAACAGTAATTAATTTTTCTGGGTGATAAATATGGTTCCTACAAAGAAAATGTGACTTTTCTGCAGTGATCTTCAGGCAAATAACTAAAGCATGTTAGGGCAGAAAGACTTCTGTGTATGGCAGATATTTCAGTGAAGACCTTGCAACAGTGAAAGCATTAATGTTGCCAACTAACAATAATAGAAAAGATAATTTTGAACAATGTTTGCTTTTTATGTCTATTCTATGACATAATATGGAAGATCTTCTGACATATAATAAAGTGTGGGTATTGAGTGAAGCAGGTAGGGCAGAAATTTGTAAAATATAGCTCAAATATTCTTTCAGGTAATTCTTCATCAAGACTTATCCTTCATGTTTTCCCAAGTGTAAAATTTACATGGGAACAGTACTTTTTATGCCATTTCTATTGAGATGTCTGAAATGGAAGAACATATATAAGTGTTTTCAAGACTGAAGACCAAAAAATAGGACAGTTTTACTTCTGAAGGAGAGCATTTTCACAAACTGAGAAAGGAAAACATTATTTGGATGGGTATCTGAGACAAAATTTTATCTATTCAGTTATTAGAGACTTGGCAGGGGGGTGGGTATGTTTACACTCGTGTTTTAAAACAATTCTTTCCTAGCTTTATCTTTCTGTTCCTTTTCTTCTTCATAAAAAGATTGGGTCCAAGTAAACAACTCCTATCCCTTGCAACCTAATCCAGGATCAAATACACTCTTGTTCTAGAGACATACACATGTGAGTCCAAGTAGCATCCTAACCCTAAGGAGAACCAAACACATCTTGAGAGGTGCTGAGGGTTCTCAGTTTCCATTGGCAGTAGGACTGTGTATGTAACTAGTGTTTAAAGCAATGCAAGTACTCAAACTAGGTAGGTCTGAGACACGTAGTAGGACTACTTGTATTCTTGAAGTTGAACACCCAGTTAATTTCTATCAAGTCACAAGAGTCACATCTTTCTATCCAATTTTTTTTTTATTTTATATACCAACAAACATATTATTTAGGTGGATATGATTTTTAATCAACTTTGTTATTTAGGAGGTGTTTTCCTTATAATAGGTTAGCAAAATAGATGCAAATCAGTCTCTAAGTTAGAGTTTTCTGCAATAGTCTAGTACAAAATTAATCTGTCAATATGTACAAAGTCAACAGTTTGCAATAATTATGGAAACAAAATGAACGTGTCTATGGATGAGATGCTGAAAATAAAAGATGGTAATCAGTCCTTATTTCTGTGCTCAGAAATCTTAACTTTGCACCCTGCTGTGAATTAGCAATGCAAACAAACTTCAAAAGGAAATACACATTCCCAAGGCTCAGTCTCACATTTGCCTTGGGGTGCTAATGTTTGAAGACAAAATACACCATGTAGAAGCAAGAGTTTTGTCAGAAACACCTACGCTTTCAAATGCAGTATCACATTCTTGCTTTGAATTAGTATGAGCAAAGATGTTGCTGCTTGAATTGCAAAGGCAAAGGGTACTAGCATGCAAAGTGGTAGAAGAAAAGCAACATAAGGTGTCTTGGTATAATGAATATACATGAGAAACAAGCTAAAGGTCATAAGGCACAGAACACTAACGAGGCATGAAAAACCATGGTTATAATTAAGCTAAAGACATAGTTTTGAAAAGTCTAGAAGTCAGAGTGGTATTGACACACCATGGGATTTATGGACTATTTGTAATAAAAACAGCCAAGAACAGCAAGCTTAACTTTGGGATATTTTCCTCCTGTGTAGGAGATCCACACATTGAAATGGATTGAAAACCATTGAGCTTTTTCACACATATAACTTGAATAGAGTATTCAAGGGAAAAATCAACAGTATTATCCCTATGATAATTTATTGATGTACTTAATCATATTGTTTGTTGCCAACACATTATTAGTAACATAAATAAACATGGCAATGTTTTTTATGTCTACATATACAGCTACAAAATGCATGTATAAACAGATTATGTCAGAGTTACTGTTACGCTGGTAAAAGGGCCAAGATGGTATGGTAGCACGAATGTTACTTCTGTAGCTTATTTTCAAATTACACAAAGAAAGGTGGTTTTAAACAGTTCAGTTTAAAAATCAGAATATATCCCTTTGCCACAGATCAAAGTCCCAACAGAAGCACCTAAATGAGCTATTTATAATTTTGCTGGTGTTGAGACAAGCTAGTAATAGACTTAGTAGCAGCTGGACCATTTCCTGAGGAACAGGGAGAGCTGGCCCTGCAGTTTGTTCAGGAGGAAGCCAGAGCTCCATGAGAGTGAGAGCACAGGGCAGAGGGCAGAGGCAAGGCGTAAAGGGCCAGAGAGAGAATCAGGCAAGAAAAAAGTCAGAATGAACAGAGAGATGGAAAAATCCATACTCTACACATTTACTAGTTTGCTATCAATGAGGTTTTGGGTACGAAAAAATAATTTGGGGAATACAGTCCAGATTTCAGATACCTTTTTGGGGAGTCAAGTGTTGTAACTGCTTTGACGCTGTACAGAAATAACTTCTTCCTTTCGCTCCCTAGTATCCAACTGGGCCCTTCAGGGAGCACAAACACCCAGGATGGGATCCACCTGACCTAATTTTGGACACTTAACATGTTGATAATTAGATCTGAGTTAGGTGTCTGGACTATCTTCATAGTGAAGAAACAGGAAGTTGTATAGCACCATTTCTCTCAGTTAAAATGAATACTCATAATAAATAAGTCAAATTAATCACTTCCTAGAAAAGTTGTTAATCATCAAGGGAGCCCAAGGTGACTAACAGAGACATAGATCGGAAATGGACAGGATAATTCAGGCTGGAAAGGACCTCAGTAAGTCTCCAGTCCAACCTCCTGCTCACTGAGGTCAGACCAGGTTGCTCCCTGTTGTGTCCAGTCAAGTCTTGACCACCCCCAAGGACAGAGATGGTGCAACCTCCCTGGACAGCCTGCTTCCCTGCCCAACTGTCCTCATGCAGAAAAAATTCTTTCTTATATCCAGGCTCTTTCAGTTTATGCCTGTTGTCTCTTCTCATCCCACCATGCACTGCTGTGAAGAATGAGGCTCCATCTCCTTGCTCACCTCCCCACGGGCCCTGGAGGCTGCTGTTAGGTGTCCCTGAAGCCATCACTTCTCCAGGCTGAACAAACTGTGGTCCTCAGTGTCTTCTCACAAGCCAAGTGCTTCAACCCCAGCCACTCTGGTGGCCCTCCACTGAACTCACCCATTTCCTGTACTGGGGAGTCCAAAACTGGATGTGATATTTCTAGAATCATAGAATGGTTTGGGTTGGAAGGGACCTTGAAAAAAACATCTGAACCAATCCCCCTGCCATGGGCGGGGACATATTTCACTAGACCAGGTTGCTCAAAGCCCTGTCCAACCTGGCTTTGAACACTTCCAGTGATGGGGCATCCACAACTTCTCTGGGCAACCTGTTCCAGTGCCTCTACCACCCTCATAAAGAATTTCTTCCTTATGTCCAATCTAAATCTACCCTCTTTCAGTTTGAAGCCATTGCCCCTTGTCCTGTCACTATAGGCCCTGATAAATGTGTCTCTCCATCTTTCTTATAAGCCCCCTTTAAGTACTGAAAGGCTGCAATAAGGTCTTCCTGGAGCCTTCTCTTCTCCAGGCTGAACTACCCCAACTCTCTCAGCCTTTCTTCATAAGAGAGGTGTTCCAGCCCTCTGATCATTTTCATGTCCCTCCTCTAGACCTGCTCTAACATGCCCATGTCTTCCTGGTGCTGAGGACCCCAGTACTGGATACAGAACTTGAGGTGGGGTTTTATGATAGCAGAGTAGAGGGGGATAATCACTCCCTGGATCTGCTGGCCACGCTGCTTTTGATGCAGCCCACGCTACGGTTGGCTTTCTGGGCTGCAAGCAGACATTGCTGGTTTATGTCCAATTTTTCATCTACTGATATCCCCAAGTCTTTCTCTGCAAGGCTGCTCTCAATCCATTCATCACCCAGTCTGTATTGATACTGAGGATTGCCCCGACCAATGTGCAGGACCTTGCACTTGGCCTTGTTGAACTTCAAGAGGTTCATATTGGCCCACTTTTCAAGCCTGTCAAGGTCTGTCTGGATGGCATCCCTTCCCTCTAGCTTATCAACTGCATCACTGAGCTTGGTGTCACCTGAGCTTGGTGTCACCTGCAAACTTGCTGAGGGTGCACTCAATCCCACAGCCTATGTCATTAATAAAGATACTGAACAGTATCTTTATTAAGTGGTGTCCCTCAAGGATCTGTATCAGTATCTGTACCAATACAGATTCCTGAAGGACACTACTTGTTACTCATCTCCACTTGGACATTGAGACATTGACTGCAACTCTTTGCATGTGGCATCCAGCCAATTCCTTATCCATTAAATAGCCCATCTATCAAACCCATATCTCTCCAATTTAGTGACAAGGATGTTGTGTGAGACCACACAAAAGGCCTTACAGAAGTCCATGTAGATGACACTAGTTGCTCTTCCCTTATCCACCAGTGCAGTCACTCTATCATAGAAGACCACCAGATTAGTGAGGCACGATTTGCCCTTTATGAAGCCATATTGGGTGTCTGTAACCTCTTCCCTGTCATCCTGCCATTTAGATGTGGTCTAACAAGTGCTAAGTGAAGCAGGGCATCATCAGTCCCCTTGACCTACTGGGCTCCTGTTAACATTGCCGTGGAAGCTGCTGGCTGTCTTTGGTGCCAGGGTGCACTGCTGGCTCACATTCAGCTTGCTGTCCCCCAAGAACTTCTTCCCACAGGTGATGCTCCCCTGGCCATTTGTCCCCTGCCTGTATCATCGCCAGAGGGTCTTCCTTCCCAGGGGCAGGATTTTGCATTTGTTCTTGTTGAGTTTAATGATTTCCTGTCAGTCCATTTTTTCCCCAGCCTGTCTAGGTCCCTCTGGATGGAAGCCCTGCCTTCCAGCTTAACTACTGGTCCCTCCAATTTGGTATCATCTGCCAACTTTCTGGGAGTGCACTGCATCACCTCCTCCAGGTCACTGATAAAGACATTAAACAGGACAGGTTACAGCATAGGTCTTTATTGTTAACAACCTCCAAGTAGAAGTGCCCTCTGACCCATCGTAACACGGACACAAGAAGATTATGAGAAACATCAAAGCTTTCCTAAAGTCAAGATGAGTGTCATCCAGTGCTCTTCCCTTATTTGTAAGTCCAGCCACCTTAACACAGAAGGCAATCAGGTGGGTCCGGCATGACTTGCCTGTGGCAAATCCATGCTGACTGTTCCCAACACCTTCTCCATCTTTGTGTGCCACAGTTTGTTCCCAGAGGAGTCATTCCATGATTTTCCTTGGGGACTGATGTGAGGCTGACTGGCCTGTAGTTGCCCAGATCATCCTTTCAGACTTTTTTGAAAATGAGTGCACCATTTACCTTCCTCCAGTTATCAGAGATCTTCCCTCCATAACTTTTAAAATATGATAGAAAGCAGACTTGCAAGGACGTTGACCAGCTCTCAGCACTCAACAATGCAGCCCAGCAGGTCATGTGGACTTGTTTGGCATGAGTCCTCTGAAGTAATCACCGACTTGATCCTCAACCACAGCTGATTGCTACTGTCTTCCTTGAACTCTGTCTCTAAGCACAGGGGCCTGGGAGGCCTGGTTGGTGAAGGCTGAGGGAAATAAATTATCAAGCCTCTCGAGCTTCTCTGTGTCTATTGCCACCTAAATCACCCACCACCCTCAGCAAGAGGCCCACATTTTCCTTGGTACAGTTTTCTTGTTAACCCTATAGATGTAAAACTAGGTATATTGAATCATAACTCTTAAGTTATGGAGAAACAGCAGGGGATCCTTTCCTTACCTTGAGAGGGGCATAAGCTGACAGTCATTGGGGTTAGACACAAAACTGAGGGCATTTTTTGTTTAATGTCATGAAACATAAATATGCCATGAGAGTGTCATGGGCGTAGGAGGTTATGAAGAGCACTGGTCAGCCGTCCTTCTTGGAGGGGTCCAGAACCTGTTTACTTGCAGGACAGGAAGATCTAAGGTTTACAGACTTCAGTTCGACTTAAAAACGTATTTGAACTGGGCATGTGGTGGAGTGGCTAGCTAAGTCCAGGATGAAGGACACATTGTAAATACATGGCTATTCCATTTGTCTACTCCATGTCTACTTCAGCACATTGAAGATTTTCTAAGCTGATCTATGGCTTTGGCAAATCTCTGTTTCTACTGTCGTCTTTTCCTTTTTTTCCTACCTTTTCTCTGTTTGCACCTTATAGCCTTAATAGCATGAACTGTCACATATGATGTATTTGTTCAGAGCCCATAGTCATTTGGGATCTCTAGACACTTTAAAATTATAACAGTGATCAATAATATATAATGTGTATGCATTTAATAAACTATTATCACTTATACCACTTCTTGTACTTTATGTTATAGTTTTAAAGTATCTTTAAAAATTTATAAAATATTATGTCTAATTTATAGCACATGTACATAGAAACCTCCATAGGCTAATTTGAGATGCAAGGTTAGTCTGTTACAGCTTTTATAGGTTAGAAACCATTCCAAAATTAGCTTACTTTTTAACATCTGCAGGGCAGCACTAACACAAAAAACACACTATGAGATCCAGAAATATTCTGCATCATGGATAATATGTCAGCATCTGTTCTCATATCTTCAATTTTAGCATATAATGTTAAGATGAAAAGTATGTAAATCTTTTACCTTTTGGAGGTCTAGTTAATTTGCATTTAATTGAAAGTCCACTGTGCATGCTTAAAATAAAATGAGACTACAAAGCAATGCAGTTTTTCAAGCTAAAGCTGTGACCACTGACAGTTTGCTCCTCTTACGTGATGCACAGTGATGGCTCTTGCATCGCTCAGGATCAGGTCACCTCAAAAATCACTGTAACATTTTCTCACAGAAATTTGAGGAAAAACGCTGGGTGGAAATAACAATGTAGATGCTCTGCATTGCCCAGTAATCAGCGTGTGCAGCAGGAAAGGGGTAAAAGGTAGTGGGAAAAACAAGGGACTTTAGGGTTAAATGATGATGGAAAATGCCTCAATTTGAAAAGCATTTCTGTTTAGGATAATACTTAAGCAGCCATGTAAGTCTCTGTGTCTAGCCTGACCTGCTGGGGTCATGCTGTGGGGTCCTGAACCCCTGACAGAACAGTCGTGGAGGTAGCTGCGGCTCTTTGGTTTCTGTCTAGCCTCAGTAACTCTTTCTTTCGCTCAGAAATGAGCCAAGGAGTAGATATGGATGCCAGCATGTGCCTGTGTCTTGTAGCTGGCTGTGCATCTGCCCCAAGGAACATGAAAATACACCTGGGTCTGATAATGTAAACATTACTGTTGCAGTCACATGCTGCTCAGGTAGTGAAACCGCTTCACACAGTTTAGTCAGAGCACAGAAACGCTCCAGTCCTGACACCAGTTCTGTGTCATAGGCACTTCCAGCTGGGAATATGCAGCCGCTAGTCGCTACCAGGGAACCTGGATCACTTGTCAGCCAAGTGATGGACAGAAGGCTGGTCTTGCACAGAAATTGTGAAACTGAGTTCAGGTCTTCTTGTATAACTTTGACCAGGTGCTGTTCCTCATTTGGAAAATGGGGCTAATAATATTGGTATTTTCTGTTTAGCTTGTAAACTTTTCCACTACAATCTTAGGGTATGCATTGGCATTCTGACTGACAAAGTTCTCAGCCTCAGCTGGAATTTGTAGGCATTTAAAAAATAGAAACAGTCAAGGAGAAAAACAACAACGTAGCATTTGGCCATGTTGCTGGCAACAGCACTGTTCCAATACTTGAGATGAAACTTTGACTAATAACAAAAAAACTCTGCAGTATATCAGTATTTTGATAGGCTGCATGAATCTTTTCCCAATCCATTTGTCCATCATGCCAAGACCCTGACCTTGGACTTGCCTCATCACTATGGGCTTGCCTGGAGATCTCTGGATGGTGGCTGACCTTGGTTGCTGTCACAGACTTGATCCCCACCCACTGCTCTGACTTCCCTCAACCCCAGACCTACCTCATCCCCACAGACATGTCCAGCAACCTGGATTGCTGGCTGGCCCAGTCGCCATCACTGTTTTTCCTCTTGTCTCCTTGTTTGGGTGCCATGGGACTGCACCCCATCAGGGACTTTCTGCCCTGCCAGCCCCCCCTGCCCTTGTAGAGCATCCCATGGTTGCTACTTCTTGACAGCCTAGCTGTAAAGCAGCCAGCAAACGCAGCTGTATATTGAGCACCAGGAGATGCATGTGGGTACTTTTATTATAGGTGGTGCTACAGGTTTTTTTGGAACTGCTTGTAACTTGTTATGAACCAAATAATCCTCCCTTCTCTTTTAACTCTCTTCTTAAAATACATTTTATATATATTTTGTTTGTCCCCCAATACAGCCTTGTACTTTACTGCTTTGTGTATGCCTCAAAGTATAATAACAAGCTAATGTTTTGGATAATGTTTGAGCAGGAACATGGCTGCTTTCTATGTATTTATACTAAACCAAACATGCATTTGAGGATCAATAAATAACAGAAGTATGACCTCTGCCAACCAAAAAATGCCAAAATTACAGTGAAAAAAGGCCAAGTGTAGACAGTATATCTGGGCAAAACCTTTTTTATTGTCTAGCTAAATCAAAGTCTTTATCTGCTCTTCTTGCTCATTATCCTCTAGAACAATTATCCAATATATTGTGGATTGTTTTGGCTACATATATATTGTGCTATATATAGCCCAATATAATCTTGGGCTATACCTGTGAGAAAATCTATAGAAAATGTCTGCAGGTTTTTTGTTAAATGCTAAGATGTCACTACTTTATTTTCATTTATTAAAATGGTTAGTGTGTATGTGGAGATTAACTGTACTCTACTTAAGTTACAGTTTAATTAGCTTTATAACTTTTTGCCAAAGAAAAATTAGATTATCTCTTCCAAAGTTATTTTGTGCCCTTAGCTAAGACTGCCCACTGACTCCAAATACAAACTGACTGTAATGGGGCCATACATGAACTAATTTAACCCACTTAAATCTGGCTGGGCTTCAAAGCCAGCTGGTATTTTCCTTGCATGGCTTAGCTGAGAACTCCTCAGTCAGCAAAGCTGGGTCTTCCTGTTGCTCCCTCATAATCTGACACGGCATCTATCCATGGGCTTTCTGCACCACTCACCCTCTTTGAATAAATAGTGAGAAGCACTGTTTTTATAAACGAAGATTATAATAAATTTTGTTAGGAGTCAAATTCTGGATCTGAAAGAGCTCCCTTCTGTGTCTTGTGTCTGCTTTCATGGCGAATAAATTTAAAGGACTTATTCCTGTAGAAGTCCTGTTGTAACCTGTGACTGTAAACTGCATTACTATCAATATTTTTATCCATACTATTATCCTCATCAATATTTTTAAAACTTCTGATATTTCTATGTGTGAGTTTTGCCAAAACTCTCTGAATATCAAACTAATTTCTAGCCATCATTTTCTGATTACAGAGAAATACGGAAACATAAAAGGGTTATAGCAAGCAAATAAATTATTCTTTATAAAATGTTCTTATGTCTCTAACTCCATGGCCTAAATTTTAAAATGTCACCAATTATTTTGAATGAGATTTTGGGAGCCTCACCCGAGTTATAAATGTGCCTGGTTTTGAGAAGGTGCTACAATCAGAAAATATTAAGCAATCACCTTCTGAAAATCTGCCCCTTTGCAAGTATCTCAGACACAAAATTGAAATCCAGATACTTGAAACCACATGTTGATATTTGAAAATGTAAGCTAAGTATAGAAGAAATCCTGTTCCCATTGAAATTCTTCCTAAAATTGATTGACTTCTTTAGGGATAGTATTTTACAAGTTCTTAATGTAATAGTTGGTCAGCAAACAAGAAACTTTGTTGTGTTTTTTTTTTAAACAAGGCATAATTTAAGGATTTTAACTAGCAGAGAAGTTTCCCTTGAACATTTTCTATGCATCCTACTTCTCCCATTGAAAGCACTGTCCTTTGGGTTGTTTGTCTTCTTCATTAGATTAAACTAATCCACATGTATCTTAGTATATTTATAGGAAATATCATTGCTTCATGGATACCCTTCACTGATGACAGTAATTTCTATTTTTAGTTGAACAACATATTTACGGAGTGCTGGTGCAAGTGTTTAGTTTCAGATTTGTAACACAGTAAAGGTTTCTTGAGCCAACAGTTTTATGGACCTATTACTATGGGTGATAATGAAGATGTCAAATAATTGTGTACTAATTGTGTTTATTCCTACATTTCCAAGATTTATATACCTAAAATTCTGCCAGCTTCACTTCTCTGAACATGCACAGGGTTGTTTTTTTTTTGAGTTAACCCTCCAGCAAATATATGCCTATATTAAAAAAATAAGCAAATACCAATATACAATTATTTTTACAAAACCCGACAGACATTTCATTTCATTTCATTGCAGGCTACCCATTACCATGCCCAAAACATTAAATACCTATCTGGAGTAGAAGGGTCTGTCAGTGGAACTGTCTCCCATGAGTATTTTGGGAGAGCCCTCTAGTGGGAAAACAGGAGAGGTTTTGGAAGAGGGTTTTTTCTGTCACACCACGTGACTGGAATACATGATTGTCCTATGCTGCAACATCGGGAAAGAAAAAAACCGGCATTTTGCTAGAATAATCAGAAGTTAGATGCAAAAAAATCATTGTAGATCAGGCCAAGTCAGAGTGCTTAATGGAATTGTATAAAATGTGATTGTCATCTTCTGTGTGTCTTCATTCCTCTTTTCCTAAAGGAAAAAAAAAAAACCAGGTTTCTTATATTAGATTTTTTTTATAACAAGATCCTGCATATCTTTCCAAAAACAGCAGGTGGAAAATCCCTGTATATGAGTTGATTCTTCTAGGAAGAATTCAAATTCAAGATTAGCCTCTGAGAAAATTCTGTGTTCTTGCTGTGTCAAGACATATGAGCCTTACTAAAATCCAGAAAAAATGCATCCACTGCTTTCCCTTCATCTGCTACGATTCATCCATTCTGATAAGCTTCATCTTGCTCAGTGGCTGCAGAAGAAAATGTAAACATACTCTGTAAAAGGTGTTAAAAATGGCAAACTTTCATTTACTTCATATTACTATATGAGCTATTCACTCCAACCCTTTGAGCCTTGCTGTTCAGCCAGTTGTTCAGGCAGCAGACCATATCCCTGAGCGGCAGGCACACCCGCAGTGCTGGAGAGTGAAACTTCTCTGACCTTGGAAAAGACCACATATGACCACAGGTCAGATTCGACAAGGGTATAAACAGGGCCCCGCTGGAGGGCAAATTGAGGTGGTCCTCTTCCTCCTTGGAGCAGAAGGTCTGCAGCGGGGAACTCTTCCCTTGGGTCAGGACGCCGCCCAAAGTAACTCCTGCAGGGTTGGAGCCCTCATCTTATAGGTGTGTGACAGGTGCATTTTGGGTTACCATTTCTAAAGTTTAACAATTCTTAAGTTGGTTGTGTAGTGCTAATTTCCCCTTACATCAAGCCTGTGGTGGTTTACTAATGTTATCGGAGCTCTAACTAACTTTTTACTGAAAAATAAATCTGACTTTAACACCTGTTGGATTTGATTGTGCGTGCATCCGTTACATTTTAAATTGGCACAGTCGGCGAGATGGTGTTAATAGAGGAATTATTATGGGAGCAAGGCTGTAGCCCTTCTCCCCCAAGGTATGGAATAGGCAAAGAAGTGGTCCGAGACAGCAGCGGTTGAGGAGAGAACAGAAGGCGGCAAAGGATAATTCTGAAAAGCAATGGGAAACAGAGTGTTTGAAAGCAGAACTGAAACGAGAAAGAGCGCGGATGTGTCTACTGGAACGAAAAATTGAAATTACGCTAGCACAAGCAAAAAAGGCCCCGCCGTGTTGTCCGAATCCCGGGCACGGACACCGAGGACTGGGGCGGGGACGTCTGGGTAGACCCGGATGAACACAGCTGTGAAGAGGTTGAGGAATGAAGAAGAAAGGGACGTGCGGCCCCTCATCAAGACAGAACGGCCCGCGGGGCGGGGGGTGCGGGCCCCGAGGGCCGGGGGGAAGCTGTTACCGCCCGGGAGAAGGGGCTCTCGGAGCTCAGGGGGCGGCTGCGGAAGGCCGCCCGTCTTGAGGCGGCGCAGGGCAGAGGGCGGCAGGGGACACCGACGGCCGCACCGGCGGACCCCGGCACCTCCGGCCCCTTGCCAGAGGGCTGCCGGGCGCTTTGAAGAGACACGGCCGGTCCCCGCGAGACGGCGCTCGGGGGGCGCCAACCGCAACCTGCAAGCGAGCCCGCAGCCCGCACGCGCCAGCCCGGGCGGAACCACTACACAAGTAGGGGCGTTCCCGGGCGGGAGACGGGGGACACACACACATACACAAACACGCACTTATTTTTCCCGCAACCCGGGGGCTGAGTTACTTTTTCCGCGTTAAAAGACAGACAAGCACCGGTCCCCCCGGAGGTGTGTGTGTGTGTGTGCGCGGATGCGCGCCCGCGGCCCCCCCTCGCCCCCCGGGGGCACCCCCAGGCTTCGGGGCTCGGCAGCCGTCGGCGCCCGGCCTGGCAGGCAGCGCCGCGGGCTTGGCCGCCCTCTCCTATCCCCAGCCTCCGCGGCCGCGGGAGCCCTCGGAGCGTGTCCCGTCCCCCTCCCCCCGCCCCAACGCCGGTGGTTTTGGGAGAGGGCGGGGGGCACGGCCTCGCCGGCTGCCCGCCGCCCCGGCCCTCCTGGCGGCGGGGGGCTCCGCGCATCCTCCGCAGCTTCCCGCGGGGCCGAACCCGCCGGCGGGCACCGGGGCAGCCCCCGGCTCCCAGCCCCGGGCCGGCACAGCCCGCGGGCACCGGCGGCCGCTGGCCCGAGGCCGCGCGCTCCCCCCCCTCCACCCGGGATATATATATATATATATATTTATATATATATGTTGGGTTTTTTTATAGATATATATTTTTTTTTCCGGTGGGAGCGGGAGGTCGCGGTTGCAGCCGAAGCCGCCGGCGACGGCGGGAGGGGGTGTGTTGCCCCCTCCCGGGACGGCAGCCGCGTCCCCCCGGCGGGGTTTGGGCTCCCTCCGGCCCCGCCGCCC
>JANZLQ010000008.1:14413670-14432860 GCA_026212715.1 Elanus axillaris
GGGGGCTGCGTCGTTCCCCCCCGCGTCCGTGGCGGGGAGATAGGACCGTCCTCCCCCGGAGGATGCAGCTTCCCCCCCTAGCGACCGCGCTTGTCTTTCCCTTTGTAGCCCGGGGTAAGCGGGAGATAATGTGCTGCTTGTGCAGCTCGCTGTTCCCTGCTCTCAGTCTCTGTAGAGGCCAGGTTGATAACCGCGGCCTGCCGCCCTGTCCAGTGACCTTCTCTGAGAGAGCTCAGGTGCCACTGGGACGTTTTCCAGCATCCTGGGACCTTCTCAGTAGCATTTTCCCATAGACTCGTTGCACGTCCTTCTCAGTTGTTTTGAATATTTGACGTTCTCCTGTTTCCCTCCCCCTGAATAAAAATTGCATCAGTAGCACGCTTGGGAGTAGGAGCCCCAGAGAATGATTTGCCTGTTTATGAATACCTGCTTGGCCTCTAATCATAGCAGTCATGTGAGTAATTGGGGTTCTTCTGCAAATAGTTCATGTCTTCCTTCTCTGAATGATATTTTAGTGGAACTGAGTGAACTTGATTTTAAAGGTTTCATCTGCTGGAGGTATGGTGTCTGTAGACTTTTAGATCAAAGCATGCACTTGACTTGTCATTTTGAAACACTGTTGTAACATGTATGAATTAAATTGCTGGAGCTTGATTTGAGTCAATAGAACTAGAACTTATAAATTAATTCTAGTATTAACTTGCTTCTGAGATGTTTGGCCGCTGTCGATTTTACTCTGATGCTGTCAAATGGGGAAAAAAAACCCAAAGGTCATCTGCATTATGGCTTCGGTAGTCAATAGTTAACTATATATGTATGTATATGGTTTATGCTGAAATAACATGAAAAAGTTGTAAAATGCTGGGACATTTTTAGGAGACCTTCACTTGTGTTTTGGGGGGTGTGTGTGTGGTGTTCTTTTTTTTCCATAGCACCTAATCCAAACCACGCTGAAATAGATGAGTCTTGAACTTAATTTCACTGGACTTTGAATTAGGCCTGCAGCAAATTTTGCTGAGTGCCTTTATATAAAAGTTTGACCCTTAAGACTATGGTAGGATATTTTTTTTTCTTTCTTTTTTTACATACATCTTCTTGTAAAGGTGTAGTTTTGGGAAGGTGAATTAATTGTCTTCTTGGGTCAACATAAGGTAATATTAGAATAACAAAGCACATTGTGTCCTGTGGTAATAGATCCAACTAGTCCTCTGGTGCAGAATGCTCCCTGTTAGTCTCTTGGTGCTTTCTTGCATGAATATTCTGTTGATGCCAATCACCAGTTTGATACTTGTTCAAGAGGCTTGAAACAGACAATGTTTAACTTTGGAAAATCTTGTCATTTCCAAAATACATGTTGGTAATTTGAAATGATAAATCATACACACTTACCTCTCAGTTGGTCAGCAGCTGGAGATTGATATGTTAGTTTCAAACAGTTTACAAGGAGCCCTTTTAAATTTTGTGAAATCTGAACCTGGAAGTCTGCTGGTGGTGTGTACAGGAGGGCTTCAGTTAGCTTCAAAATCCCTTTATTGAGTAAATACATTAGGTTCTTTGGATTTTGCAGATCTTTATCCAAAATTAATTTATATAGTTTTTCTGCTCTTTCTTGAGTATATGCATCAGGAACTGAACTTTCACGAGTGAATAGTACAAGTTTCCTTTTCACAATATAAAAAGTATTGAAAGTTTGCCAGATACTATTTAGGTAGAGGTCAGTATAGTTCCTCAGTCTTTCCCCTCAAGTTCCATTCACTGGTGATACGTAATGGTAACTTCTTACTCTGGTAACAAACTCAGGTTGTTCCATGTTTCTCTGTTTGAATATTGAACTGTGATATCTGCTAGTGATAGTGAGCAGTTAAAGGGTGAAACTGGGATTTTCAGCTTTTGTGATCAGTGCAAGTTTCTGCTTTTTAGCACTAAAAGGACCAGCACGTTTCTGTTAATTTAATGTGGTGTGTGAGCAGTTCAAATGTGGTTCTCATGCTGGAAAACTATATTGTGGGGTAGAGAATTGCTGACCTGGAGGATGTTTAGTTCTCTGAATTTTTAACTTTGGGAGGAAGCAAGCAAGTAGGGACTGTTAAACTCAACTATCATTCAACAGTTTTGTGCAGAGTCCTATGTAACTGCATTATTCCAGTAAATGTTGGAATTGATGGAGAAGTATTGTCATTTCTTAGCAGTCAAATACTCTTGGGGCTGCTTCTGATCTCAGCTATCTGAAATGTGTGCCTACAGCCATACCTTCTGGCTGTATGAAAATTTCAGTGTGCAGTTACTTCTAAAGAACTTGCTTCTAAAGAACTAACTGCTCTTGGTGTAGTGGTAGTACAATGAAACCCTAAGTGCTGGTCGTTTGGAAGTGTTACCGTAGCCTGAAAATAATTTTTGACTTGTCTTTTCTTCTTGATGAAAAAAATAAAATTGTGCCAGCTGGTTTTTATCTCACGGCGCTTTCAGAAATCTTTAGCTGCAAGGTAGGCAGCTGAATTTCCTAACTGGACTAAGGAAGACATCACTGTATTAGATCATTATAGAGGTGTTGTCTCAGTAGTTTTAAGGGGAGAAGTGCACTTAAGTTACATAAATAGATTTTAAACGCATATATATATATGTCTGTATTTATGTGCTAGTTATCTAGAGCTGAGTAGTTAGAACATGCTTTCTTTTGCAAGTTGCCTGTTTCCAAGTAGCTAGCAGTTTTTAATCAGGATGTATAGGTTGCTCCAAAGGCTGTAACACCTGTATTTGTGAAACATAATGCTTCAGAACTAGAAGATAGCAGTATCCATAAAGATAGTTTCATTTCATAGTGAATTTTTATCTTTAAACTATTTCAAAGCCTTAGCAAGAATGCTAACATTTTAATGTAATTAAATGTGTGTTCGTATAATTGTATGGACTGGACGTCATTTGGTTGTTGGATTGCTTTCACATGGTGCCTCTGGGAAACACTGTTCATAGACGAGAATGTTTGGAACAGAGGGATGATAGAGGATTTAAGTTTTGGAATTTTTTGTTTGTTTGTGGTGGGTTGTTGGGGTTTTTGTTTGTTTGTTTGTTTTGGACTGCCTTTGGCAAAGTCTTGGTGATCCTCCATACAAACACTGCTTATCTGAGTTTGATCTTGTTGCAGTGAGGCAGAAACTGCAAATGCTACCATGCTGGAGCATTTACACAGTCCAGCTCTGCTTGAGGGGTGGTAGTTCTCTAGTAACTTTCTGCAGCTCTCCAAAGAGAGGCTGCTTTTGTGGTTTTGGAAGTAACTCTTTGAGCAGCTCAGTTTGGTGTGCAGAGAATTGCTAAATATGCACACAGAACCACTACAGATACAGCTATGTGAATGTAATACCAGCATAAACAAAGTGGCAAGAGGTTTTTTTTTTTTTTTTTGTGTGCTGTGGCTACTCTGTATTTGACTAGAGCTATCTTTTACATGTTCAACTTCAGTCAGCTCTATAAAGAAGGCATTTGTTAACAGTCATCATTGCTTGCCGACAGCAGTATGCTTAGTTTCTAGTGTTATATGCTTTTTCTTGTCCATGACATGGCTCTTGTAAAGTGTTTGAAAGTAACATTAAACCTGGACTATAATCTTATGTCTGTCCCTTCTAATTTCTATACTATCGAGGTCCTCACTGAGCCATATCTATTGTGATGGATTTCTTTTCTGCTAGTCCACTCGAGATCCTATATAAACTATGTTTATAATCCTTGCTGGAATATTAGGATCTGGCTTGGCAAAGTTCCAAGTAGGGATGTCTTTTTTTCATTTTTTCCTTGCATTTGTTTGAATCTCTAGCTGTGAAAAAACAAGCTCTTTTGTACTAATGCTGCACTGACCATTTTACCTTGTAAGACATTGTAGTATTCTCTCCTTTGCCCTAATTCTTTAGAGTGGAAAATTTTCTTTGTTTTAATTACTTTGTGTAAAATAGATTTAATTACAAATTAAAAAATTAAAATAAAAAATTTAAAATCTTCCACTGGCCCAATTACATCTTGATTAAGGCTCCCATATCTAATTTTTTCCACTTTGCTGTATTTATGTTTTTATTAAGGTTTGTTCATGTACTAAATCAGACTTGCAAGGAGGACTAAAAAATACCTAAAACAATGTATATGCAGTGTTTAAGCATACCCCATTAAAATGGCAAGGATTTTTGCATAGGTTAATTCTGTAATTGATCATGCTGTTGTAACTCCTTATGTCAGAGGGAATAAAACCCAAATTGTTTAAAGAGTATTTTGACTATATTTATCATTGAAATATTTCATGGCAAACAGTAAGTATGCTCTGGTGTTCAGTTATGCCTTCACTGTTCTATTTTTTGTTTTTCATGCTTTTCAACCTTTCTTTGTTAAATCTCATCATATTTTTTGGCTGTTTGGATCTTTGCTTACTTGTTAATACATTACTGAGTAGTTATCTTCAGCCAGTTACTTAAGCAAGGTAGTGAATAAAAAAGGTTAACAATGGTATAAGGAATATGCTAATAAACCAAGGTACTGAAAGAACAGAAATAAATTAAAATGAAAAACTTAGGCATTCTTTTCCACATACATGTGGCACACCATCCTACCAATAACACTCACTGGCCCACCAGGTTTCACTCTTGTTTCCCATGAGACTTCCTAAGAAGTTCAAAAGAAATAGATGTTTCCCTTCATTTTGTTAACACTTTATATTAAGCTATTTATAACTAAGATAAATAAAGCACAAATACATGTCATTGGTATGTCACTCTCTTAACACTAGTGAAGTTACTCTTCTACGTCTATTATGAAATTTGATAGTTTGTTCACCTGACTCATGGAGAGCTTCTGTATTTGAGAAGTTGAGGTTCCTAACTTAGTGCTGATACTACTAAGCTTCTGTGTAAAAATACTATGACAGAATTAAAGTATCGATATTATAAGGTGTAGTTGAAAGCAGAATATAAAGAGGAGAAAATTGTTCCTGTTACAGGAAACCTTTCTTGTTCTTATGCTGAGCATCAGCAGCGAAATGGAACCCCTTGGCTGCATCGCAAATCATAGAGATGCTATGATGATTTTGCTTTTGCTTTCTGCATTGAATGTGTGTTGGACAACCAGCAAGCTGACAGCTGTTCTGCCTCATGAGAGCTGTCTTGAATCTAGAGGTGACATTTTAAGCTGCTGGTTATTGGTTGCAGCTATATGAACATGTCAGATCTGGGTATCGTGATAATTTAGATGTATTGTAATGACATCAGTAACTGAAGTAACAGCATTGGAGGCTGTTGCATTCCTCAGTGTGTTTCTAGTAAGTACTGTTAAAGAGTTAATGAAAGTGGTCCTTCTCATCTACATTATGTCTCAAGATAAAAGTGGGATCTTGCTGAATTAGTCCGTCATTAATTTTACTTACTGAACACTGTAGGTTTTTATATTTTTTTTTTTTTTTAGTAGCAGCACAACAGAATGGTATAACTGTCTAAATTAGACTAGCTGCTCTGCTGAATTTGCAACGGACATTTTTCTGTACCCACACAGCCCCCTGCAAATATGAAGCATGTCTCTCAGCCTTCAAACATAACCATGTCCATCTTGGTTAATGTCAGGAACTGAGCAGTATTCTAGGGAATTATAAATACTAATCTTTAGGCAATAAAACTAGACTCTGAAATTTAGGTTGTAAATTCTCAGGATCAGAGTTATGACACATAACGTACACCTACATGCTATTTCCTTTACAGAACGACCACTCACTGCCTGGAGGACTTCAGACATGCTTTGCTGTTTCAATCTATTGTGGTAGTTTAAATTTTTCAAGGAACTCGTTTCAGGACTTAGAGCACCTTTTTGGTCTGTACATTCACTTTTAGAAACAAAGAAAGAGACCCCTCATGTAGTTTCTTTTACCATCTTGAAGAAGTAGTGTGTGTGCGCTAGCTGTGTCCAAAATGACATCTAGGTTGAGGGTCGTTGCATTAGTTTGAAATAAAATTGGTAAAATACATCTGAAATGAGCAAGTAGTGTTTTTGTTACTTTATGGAAGGTTCTGTTATGTCCTCACTCCTCTCCCTCTCCCAAGCACACTTTTTCCCTTAAGAGAGTAACTGTGTTCATTTTGTGAAAACTGTCAGATAACAGTTTGACAGATTCATCATGGGAATTTCTCCCCCCCACACACCCCAGCTGGCAAAAGGGTTATGTACCCTATAGTTAAACACTACATACATATATCTCCCTTTGGGAATTTTCATACATTTTCCAAACACTTTCACCAGAGGGTAGACTTTGGAATACTAGCTGTTTTTTTTTTTCTCCATAGAAAAGGCATGTAGAAGAGTGTGGATTTAAGTTATGTTGCCAAAAAGCATAAAAAAATCAAGTTCATTTTCTATGTAATGGTTGCATTGTTGTCTAATAACTGTAAAATTTAAGCAGCAGTTTATTTTGCCGTGCCAGTTAGATTTTTAGCAAAACAAAGGATTATCCACTTGTTAAACTGATTTCTGTGGTGTTTACTACAGCACCATAGTACCAGGTCTGCACCAAACACTGTAGATAATACTTTAAAAAAAAAAGTGTCCAGAAATAATTACTCTTGTAAGGCTCCAGTTCAAAGGGGTTACTTTGCTTTTTAAGAACTGACTTAAATGAAGAATTGCAGTATGAAGAACTTCATAGCACTGGAGATGTGTGTTTTTTCTGAGAGGAAGGTATCTGGGTTTAAATATTTCAGACCTTTCCTCCAGCTAAACAGTTGATAATTTAAAAGGCTTCAGCCTGGTATATATGTAGGAAACATAGAATATGCATCTTTACTCATTCTGTGCTTTGTCATGTTGGAAAATGTTACTCGAGTAAGTCAGACTGGAGTAAGATAGGCGATGTTAACAAGCTATTTAAATATGTGAATTTTTCAAGTATATTAGCAACTTCACAACTATCATTCTTGAGTCACCTTGTCGTTTTTTAATTCCTTGCATTTCTTCCTTCTTGGTTTTTTGGAGGTTGTTTTGCTGTCAGTGTGAGTATTTGAACAGGAGTCCTAGTGGCCTTATATTCAATATTTGCTTGATGGAGAGCTCAGGGCCCTACTGGGGAGACCTGCCCAAAGTTCTCAGTTGATAGTGGAATATTTAGTCCAACAGAAACTTTCAGATCTGCCTTCCCTTTTGATACCTTTTACATTAAAAGCACTTGAATAAACAGCATGTTTTGTCTTCATTTGAGTATGCGTTTTTGTACTTAAACACATTCTTAGGCATTAACCTGGCAAAATATGTCTTCATAATGTATGCAAAGTTTGTGTTTATTCTCTCTTAAGGCTTGAGAGGTATTTACTGGATGCTTCTACTCAGTATCTTTTAAAATGCTACTTCTGCAATATTTATGTACAAAGGTATTTTGCTGGTTTAGCTTATCTGCCTTTCTTAATTATTTTTAGCTATTTTGGCAAAGTCTTCCTAAGTTGATATAAGTTCAGGTGTTAATAAGGGATTTTGTATGTACTGCTACAGCAGTAACATTTTTTTTCAAACAACTTTAGTATGTATTCTGTATCCACTGCATTTGTAAGTTAAGGCTGATGCATGTAATTGCATGGTGATTATAGAAATCAGAGTGGGTTCTCAGAACATATTTAGTATTTTATATTTTAAAATATGTAAATCTGAGTATTGGAAACTGATAGATTGAGTGGTGTTTAATGAATTGCAAAGTATTTAAGTAAAAAAAACAAACACTATTGTACAGAGAAGGGAGTCCTCTTCAGCCAAATTACTTTCCCCTTCTCAAACGTTCATTATTTTAAAAGAAATAGATTTAAGGCTTAAATTTACTCAACAACTTCAGCTTTCCTCTTCTGCTTTATTTTCTTTATTTGAAATGGTAATTTCAAATAATGACTGCAAAAGCAGATGGGATCAGGAACAAAGGGATTTGAACTTTTCTGTGAGGTTTTTTGCAGTTGTGAACTCTTGCTCCTACAATTGAACAAAATATTTGATTGGGTATTACTTTCCTTTTTGAAGGTTTTTTTCTGGTGGTTAGCAGTTGGAGCTATCCAGATCATCCTGTCTAGAACATGTAGACCTCTAGCAAGAGAATTCATCCCTCTATGCCTGTATTAAAATACTGTTTATAAAAGCAGGATTACAAGAGCAATATCCCTTGCTTAATATAGGGCAGTAGACAGTGCATATTCTCTAATACAGCACAGACTCTGCAAAAAAGCATTACTAGAGGTAGACACATTTAGCATTACCAGTTAGGATCATATATTCAGAAAGTGGGTGTAAGAAAACGTGCTATGGTGTTTAATAGTAGCAGGAACTGCGATGTACTTGCTGCAGTGGAATTGAGTTCAGATTACTTGTGCCAACTGGTTTTTGTTTGTTTGTTAGAGAAAACATGAAAGAGAAAACAAGAGGAGAAATTTATGAGATTACTGATGCTTACTTATCACTGCTTGCAGCACATGCCTACAAAAAGTTGAGGGGGTGTAGGTATGGGATTAAAAAGTTGAGAATTGTTTTACATCTTTCAATGCAGGTGAATGTTTTTCTAGTAGCCAAATTTTAGCGCAAGAATGAAGTTATGTCTAAACTTCTGTCACAGTTCAACAAGCAGATTCCATTTATGTTTAGGTCTGTGGTGTACCTCACCATGTTCACATTAAGCTGAGGTTTCAAACCTGTGTCTAACAATTGAAAATGTGTGTCATGCATCGAACGCTAGAATTGAAATACAAATTTATTTTTAAATTTGAATGCAGCTTAGACTATTTGAAATGTGTAGGTAGTATTCTGATTTTTCTCATTTTTCTGGATTGTCAGTTAAGGGCCTTTCTCTATTAATCTTATAATCTGCAAGAATATAGCATGATATGTACTGTATGATAAGTCCTTGTGCTACACAGTGTATTTTGCCGCCATCAGCATGGATTCCTCTCCTGCTTTCTTTAAACTGATATCACTTAATGATGACTAGAAGAGCATAAAATCCAGCGAGGTTTAGAAAAAACTGATAAAGCTAGCTAAAAATGGGTGAAAAGTCCATGTATGTACAACAAAGATAAAGCATGCATATTCCATGTTATTCACGCAAAAAGGTTGCTATTCTGTAAGAAAATACTGTCAAGTGAGAGAACATAAGAACTTGTTTATCAGAAGAACTCAAGGCCGTTATAATCCAAACCAGCAGATTTTGACTAAACCAAAGGATGGAGCATTTATACACGACACTTCAGAACTCAGTTTGAATGAAAAAGTAGAAAGGAATTGCTTTAAAAAAGGCAGCCCTCCCCAAAGCCATTAATGATAATATCCAGAACTCTTAATGGCTATAAAGAACAGAAATTTTCAGGCAGGCCTCCTGTATTCACAGTTCTGTTAAAGTTTAAATTTCTTTCTTGCTTCATGAGACCAGTTATTCCTTTCTTCCACTGCTTCAGGTTGCTAGCAATTGAATTTTAGCATCATCTTAGAAAAAATAAAAAAAAAAAACAAAACCAAAGCCTTTTGTAAGAGTCTGAAAAGCCGTAAAAGATCAGACTATAACCTTGTTAAATCTATCTAAAATACTAGCTACAGAAACAGGCATGGTCTTCACAATTATGTGGAGAAAATATCAGTTTGTGTTTTTTTTTTCAAGTTTTGAACAGCAAATATAGAAGAGGGCACTTACGTTTTTCTAGTTGCTACATAAAAAAGGAAGTCAACCTTTGCCTGTGTAAAGATCATTTGCAGTTTAATTTTAAAACATGAAAAGAAATCACATAAAATCATACTATCAATTTACAAAAACATTTTCTTCATCTCACGCTACCACAAAATGCATTGTATTTATTATTGCTTAATTAGCATCAATTTGAAGTAATTCCTCTGTTAGTATTTCTCAAAAAATAGTATTTGTTAAATAGCCAAAATAAATACAGAGTTTTGCCTTGAAAGCATGTAAGTTCTTCCTGTTGTGTACAGTGGAATTCCTATACTTACATATTGAATAATAATAATAGAGTACACTACAGTTGGTTTGCATTGTTCATATGTGGTTGTATCGCATACAGAGTGATAGATTACAGTGCCACAGGTGAAAGTGAATTTGTGTTTTCAAAATGAAAAATACATTTATGTACATTTTTATTGAGGATATTGTCTTGAGAGTATCTTGGAGTTGGGTGGATGGATTCAAATTCTGAGGTCATTCTGGAGTGGACAGCGTTGCTAAGGTTTCCAAAATGATCATGGTGGAGAGAGGTGAAAGCACTAATTGTTCATTATTTTTAAACAGCTTTCTTTGGGTTTTGGGGGTTGGTTTGTTTGTTACACCTTTTGGAGTCTAGGTGGCTTTCCATACAAGATTTTCCATTTTCTACTGTGCTTGTGAGAGTGGAATTACTTTGGAGTGAATTTGAAATAGTCACTACTGTAGGAGCTGGAGAATTAAAGTACATTGCAATAGCTAACAGCAGTGGGTTTTAACTTCTAGACTGACTTGGTTTTCTTTCTTTTTTTGTTCCTCACTAAATTTTGAGTGCAGGTGTTATCATTTAAATCAGTTTTAGCAGATTTTGAACAGTGACAGCTGACTGTATTATCAGCTGAGAACCAAATTTATGGAAATTGAAATAAAAAAACTCAGCTTGTAATGTTTTACCTGATTTTTGTGGAGAATAGAGAGGAAAAGAATTGAGGATTATCATGTGAAAATTGTCCCCTCTCCCCAAATTCTTTTCCTGTTATGACTATAGATAGATAATACAAAAATAGCACACTAATTTTCTGAGGCATGATGCAGCTTGAAACTGGGAGAGGACTGAATATCTCCTGTAGTGACACTGAAGTTGCATTAAGGAACAGTAAAAAAAAAAAAAAATTTTGCAAATTCAAGCACTGAGAAGTTAGGAAGTGCTGGCCTTAGGGCCTCCTCATTGCAGGCTAGGATGAATGCTCTGTTCAATATTGGGCTTTCAGAAAATCTGCTCGGATGATGTGCTCAGGTGCTAGCAGTGTAAAAAGGACCATGCAGTCCTACTGCTCCCACTGTAGGAGGTTATGTGCCTGCTTCCAAGATGACTTTGTGCTTGGACAGCGTTTTCTTCTGGATAAAGAATTGTTATATCTGAATGGGGGCAAACCAGATATAACAGTTGAAGGAAAACATTTCTCAGTTTTCCATTGGTGTGCAGTCTTGTTTTTTGATTAACAGTATGTAGTTGCATTTTGTTGGTTTAGTGTGTGTGGGTTCTTCTGGAATGTAAACTGATTGTGAACTCCCATCTTCTGTGTCTATAAATAATGCAGACTAATACAGAATACTGTGGTACACCCTGTAGCAGCTCAGGTTGCTTTTACAGCATGAAATTCTGCTATTGCCTGCTTTCTAGAGGATGCTGAGTTATGTTTGAAGCTCTGACCTTTAACTTCAGAGCACCTGTGCTGGGTGCAGGCTATCCAGAAGATCTCCTGAGGATGGATGCTGACAGAACTGCTTCCTTTGCTTGGTGGTTACGTTTGCACTGAGGATGTTGCTTGCTGTGCAGGAGATAGTTTATTCGGGGAGAGGAATTAGGTAGTGTGATATGGTGATGGATTTTGTTTCTTCTGCCTGGTGTCTAAAATACATGTGATTCCAATTATCAACATTCAGTTAAGCTTCAGCATTGAAATTTCATTTGTTTTAATGTGGAAGAGGTTGTGAACTGCTGTTTTATTCCCCTGTTCTGACTAGTGGACTTCTGTGCTAGAACAGTATTTGTGTGATACTTGTACTCAGTGCAACTCCCTGACCACAGTTTAATTTTACTTATTTCTCAGTTATTTTTGCTAGAGGGAATGTACAGTTAGGATGCATAAGTGCAATTTTTTTTTCCTTGTTGTAGTTCTTTAAAACACTAGTATTAACTTTGATCACCACCCAAACAAGCCAGCTGTCTGAATCACATGACCAGTGTGCATATGTTAAATCCTGTCTGGTTTTGCAGGGTCTGAGGTCTTCCTTTGGTTTATGCTAAATAATGGGATTAAATTGTTTAAGAAAATGCTGCTGTTCTGCTTGATAAACCAGTGTGACACCATTTCATTAGTTACTGGCTTTGAATAATGAAGCGTGAAATGGTTTTCTGCAGTATTCTCACTTGTTTTGGCAGGTTTTATTCTGTAACACCACTACGAAGTTCATTGTAGATTACTATTTGTGAAACATTATAATAAAATTGTATCAGTTCTATTAAATAATGTTCTACTTGATGTGGATATACAGCTTACCCCGTTCTAAGTTCTTTGTTGATGTGCATGAGACCATCAGCTTCTATGCTGAAGTGCTCCATACTTAATTTTAGATGGAATTTAGATGTCTAAAATGGGTAATGAACCCCTAAACTTCCCTTCATTGTCTGTGGCCCTCTTATGGAGATTTCTGTAATAATATTATATGACTGCTTTTTCCTTGTTTTCGAAATTCAGTTTTTTCAGTTAATCTGCTTTTTATGGTGTTCAGATGTAGGTAGTAATAAAGATTCTTAATATATATATTTTAAAATATAATTAAATATATTTAAATATATATTAATTTGAATTTTTTTATAGCATAGATCACTTATGCTGCATCACTGTATTCATTTGTAATTAGGTAGGCTGACTTTTCCCTGTTAACAGTCACTCAGTATTACACGCAGAAGTATTGATTTCATCATTGGGAAATTACGGAAATATTTGTTGCATTTTAAGACTATTAGGCAGTTGAGGCTGTTTCATTCCACATAGTTCATTCTAGTTTGCTGTGAGGTGCTCCATACAATACTATTTGGAAATATTCTAGACAGTTGCTTCTCTGGAAATAAAGGTGATACTTAGCAATCTTACATATCTGGACTCTGTCTTAGAAAATACCCTGAGTGTTTTTCAGTTGCTTTGGTAGGAAATGTTTTGGTCCTCTATATGTATTGGTCATACTAGTTTCAGACATAATTTCTGTAATTTAATTGCTTCTGGGTTTTTTTACTATTTTTATTTTTTAAATTAATCTATTTGCAGATGTGATGCAGATCCATCTGCCCTAGCTAAATATGTTCTGGCTTTGGTAAAGAAGGATAAAAGTGAAAAGGAACTGAAGGCATTGTGTGTTGATCAGCTGGATGTATTTCTTCAGAAAGGTATGGTCTTCATCATAACAATTAAGCTTGAGTGAAAAGTCTGTCTTGTTTAATTCATTCAAACAATCTTTTACCATAGAATCATGCGTTTGTCTCTTCATTAGCTTTGTTACTTTGATGTAGGTAATTCAACTTTCCTGAAGTAATTTGTTTTAAAAAACAGGTATATAGCACAATATGCATATATTAGGTATATGTTTTGTGTCTGTGGTATTTCTGGAAGAAAATTATGAATGTTTAGAGTTACTGCCAGAATTATAAGTATTGGAGCTCTGCATATACTCCAGAAATACTCTTCTGTATGTTTTAATAAAAGACATTACATAATTCAAGGATTGAAAACCTTTGCGAAACATTGTCATTATTGACATGTTTCTTGACTCTATAAACGTCCTTTTTAAATATAAAATTAGCAGCAGAGTATTTAAAAAAAATACTGTTCTTTTTGGTGAATGCTGATTGTGGGTGGGTTTTTTAATTAAATCAAATGTTAACTGAAGTTTTGAATAATGGATATTTTTACACTCTTTAATTTTAGAAACTCAGATATTTGTGGAAAAACTGTTTGATGCTGTGAATACAAAAAGCTATCTACCTCCACCGGAACAGCCATCGTCAGGAAGCCTGAAAGTAGAATTTTTTCAGCACCAAGAAAAAGAGACAAAAAAAGAAGAGGTAGGCATTGATTTTATTTTAAATATATGTCTTTTTTTTTTCATTCCTGTAGTTTGATTATGTAGCTCAACTTCATCATGTTTATTTGTTTATTAATAATAGTCCCAAAACAGCATTAAAATGTCAGAAGATTTGTGCTGCACAATTTTCCTAAACATATGTGGGTGCTTCAAAGGTGAATCAAAGTGGTTCTGACTAGGCAAATATAAATTAAGTTATTGAGTAGTGAGGAGTTGGAGTGCAACCTACATTAGTTCTTTGCTCCGGATTGCTGTTGTAATTATGCTGCCTTTTAATTCAGCATAAATCCAGGCTGCAGTTCCAAATGGCAGTCCTCATTCCTCCAGCTGCTTGATCCAGATAACATCCTTATTCTGACACAAGTGTTCATGTTGTTCTTATGAGCCAGAAGAGTAGGTTTGCCCTTTTCAACAGCAGCCTAGGTTTGGCTGCATGAAAGTGTTTTAACTGTGATCTGAACCAGTTAACCTGCTGATGAAGAAAAGACCTTACTGTTTCAGTCGTTGAATATTCATGTCTTCCCAGATCTGTCACTGCACCGCAGTATGGATTTTTGTCCACCTGTAGCAAAACCAGATGTATTTTTAGTGCAGCACAATAAGTATTGCTTATTTTGCTTTATTTTCTCCTAACCCATGCTTTGAATATTCCTAGAAATAGAAATCATAATACATTATGAAGATTCTGTAATTGCATTAGGTGCAAAAACATTGTTTCAGTTCAGTGTCACTGCTGACTCTGCTCAGCATTTTGAGTTTTTTGGTTTTATTTGGTTGTGCAGAAGTCTCCGTTACAGTGTACTCCTGTTTTGATCTAATGTATTTACTTTAAATTCAGATAGTTAAAGAGGAAGAGCGAGATAAAAAGTTTTCTAGGAGATTAAATCACAGCCCTCCGCAGTCAAGTTCTCGGTACAGAGATACCAGGTAATAAATTCTGCTTAACCTCTTGTATTATATCAGTAATCACATGGATTTGGATTTTTATGGTGTTACTAAATTAAATATTTTCTTTCTGTATGGTCACCTAATAAGCCTAAAAAATAAGACTTTTATTGCTTTTATGAATATGTAGTTAAATGATGAGTATATAAGTGACAGTGTAAGCTGTCTCTTGAGTTGTGCACAACTATCACGTTTTAGTTTTATGATTAGTTTTTATGTTAGATTTGTGGTTTACATTACAACACTTGCTCTGCTCAGTATTGAGATTGAATTGTGATAATTTTAATGTAGAAGCGTTCCCTTTAGTAACTGTTACCTTTTTGGTGTTTCCAGCTTGGAGAAGCTGTGATATTGGGCAGAAACAGAATTTTACATACGTTTTAAAATCCTGTGGATGGTAAAAGTAAAATGCATAAACCAAATTAAAAAAAATATAAAAGTCTGAGAAGAAAGGAAGGGCCATAGTTAGATTCAGTTTGTAGCTTTTCTCTGAATTTTCCATTGACATTTCTTGAGGTTTTAATGGTAGTTAAGGTTTTAAATTATGGCTTCATAATTCTTTTAATTAACTTACAAAATTACATGTTTAGAAGCCGTGATGAAAGGAAAAAAGATGAACGTTCTCGGAAGAGAGATTATGACCGAAATCCTCCCAGAAGAGATTCCTATAGGGATCGATACAACAGAAGAAGAGGGAGGAGTCGGAGCTACAGCAGGAGTCGAAGCAGAAGTTGGAGCAAAGAGAGATTGCGGGACCGGGACCGAGACCGGAGCAGAAGCCGGAGCAGAACACGAAGCAGAGGTACCAACAGTTGGTCTCTAAAATACGGTGAATGTTGCCTACAAAATTTAGACACTAAACTTCAACACTATGTTCAAAATGTACCAAAATTTCTTCTATTTTTCTTGTTTCTTTCTTCAAATTTAGGTTGGTTTTCTGTGGAAATAAGGCCTATGTGATTACCTTTTCAGTGCTTGTTTCCCTCCATTCTTCTCTAATACCTTTGACTGTATTGGCTACTTTTAAGCAATGTTGTAAGAGAGGCAGAAAAATCTGAGTTAATTACATTCATTAAGTTTTAGAAAACTCAGAATCTGTTTTGGGAAAATACAGAAATTAATACCCATCTATGGAGGTAGAACTGGCAGAAATTACCTGTTTGACAGCAAATGACTTGTCAGGCAGAACGGTACAGCTCTGGTTTTTTTTGTCTTGTCCCCTCCTTGGTGTCATAGGGAGGGGCTGAAATTATTACAGTAAATATTTGCATTTGTATACATATCTGTAGGACTTAAGGGTTCAGTAGAATAGTTTTTCAAATTAAGCTTATTTAAAACCAAAGCTGTTCATTCAGCTGAAAAGAATGCGTTTTCCCCCAATAGTTGTTACTGAGAAATTGGAAAAGAACGTTGAGAGTCATTTTATATCTTTACTCTGTCTTAGACTATGTAGAGGTAAAAATAGCCTGGTTTAAGCCTGTGTATTATTTATTTTATGTAGAACGGGCCTTGGTAACTGAGCCTTAAAAGCAGGAATGTTTAAGTTCCTGAAAATATGCAAGCAGATTTTTTCCAAGCAACTTATGAACAAGCAAGTTAAATAGTATGCAGCAGTTTAACTAAAAGATTACAGTGTGATTAAATCTTAATTTAAGGATTATTTTACATAAACTGCAATGGTAATACCTTAGAGACAATATGTTATAGTGAAATCTTTGTTTCTTTTTCTAAGCACATTAAGAGAAGCCTTTTTACCCATACTTATCTGCCATTTTAAGGCATTTTTATTAAAGTTCCTTTAACGTGGGGTTATTTGAGTCTACCAACTTACCTCATGACAGAACTCTTCTGTCTTCATCTGGACACTTACTGTTTATTTGATGGTAATATTAGAAAATTAAGAGAATAGTCTGTACGTAATCAGAATAAAAGGTCATGTTATGGCTGTTTGTGCAGGAGTGTCACACACCTGTCAAGCACTATTATCTCTTCAGTCATGACAGAGCTTTGCATGCGGTAAATATATGCACTTGGATGCAGATAAAATGAAGATAAACAACATGAAGATACAACAATAAGTGTCTTGAAACGTTAAAGATGTGTAACTTTTATAGTGTTTTCAAGTCATGGTTACCTTTTTCTTGCCCATTGCTTCCCTTTATTCAGAATAACTTTCCATCTGAAGTTCTTAGAATATATACATTAATACAGAAGATGTACTCTGATTGAAGTTAAATAGGGTTTCTGCTTTACTGTGGGTATGGCTGTTATTAAAATATCCCAGTGGCTGACTATGTAATTTTAAGATAATTACTTTTCTGATTAAACCTTTGGAATGTAGAATCATGGAGTAGTTGAGGTTGAAAGAGACCTCTGAAGGTCCTGTAGTCCAACACCCCTACTCAAAGCAGATGAACTGGAGCAGGTTGCTCAGGATCCTATCCAGTTGGGTTATAAATAACTCCGAGAGTAGAAACTCCACAAGTACTCTGGGCAACCTGTAGAACAATTCAATTGTCTTTTTTATATTTTGAGTTGAATTGATGTGGAATAAAGATAAGATACTTACACGGGTTAGTGGCTGCTTCTGGTGAAAATGTGCAGAAGGAATCATCCAATAGAACTTTTTTTTTTTCCTCTTTTTACAGAAAGGGATTTAGGAAAGCCAAAATACGATATGGATAGAACAGATCCATTAGAGAACAATTATACTCCAGTTTCTTCTGTGACAAATATTTCGTCTGGCCACTACCCAGTCCCTACACTGAGCAGCACTATTACTGTTATTGCTCCTGCTCATCATGGAAATAACACTACTGAAAGCTGGTCAGAGTTCCATGAAGAGCAGCTGGACCACAACTCCTATGGAAGACCTCCGCTGCCAAAGAAACGCTGCAGAGATTATGATGGTAAGTCTGTATTTTTTTAATTGCTTCCTGCAGCTGTGATTGGGCCCTTTCTGAAAAGATTGCAGTAATTTTCCTTTCTTTTCCTTACCTTCTCTAATACTGTGGGCTTTCTGTTACACAATTCTTGAATGCAAATTTAATGCCACTTTTTATTAACTTAGCTTTTAGACAGCTTTATTAGTGTTTGTATATTTTATTTACCAGAATTATTTTATATAGATGAAAATTAGTATATTTATATTAAAGTTATTAAAAAAAATCAAATTTTACCCAGATTTTCTGTCTTGTGTTCAAGCCAAATACTGTATTTGATAGTTTTGGCCATGATTAGCACCTTACTGACCACATAATTTTTATTCCATCCTAAGAGATAATTTTTAACCAGAAAGGTCTAGAGCTGCAACTTCCCAGGCTCATGTTAACCCATTTTTTCCATGTAGGTTTTTCTTAAATTTGGGTGGGGTTTTGTGCTTATCTGTGTCTTAAACATTTTGCATGTCTTGTGCCAAAATTCATACAAGAGGCTGCTGCAGTTGGCAGTGTCCTAGCTAAATTCAGCCAGTCAACTTGTTAGCTCAGAAGAGTTTAAATTTCCCCCTCAAGTTTTTTCTGAGGGTTTTTTTGGGGGGTGAGGGGGCTGGGTTTTTGGTGTTGTTGTATACCACAATGATGAGTTTAAGATCTAGGGCAGTTTACATTCAGAACTCTGATTATAGTAGAATTGTTCTTGTAAGTGAAGAAAATGGGAGGCTGAGCTCTCAAGTGTTGGCAGAGTTGTACTTGTGAAGAATAGCGTTGCCAGTATACTCTGGAATGAGTAGAGTTGTGAAAGTGTAGTTCTGTTTTGAAGTTTTCTAATGCATGCTGAGCTGCAGAACGTTCTGTCATGTAGCTCCCACCACTACAGGTTTTTTAGAAAGGAACAAAACATGCAGGCTAGTATACTTTTGAAATAACATCTCCCGACATCACACTGGGACTTTGTACCTTTAACAGTCTGTCTTCTGTAGCAGCTTATTATTTCCGATTTCTGAGTATGAAGCAAATAGTAATATGTTGGAAATCTGTGATACAGTTGTCCTCAAATTTTTACTGGTGGCTTTTTTTTCCCCCCTATGTTTCTGACCATTACTAAACTCTCCCAGTAGATGTCTCTTCCATTTGCTTTTCTCATGGCTGTTTGTGTATTCTAAATTCACAAGCTCATCCCTCTCTTCAGTGGCTAACTGGTTCCAACATACTGTTCTTACAGTCTGCATATTTTCTACTTGACCCTCTACAGAACTTCAGTTTTTCTGTACAATTTCAATTTGTATGTTCTATAACTCTTCCTGAAGATGAGGTAGTACAGACTGCAATTCAGCATCATTGTTTGAGGAACTGTACACTCAACTTTCTTCCTATTTTGCTGGAAGATGTTTTGACGTTTTCTCCCATATTGCACTGATTTGTATTGGGGTTTGTTTTTTTTGGGGGGGGGGGGGGGCTGTTGCTAAACAGATAAT
>JANZLQ010000008.1:14432960-14476075 GCA_026212715.1 Elanus axillaris
TTTTTTTGGGGGGGGGGGGAGGGGGGCTGTTGCTAAACAGATAATCATAGAATAATAGAATGGTTTGGGTTGGAAGGGACCTTTAAATGTCATCTAGTTCAATCCCCCCTGCAGCGAGCATGGGCATCTTCAACTAGCTCAGGTTGCTCAGAGCCCCATCCAACCTGACCCTGAATGTTTCCAGGGATGAGGCACCTACCACCTCTCTGGGCAACCTGTGCCAGTGGCTCAACACCCTCATTGGAAAAAATTTTTGCCTTATATCTAGTCTGAATCTACCCTCTTTTCCATTGAAAACCATTACCCCTTGTCCTATTGCAGCAGGCCCTGCTAAAATGTTTGTCCCCATCTTTCTCATAGGCCCCCTTTAAGTACTGAAAGACTGCAATAAGGTCTCCCCAGAGCCTTCTCTTCTCCAGGCTGAACAACCCCAACTCTCTCAGCCTTTCCTCATAGGAGAGGTGTTCCATCTCTCTGATCATTTTGTGGCCCTCCTCTGCACCCGCTCCAGTGTTTTACTTGCATGTAAAAGAAAAGTAAATATATATTCATTTTTATTTATATATGTGTATTTAGTATTTAAATATATATGTATATAAACAGATATCGAGTACATATATATGTAAATAACAAAATCTTTTGCTCTTACATAATTGCATTAAACTATGGGAAAATACTCTTAATTCTTCCAGAAATAATTGCAAAACAGAAAAAAGAATTGAATTGAACTTTCTCATGTTGGAATTTTATAATAATAACTTCTAACTTTAACAGGGATTCTCAATCCAAGTTTCTGCACTTTTTACTTAGAAGCACTTCATTCTTTGCTTTCACAGTTTGTTATAATTCAGTGCAGAATTAATTCTTCAAGAAAAAAAATATCTAACTCCTGTGTTTACTCTGGCAGAATGTTGCTGCAATCTTCCTGTGTGCTGACTGTTAAAATAAAGTTAAATGGTTGGTTTCATTTTCTCATATAAATTTCTGCTGATATGTGAAGCTCTTAATTTACAAACTGCTGCATTACACATAGGGTATGTCATATCTACTCTGAACAAACTACAGCTGTTGAATACGAACAACAACTCTTCTTGGTTTTGATGTTTCAGAAAAGGGTTTCTGTATGAGAGGAGACATGTGCCCTTTTGATCATGGAAGCGATCCAGTAGTGGTAGAAGATGTGAATCTTCCTGGCATTCTGCCTTTTCCAGCACAACCCCCTGTTGTCGAAGGACCACCTCCTCCGGGACTTCCTCCCCCTCCACCAATTCTGAGTCCTCCTCCTGTTAACCTTAGACCTCCAGTACCACCACCGGGCCCTTTACCACCTAGCCTTCCACCTGTAACAGGTAATTAAAAAAAAGGTTAAAGCCCATTTTTGAGTAGAAAAGCCTGGATGTTACTTGGGTTGTATGCAGTGCAAAAAGCTGTTCTAAGAATGCCAGCTATATTTTAGAAATTTGTACTATACTTTACTATGGCATAGCTTATCCCCAAATTATTGTTTTTTATGGTAATTGTTGCAAAGTTGATTGTTGTAAAATTTACATGTTAAATGTGAATCTTGAATATGGATTAATATTTTAATTGTGTTTAAGCAAAAGCATGGCGTGGCAAAACTCAGTTCCTTGAGTTTTATAGGACCTGTCTGGAACCGACTACTGTTAGCTAGGAAGGGAAAATCCTGGAAACAACAGATATTTGGCATTTCATTTGTCATAATAAAATTAAAGAAAATTCATGGCCACATTAAATTTAGACCTGCAAATGTTATTTGCGATTAATTTTGAAAGTAAACTTTCAAAGTAACTAAGAACAATTTTCCAGCTTGTTTACTCTTTCATTGGAAAGTTCTTTGGCTCAAGCACTAAAAATTATGTGGAGACTTGTGTGCTTGGCTCTCATTTATAAAATAGCAGTTTAGTATTCAGTTCCCTTGTGTTGTTCAAAAACTATTATATTAGTTTTATGTGATTCTCTCTTTTTTTAATTAACTTAGGTGTCCCACTTGGTAAAATTATTCAAGAATAATTGATATTTGATATTGCTTGGAAGTTTCTTGAACTGTTTTCATTTCCAGTTGATAGTATATTTAAGTAAGATCTTGCATGTATTTATTTCACTTAGTATAGAGAGCAACTGTGTCGCTGGGGTGATCAGTTCTGCCTCACCTGCTATTCCCACATCAGTGTGGAAAGTCCAAATGTGTGACTTTGTATTGTTTTCCAAAGCCTGGTTTTGCCATTGATTAAATTGCATGTCAGGCTTGACTGCTCAGCTTTGAAAGTGTCACCTTACCTGTTGGAAAAAAAAAAAGTCAAACTAACCGACCAACCAAAAAAAACCCCTCACTTTTAAGAAGGATCCCCTTGAGTTTCCACCAGAGTTGTGGGTTTCTTCTTGGGTGTTTGGAAAAATGATTTCTGTCAAGTTAGTTATTGTCATCATAGAATATTTTTGTCACACTATTAAAAATAGGATTTGTTTCTTTGAGGGGGTTTTATAGGGCTTTAAAGATCTTCTGTTGGTGAAGATAAATACTGTGTTAGCAATTAAATTTTGCTTATAGAAAGTAGGTGCACAGAGAAATGTTGAACTATTAAAAAGCTTTTCTCTGTAATTTAAGTTCTGAGCCACTTGCTGATGGGGATGGTTTCATATGAATGAATGGTACAGCATCATGTCTATTTCTATACCCTCTCACACACTTTCTTTTTTTTAAATAGCCTTAAAAACATTTCAGATCAATTTCCTTATGAGTTGGGTGTAATGTAAGTCTAGAGGATAATAAATGAATGCAGTGTTTTCCTTTGTTTTTGACAGGACCACCCCCTCCACTTCCCCCATTGCAGCCTGCTGGCATGGATGCCCCCCCAAACTCAGCAACTAGCTCAGTTCCTACTGTTGTTACAACGGGTATTCATCACCAGCCGCCTCCTGCTCCACCCTCTCTTTTTACAGCAGGTGTAGTACTGAGGCTTTGCCCACAAGGTTTGCTAAATAGAATAACATTGATTCATACTATACTGTACTTTTTAGAGATTATAATTTCATAGTTTGGGAGAATAAGTTTGTATTGTTTAGATGGCAACAGTAATTTAACACTTTTTTCTAACTTGGTTCAGGACAGAAGTAAAATTTGCATGTAAATGTGAATCTTGACTATGGAATAATATTTTCATTGTTTTTAAGCAGAAAACTTGGCATGACAGTTTTTTAGGATTGTTGTGTAACAACTCTTCCATTGAAACTGTATCTTGTAATTAAATGAAATACTGTATTTGAAACCTTAGGGGGTTTAACTGCAATTTATTTTAATTAGACAATTTCTTTGTTACCAGAAACGTATGACACAGATGGCTATAATCCAGAAGCTCCAAGTATAACAAATACTTCAAGACCTATGTATAGACATAGAGTACATGCCCAAAGACCAAATTTGATAGGACTCACATCAGGTGATATGGATCTACCACCCAGAGGTATGCTTTCAAAGCTATACTTACTTAGTTTAGCTTGTTTTCTTACATAATTGAAGATTGAGGCAGTTTTCGGAGAACGTAATACTGGGAAACACTGCATTTTTTAAAATCTTCTGGAATTAAGAGAAGTTTAATTGAATAGGGAATTATGCTTATAGCTTCTTTGTGTGTGCATTTTGACAGGTGAAATGAAATTTCTTGCTAGGGTATTGCACAGTTTACACTTGGCTGTAATAACTGGTCACATTGTATATCTTCTATGGAGAAAAACGTTAATGTTTCTGTAACAAGTTTAGGATGATTTTTGCTGTGTAGAGGAGGGAGTCATTTTTATCTGGTAGCAGACAGTTATGCATGAGTAATCTTAACCTCTTAGTTCCTGTTGCCCTGAGAAGAAAAAGCAGCATACAAAATGAGAAGGGAAGAGGGATAAACCCAATTTTTTAAATACGGTTTTGGTTACATTTATATGTATTTGTATTTAATCTTACTTACTATGTTTCTGTTGGTGTATTTTCAGTGAGGAGTCCCCCAGTATGATTCCTGTCCTTCAGCAAGAGCCACTCCTCTTCCACACATCCCTAAATCTTGCTCCTAGGTGTTAGTGCTCTGGAGCACTGCACATTTCCCACCATGAGCATTTTTGTGTGTGCCATGTAATAGAATGGAAGTGTTAGCAGAAATTGTGAGCCTCAGAGTATTGTATGGGATATTGTGAATCAGTGAGTGCAGCCATCTTGAGGCAGATGCCTTATGTCACACCTCTTTTGTTTTCCTTATGTGTGATGTTACTGTGACAAAATGAAAGATATTAGATATTTTGATCTGTGACAGCATCTGTCGATAGTTAAAAAGAAAAGTCTGTGACGAAGATTTGATTCAGTTTGAACAGGGATCATAGTAATTTCAATATAAACAATTATGTTTTTCAGTGCAAATTCAATGTGAGCAGAATACCTTTTTACAATCAAATACACAGAAAATACAAAAATATTGTAAAATCTTTTCATCTGTTTACAGAAAAACCTCCTAATAAAAGTAGTATGAGAATAGTGGTAGATGCTGAATCCAGGAAAAGAACAATTGGTGCAGGGGATGGTGGAGTTCCTACAAAGAAGACTTGGTTTGACAAGTGAGTGATCATTAACTCAAAGTTGGCGTAATAGTTGGAATTCCATGGAGCTCTTCTGTAATCTGAAACATATAAGTCTATATAAATTACAAGCAAGTTAAACTGTGAACAAGCTGTCTGTACTAAAATAAATCACCCTAGAGAGCCATCTGTGTTTGACTGTCTTCTCTCAAAGGCAGTATAGAGATAGCTGAAGTTGCTTTGGATGATACCAAGATGTACTACTCCCTGAAAGCTGGAATCATCTGAGAAACAGAGAAGCTGCAGTGTGATGGTTGTTAGAGATGACTGATTTTTCATTTTGAAATGTGAATTGTTGTCAGTGCTATTTTGGTTTGATCTGCCAGGTATGTTACTGACAGGAAATACAGGATGCAGTGCTGAGTGTCCAGATATGGCGGGGGTGACAAAAGGTTGGAAGGGATTTTAGGAGATTACTGGCACTGAGAAAAGCCTTGAAGTAATAGTTATTTGAAATGTTAGTGGGGAAATTCCGTGGAATAGCTGTGAAACGGTCTTTGGAGAGAAGCAATGTGAAAGTCAGGTCTTACTGACACAAGTGAATTACTGTGAATTATCTTGTGGATTTATGCACTGGGGTATGCTGAGAGTATCAGTGGGGAACTGCAGGTGTATGGATCTGTGTGCTGTACTCTACACTTTTCTAAAATGGCATTTTTTTTTAAGTCTGCAGATCTTTGTGTCTCATACATGCTCCTATGTAAGTGTATATAATTTAACATTGTGGCTTCTAGCTTGCTATGGATTTCTGGCTTGATTTTTATTTGTTGCAGGCAAAATTTTAACAGAACAAATAGTCCAGGTTTCCAGAAGAAGGTGCAGTTTGGAAATGAAAATACAAAACTTGAATTGAGAAAAGTTCCTCCAGAACTTAACAATATCAGCAAACTTAATGAGCACTTCAGTAAGTTTGGAAACTTAGTCAACTTGCAGGTAAGAAGCAACAAAGAGAAGCCAGTATGCTTTGGCTTAATGGTAGAGGTAGTTGCTAAATGGAGAATGCCAGCCAGTTGTTTTTTAACTGATTCCCTGAAATTGTTCTCATTATTTTCCTAACTTGTTTCTTAAACATGATCTCATTATTTTTAATGGAATTGTCATTGAAGAAACAAAAATGAAATGTTCTAGTCTTTTTTGAGATTTTGAACAAATGTTTTCCTCAGAGGTAAGACTTTTAAGATACATTATTTAAAACATTGAAAATTGATTGGAAGTGGTTTTCCTTTCCTTTTTCCCTTTTCTCAAGTTCAGTTCTGATATCATAAACCTTTATTTTTTCAGATAAATTGTGAATACAGAAAACCTGTATTTCTCATCCAGAAAGCAGCCCCTGTGATATAATTGTTTTCTAGTCCCACAGTAGTTGTGGTTTGTCCCTTATCATTACTTCGTTGTGTATCTGAGTAACCCACATTTATAAACAGAAATAAGCAAATAACTAGAGAAAGATAAGAGAGATGCAAAGAACTAGGGCCTAACTTAGGTTGATGTTACATATTGCAGACTGTATGTGTAATGTTAGTATTTCATATCCAGTAGAGAGACAGTCTTATCTTTCATCGTCCTTCATTATCAACAGGTTTCAGATGGTAGCTTGTGTTTTTATGTACTCTTTCTTGTTTGCACTGAGATGTTGAATGAAGAGTAGTAATAGAATATTTTTGTGCGTACTGATACAGTACAGAATAAACCTCCTGTGCCTGTCTGAACACTGAGGGAATTTGAATCTCTCTGAATTGCTCTTAAATATTTCTTAAGCCTTTCCATAGTTTACCTAAGAATACGAGTATATTAGCAGGCAGTATGATTCAGTAAGGCCAGTAAAATTTTGTGTGGATGTGTATAGAGAGACAGACAGATCCACAGATAGATATTGCAAGCTACGTTCTTCTTCCAAAAGGTGTAATTTTGTCCTTTAAGGGTGTCTAAAATAGTATTTCAATGCTTAAAGAAGGAAAACCAAAATAAACTTTGTTGTCTAGCTCTGATACTAGCTAGGACATTTATTGACTGGTCTCTGTATTTTTTTTTTTTTTGGTAGCAATTCGGTTTGCTTCAGTGATGCTTGCTCTTATCTTTCAAACTACTACTGGTGTTTGCAATTAGAAATACTATTTGATTGTTTAGGTATCTTCAGTTTGATTGCTTGGGATTTTTTAACTATTCTTAAGATTTATTGGCATAATCTCAAGGTTGCTTCTTGACGCCAGCTTTTTAAACAGAATCATGAATGGGAAGTATTTATCTAATGACCCATATTGGGTTTAAACTGTAAGCTTATGAGCCTTGAAACTAATGATTTTGTGATAATTGAGACAAAAATGAGAATCCTACATGCAGTTTTTGTTCTTCTGTTTTAAATCTTAGGTTGCATATCAAGGTGATCCAGAAGGTGCCCTTATTCAGTTTGCCACACACGAGGAAGCAAAGAAAGCTATATCAAGTACAGAAGCAGTATTAAATAATCGTTTTATTAAAGTTTATTGGCATCGAGAAGGCAGTGCACCGCAAATCCAAACTACCACACAGAAGGTAGAGGATCTAAATGCATTCTATCTAGAAAGTTATGTAAAACATAATCTTTTAAACTTTTTTAAAAAATGTTTTTAGAAAGTAAACTAAGTACTTCTGAAATAACGAATGCTTCATGTAATTATTTTTCACAAGTTACTCTTAGTTGTAGATTCTTTGACCTCAGATAGAAGGTTCAGGAGTTGCTGAGCAAGATAAGACTGAAGGTATTTAAAGAAGGCCCTTCTGTGACTTACAGAGAATTCCACTCTGTCATCTCATGTGAAGCAAGATTTGATGCTACTGTCTGCTGAATAACATCTATTTTGTTTTAACTAGTATAGGCTTTTTTTTTTCCTGGTGTCTTTCTTACATTCAAGAGAGTTGTATTTCTTTTCTTGGAAGATAATCTCCATTTGCTTCCAAAAGGAGCTGTTTGTTCCAGTCTCTTCCTTTCTCCTTTCCTCTTGAGCATGCATACTGCTGTAGAAAGTAGGAGCAGATTTTTTTACAAAAGGTAAATACAGATATATACAGCTATACACAGATACACACACAAATGTAGAGAGAAAGGACATGCAAACAACAGTGTAAGAGGAGAGCTGCATTAGAGAGACTAATTTTGTGGGAACAGATATGGGACATTGTACATTTTTAAGTGGAGAGGGAAGTGCTCATCTCCGTGGTATCCAGTGATAGGATGAGTGGGAATGGTTCAGAGCTGCACCAGGGGAGCCTGAGGCCTGACTTTATGAAGCATTTCTTTACAGAGAGGGTGGTCAGACACTGGAATGGGCTTTGTAGAGAGGTGGCCAATGCAAGCCTGTCAGGGTTTAAAGAGGCATTTGGATAATACAGTTGATAACATGCTTAACTTCTGGTTAGCCCTGAAGTGGTCAGGCAGTTGGACCAGATGATCACTGTAGGTCACTTGCAACTGAACTGTTCTATTCTGTATTTTTTGATTGAATTGCACAGTGGAGTACCTATTGGTAGTTGTCATGTGCATAGTAGCATTAGCAACTTTTTAAGAATATGAAACAGCAATTACTGTTGCCGACCTTAGATGGTGTGACCTCTGGCAAGCCAGATCATACTTGTTAGCAGACATAGTGGTTCTACTCAAACATAAGAGGAAGCTTGGATTCTCCCAGGTTGTGTAGGTTATTGGGTAGAGTCTTGTCAGTTAGCTCCCACTGTAGCAAGTTCTTCTGAATAACTTGGGTATTCTGCTTTATTGGATTTGCTGTCAGTGTGGAACAACACATTCTACACTTGGAAAATGCGAGGCAGGTTCTGTAGAAGAAATGTTGACTTATATATATATATATGCTGATATAATGAACAAATGAGTTGTTAGAGGATTCTTTCAATTATTCCTCTAAGTTTTTAATTCCTTCTGTCTCTGGATGGTGTATGTCATTATCATTCAGAATCAATGACCCAGTTTTCCATAGCAGTCCTGCTGTAGGGCATTTTAACAGTTTCCTTTCTCTCCTTCTTTTGTAGCAAGTGCCCTGCTTTTTATTTACAGAAATGCAGTTTTACTGACACCTGTCTCACTATCTCATCAGTTACCATTGCTTAGATTTGAGTTTGGAATCAAATTTATGAATATCCTTGCTGTTGATCTGAACTATTGCTATTCAAAATGGTATTTACTTTCTAAGCTTGATTTACATGTTATCAGCCAGAAGAGGGCAGTGGAGTATGCCATTTGCATTCATACAAATATTACCTCTCTTGAGAAGGATAATTTGGAACAGTTATTGCCATCAGCTGAATATGCTATCCAGCTTGGAGTATTAACTGTGTATTTCCAAACAAATATCTGATTTGTTTATTTGTTATTTTGCAAAACATTAATTTTAAATACTCTTACGGTTTTTAATGATGTTACTAGCTTCCCAGCACAACACCTTTGGCAAGTTAACCTTGATGTTTTGAGAATGAATTCCCCTTGGTACCAGGTGACAATATTAAGGGTTCCTGCTTCACAAAGAACAGCCTTTCAGCATGTATCAGGAGACTACAATTTGAAGGCTGTTATGGGTGATAGAGGGCACACAGTGACAAGAGAAATTTAAACAGGAAATTAAAATTCTAAGTGCAATCTTCTTCTACCCCAAAGTACAGCAAATATCAAATTGTTGAGTTGGTAAACAGGTATTTTCAATTCATAATCCTTTCAGGAGAGTGAATATTTACTTCCCTTTTCATTGAAATTAATATTTGGATGCATATCTACAAGTAGTATGGAAGCTCTTTTCTTACAGTACTTCACATACAACAAGTATTTGAATCTTTGTCAAGATTTCTGTTTTATTAATTAATTAGAGCTGATTTAATTTCACCTGTATTATAATGAAACATTATAATGTTTCATTAGAAATTAGAAACCAGGTACTAAAGACAGGCTTTTGAATTTTTTTCAGTGTAAAATCAGTTGGCTTTTTAAGATGTCCTTTCAGTACTGTCTGGTCCTGCACAGTTTCTTAACCATTGCTCTTTCCTCCAGGAAAAGCAAGATTACTTTGGAAAATTCTTACTGTGGAAATTCTGAAAGGAGTGGAAATATTTAGTAAAGATGGTGGGAGTCAACCATAATAAATCATCAAATAAATGGTTTCTGCCAGGAAGCAGAAATAATGTGCTCTCGACACCTGCAGTAGATAAAACAAGAAGTACTGGTCTTAAAAGGCAGCACAGGAGATTTAGGTTAGATATTAAAAAACATTTTCTAATGCTAAAGGATACTGAAACACTTTTGTCTAGAGATGTGATAGGACCTCTTTCACTGGAAATCTGCAAGAGCTACATAGCTACTGTCAGTAATGGCTTAAGTGTAGCTGACTTTGCCCTGGAGTGGATGAATGGATTAGGTGACCTTGGGAGGGTCATAAATATGACAGGAAGCTTGCTTGGAAGAGTATTCTTTGATCTTAAGTGTTTATTGTTTTTGTTAGAATAAAAAAGCAGGGTGTTACCTGTCAGGGCATATTCATGGTAGGTTCAAAGACTAGCTGCTCTGTTTTCTTTTTCCTCAGTCCCATGACTGCATGTCTCCATATCCTTTCTTTTTCTATGTTGTCCAACTTAAACACATAGGAGATGAAAAGTGACATATCGCTGTAAAAAGTGAGAGTCTTTATGATGCAAGTTTGTAATCTGCCTTTCCATAACTAAATGGTTGATGATGAAAGATCTGAAAGGAATCAGAAGACTGCTTGCTACTTTTTTTTTATTCAGTTCTGACAGGTAGAAATTAAGATAATCTAAGTAGACATGATTAATAGAAATAGACAAGAGCTGGTTGATCACTTCTGTGAGCTGCAAGTGCAAAATATATGCTATTGCTGTATGCGCTGCACAAATAGCATAACATCTTAAATCTCATGAAGTGTTTATTTTTGCCATAAGGTGAAAAAGCTATTGAATGATAGAAACAAAGAAGTGTAAATCTAAATACAGTTGCTGCAATTTCATTGTGTATTTATCGAACTACATATGTAGCAGCCTTTTGTTGTTAATATTATGATGTGCTTTTTTGGGGATGGGGTGGTGTTACAGGTAATACAACCCTTAGTTCAGCAACCTAGTTTACCGGTAGTGAAACAATCAGTCAAGGAGCGATTAGGTCCGGTACCTGCAAGTAATATTGAACCTGCAGAAGCACAGAGTGCCAATACAGAAGTCACTCAGGTATGTATGCTAGTCAAAAAGCACATTTTTCTTTCTGTAATAGGTTCCATAGTGTATTAATATATCTGTTACAGTTACTCATATAGTGCAAGTACACATTAGTACTTATAAGTGCGTCTAATTTGATTGTGAGTGGTGTTTTGGTATTAAAGTTTTCTTCAGTGCAGTGATATTTGACTTGCTTACCCAAGCACAGTACTTAATTTTTAGTATCATAACTTTATAGTTAGTTTAAAAAAAAAACAAGACTCTAAAAATATTTCAGTAATGCTGTGTTAAATAGCAGTTTTCAAACTTCAAAATAAAGTGGTTTCTATCAAAAAAACCTAAAAGCTATCCTTTTAAAAATATTATATCTGTTAAACAGCTAAAACCGTTAGAGACCGATGGTGAGCATCTAAAAGTGTTTTCAGTATTTGTACATCACTCTTAATGCAAGGAAGAATGTAACCATAGTACTAGTATGACTAAGAATCTGGCATGTTACTCCCATTAGAAATAGCCTTTAAATTTTTATTATGTTAGAAGTATTTAATTATTAGCATTGTGTCACTACTTTAGTTTTAGGTATGAAAAGGAAGACCACCACAGTTCAGAAAACATTAGTTTAAATTCAAACAACAACTTTCTGCAACTGATGCCTGCAAATAGCAGATTATAAAACACAAAACCTGAAGTGTAGTGAAAAGGGTCTGGGTAGATAATCCTCTACCAGCTAGCATGTCATGGTCTTCTTGCAGAAAATATGTAGTATAATCTTTGATTCCAAATTTGGCTTTACTTTTGTCTTATCCAGTCTATTTGTAGGTGTATATTAACTGTAAAATCAAATATCTAAAATTCATTTCATCAACTGCTTTAGTATTGTACTGTTGCTCAAAAGTCTATGGATTTATTAGTTAAATATGTTTTTTCTAAATTCCTAACATTTGGAATTACACAGGTTACAGTGAAATATTCATAAAGTGTATTTGAACTATAATTTCATTTTTGTTCTTAGAATGTGACTAAATTATCTGTGAAGGATAGACTGGGTTTTGTGTCAAAGCCAGTTACTCCAACAACTGAAAAGGTAAGAGAATGTCTCATATTCTTTTCCTCTAACATTTAATTTCAGTAGAATTAATTTTATTATAAAAACACTTGCATTAATATTAAGTTTGTTTCATACCTATGAATAATGATATTTGTTAAAGGTTAGTTTTATGAAGTATAATATATTGAAACTCAGCAGATGGCTAAATGAGTATAAGAAGAATAAAATATGCTAGGACAGAAGCTACTTTTCTGTGGGTTTTATTTTAATGTAGTAGATTCCATTTATTCAATCATGAAAATAACTAGATATGTTCCAGGATCCTGAGTTGTTAGAAGAATACAGAAATACATTTAAAAAATAAATAAATTTTGACACTACATATGAATCTGTAGAGAGCCTTTCTTTAAAAATGTTTTGGGGCTTTTGTGTCGCTTAAAAGGTGATGCTGTAAACATTTACCCTCTTACTTGGTCTTACAATTTGCAGTACTTGTGAAAAGATAAAAGTGGAAATTAATCAGTATAGAAAGGACAAAGAGAGGTAAGGTGGGAAACGTGCACCTGAATTGTGGTTATGAGTTATGTATTTTGCCCAGTGGTTGCAATTTTCAGAACATGGAGTTGTTGATGTGTTTACTGCAGTAGCAAACTTCATGATGCATGTTTTCAGATCTATTTAGCACCTTAGGGGACAGGCTTTCTCAGTGTTTCTAACATTCATTTGAGAAGCCTTTTGGTAGAAAGGCAGCAAGTTTAACCCGGTAACAAGATTCCTCTGCTTAGGTATGTATCTTTTCTGTTGGGAATTGGCTTGACCTGAAATGAAGCATCCACTGCATTTCCCCCTCGCCCCTTTACAGTATGGCAGATAATGCATTTACTGGAATCTAAAAAGTAAAATTCGCTCCAAAGATGATATGCTGTATTTAGTATACAAAGGTAACAATACTTGAGTTGTAGTTGCAGAGGATACATATTTGACTCATTTCAAGCCGAGCAGTCCACCTGAATGCACTGATCTTGACTTCTTGCCTATATTTTGTTGTTGGTTTCATTAGTTGCGTTCTTGTTGCCCTAAATTAGTTGCAGATGTGTATCTTGCTGTGTGTTCCTGAACTACATTTTATATATGTACTGTACACTTAGTTTAGAAATAGGAAGTCTGCTTCAGTTTGAGTGGAAACACTTTTTTTTCTCATTCCATAAGAGTTCAGCTATCCTGAAACACTTCTTTACAAAGAGTAAAATCATGCTAAAATGGTTTTCTGCTGTGTTGTTTTGAAGTACAAACTGATTTTGATTAGCTACTGGGCTGCTCAGTGGACTGGTTGTGAAGCAGCAGTTTCCTTTGGCATTTTTAGTAGGGTTCTGAAACTTGGTTTGACCTGTTTTTACCTACTACTGTCCCTTTACAAGGAAGTACCTTGCTCAGTTTGCAGTGATAACACTCTAACCATTAGAAATTAAATGATTGACAGCTGTCAAAAACATAGATGTCATGTCCTAGATTTTTTTTTTGCTTCTGACTGAGGCAGGGTTTGACAAGAACTTTCTTACTGTAAAGTTGGTGGCTATGCTTCCCAAAGAGGAGGAGGAGGAAAAGGAGATGAAACAGTCATTGTGAGGCCTTTTAAGATCTGTATAGGGACTTACAATTTATGAACTTGTGAAGAGATTCACACTATTCCTTCTCTTGAATAGTATTACGAGATTTAGAAGACATTAATGTGTGGCTTCTTGCTCTTCTGTATTAGTTGATGCAGGTGCATTTGCTGTGGCATCTCTCCTTATATTAAAAGAGGTGAGGAAGCATGGTTCACTGCCATCAAGACAGTTAAGGGGAAAAGGAGTGTGTCAATATTTTTCTTTTTACTTGGTCCTCTGTTTGTGATGTAGCTTGTCCTAAAGCTACTTTGTAATAGGAACAGTGTGATTAGGATGTGCATACGTTAATGCTTTAATAAGTTTTAAAAAAATTCCTTCATGTCCTTTTTAACAGCCTGCTTAGATCATTTTATATCACCTTTTATAATACCCCATAACATGCTTTGATTTTTTTTGTTCTCTCTGCACTGCCTATGCTAGAAAATACTTTACTATGGGAAGAAATAGTATAAATCGCACAACAAAGTGAAAAGCTTTTACATGAAGCATTCCTATTGTAAATTTTTCTGATCTCTTGATCTTTTCTGTCTTTCTCATGTTTCTTGGCTGTCTCTTTTTCTTTTCTCCTATTGGTGGGCATTGTGTCTATGTTATGGAGTGCACGGTGACCAATAGACTCTGCATGCATCTTTTAATTTTCCACATACATATAAAGTATTTTTAAACTCCTGGAAATGATACCAATTGCATAGTTGCTGTGATTTGCTAGCAAGGCAGACAAGATCATGCCTATATTATCTCTAGCACTTAGCCACATATTTTTTCGATGCTCATGGCCAAAACATCCTTTAAGGAATGTGATAAAAAGAACAGAGTAATCCAAATCTTTAGGTAATTCGGAGATGTACATAGTATACTTAGAGAGGTTATGAAGTAGACAACTGTGTTCTCAGTAAGTTGTGGAGAAATTTAATATCTCGTTACAAATGTAGGAAAGAGAAGAGAGACTAGGAGTCTCTTTCTTTGCTGTATGATGTTGAAGACTTCCCTGTACTTGAGTTACTTCTTGTTGATTGTGCAAGCTCTACTTTGCACAAACTGCATATGAAAAGGAACTATTGTATCTACTTTGGACCTCAGTCTCTAAAATTATGTTGAATTTTTCCTTGGAAAATTCACGCAGCCATGAAAAATTGTATTTTAAACTTCAAAACAAAACAAAAACTTCATTTATTCTTGGGAAAATCTCAGTCTTCTGTTTCCTTAATGATGCTCAAATACATAAAATTTTATATATTTTAAACTTGGAAGTACATATGAATTCTCAATGGAAAAGATTTATAATCTGATGTTTATAATTCTTCTGTATCTGATGTGGTGCTGCCTCTTTAAAAATTGTTTAACTTCAGCAACTCCAAATATTGTTACACCAAATTTTTATACTTCATATCATCAAAACAGACACAAGAAAAGATGCTTATATATTTTTAAGCACTCATGGTTTTTTTTTTTTTTTTTAAACTGAAATTCACTGGCAAAAAAATAAAATGATTTCCTCCTATAGGTTTTATCCACTTCTACTGGCTTGACAAAAACTGTGTACAACCCTGCTGCTTTGAAGGCAGCACAGAAATCTTTGCCTGTTGTTTCCACTTCCGTGCTAGACTCTAATGAAGCACAGAAGAAAAAACAGGTAAATTAAATATGCTTCTTTATAAAATGGACCTAGATTGGGAACTTGTGACCACTAGAGATAGTGCAATATATATAGTCATCTCAAGCATAGATGAAACTAGTTATAGGATTAAATTTGCTGTAATGATTTCTTTTCAAAGGAGAAGAAAATTCAGCATTGTTTTGTTACTTTTTCAGTGTATGTTCAGGCAGTGTAAACAGGTTTAAAACCCTCTAGAAGTTCAAAATGGGAAGCGCTTTTTCCTGGAAGCAGAATCTGCATGTTGAGGCATGAATTGTCTGTTGTGAGTGAGAAGGCAGTATAGGATAGTCGCTGTTGTTCTCTCAAGGCTTTCTGGAACTGGCCTTTATCATCAGACTGGCCTTCATTCTCAGTGTATTTTGTACTTGTGAACAAAACTGTTTCTTCACTTGACAGAACTGAGGAGTGTATGACCCTGCATTTTATTGTTTCCAAACTGTAGTTTTCCTGCACCTTTTTTTTTTTTTAATGTTAGAGAGGAAATGCAACAATGCAACAGAAATGCATTTGGCCTTGAATAGGTCACTCAGTTGTAGTTTAGCTTGTGCAGAATTTTCAAAAGAGCCCCCAGTAAAGCTCCTTTTTCAGGTTTGTTCTTATCATTTAGAGAAAACAAATATAGGACAATGTTTATCTTACCGGTTTCAAACCAGAAATTAAGAGTTCAATACTAAGTTAGATTCAAACATAAGTATTGAAAGCAGTATAACTGTTAAACAAAGATTTTAGCCTATTGGTAAACTTCAGTAGCTAATGTCTAATATAGTTTGAAACAGCAGTTTGTAGCTGCATGTCACTTGTGGTATCGGTCCAGACTTTAAAGAAATCACTTCTAATTTGGGCATTTAATTTCATATTTGTCCCCTAAAACATGTTTTTCAGAAATAGAGCCTTTACCTTTCAAGTTAAGATGCTAAGTGCCTGTGAAATGACAAAAAGCTCATAATAAAATTATTGACTCATCAGAACATCTGTAGGATTTTTTTGACAGAAGACACTGAAGATGTGCTAAGTGATTGGCTCTTTTTCCATGTGCTCTTGTGCTCCTTCCTCTATTCAGAGATTTCTATTACAATGTAGTGGTACTTGTGGGAAAATGTGATTTTGTGGGACTCACTCCCTTCTTTCCTCCTGTCTCCCTAGTTTTTCTTAGCATTCATCCACTTGTCTTATCTTCCTTTTCCCTTCAGAAAAATTATTGCGCACTGTATTGCAAAACTAACATTTCATGCAGCAGAACTTGTCAGTATTTGGGAATATATACAGAAATCTTATTACTATTTCTTTTTTATGGCTGTTATGCATTTATACTCTTTGTATAAGATAATACACTTACAGTCTCATCCCAGTTGATTGGTGATCTAGAGTTGCAAAATCATCATCTGCCTCTCCTCTTTTATCCCATTAAATATGTTGATATCGAAGCTCTTGATTGTTTTCTGCAAGTATCCTGCTGTCTGACTTTTATGTTCTGTATCTGAGAGAAAGAAGCAATTGCTTTCTCTCAAGCAGCATTAGTAGGAGCTGAGCACAGCAGCTGTGGCATCTCCTCCTGCTTCTCCTTCTGAGTGCAGTATATCACAAATTTATCAGTTTCAATTTATTTTGATTGGTCCATTGCAATGTCAAGATTCTGGTTTTAGGAGATGGAGTGGTAGTACTTGTCACTTCCAAGTTATAGCAGTCAGATGCAAAAGTGATGGTTTTCTTTGGGTTACACTTTAGTTTTAAGAAATAGAATGTATTTTCTTTTTCCTTGTTACTGTACTGGAGAATGTGTTTTAATTGATGGACTTGATTTACAGTTTTCAAGCTACTGTCCTTGCACATTTGAACTCTTGTATGTTGTACGTCTTGCAGTAGTGTATTGTATTGCCTTTTAGCTTTCAGTGGAGTTGTGTAAAGGGTTACCTTGTACATAAGTAATAATGAAGTCTTCCCAGCACACATCTAAGTAAGATCATTAGATCCTTCACTAATTTGGTGATGTGTTATTTTCCAAAACATAATTTGAAAAATATTGCCTATTAGTCCCTTGACTTTCTATTACTAATTTTTTCCCTGTTACTCTAAGTTACTACTGTATACTTGTTGGGTCTAGTGTATTATTTTTCTGGCATTATTTTTCAAAATCTAAAAGCTTTCTATTAATTTTTTTATGCTTCTAGGAAGCATTACGACTTCAACAAGATGTGAGAAAAAAGAAGCAAGAAATCTTAGAGAAGCACATTGAAACACAAAAGGTAAAATGTTAGCATTAAAGAAAGTCAGCAATTCAGCTGTAAAATCTCAGTCCACTTCTCTAAAATATTTCAGAATTTGTAAACATGAGCTACAAAACTGGCCTGCAAAATAAGCATTCTCTTAGAATGTTATTTTGACATTATTTTAAGTTTAGAGTTTTCATCAGACTTGTCTTGTTAGTTCACTTCAAAAACTACAAGCTTATGCGATGTAGGTGCAATTTAATTTAAATTGCTTAATTTGGGTGCAATATACTTATGTTTTTTTGGAGAAGTGAAAGCCTGAGAGTTGTACTTCACAAGAGCAGGAAAGATTGGTGTAGAACAGTATGCATGACTGCATTTAAGCTTAGGAGAAGAAAAAGGCCACAATGTCATTTAAGTTGAATAAAAATTTTGAAATAATTTAAGTATGTTGAGCAAATCTGTCCCAATGAAATGGAGATATCAGGTGTTTGTTAGCAAATTAATTAATCAGGGATTCAGAGATTTTAATTTAACATAAGCTGTTGAGTTTGAAGATCACAGCAAAAGAAATGCAATATTCTGGTTTCCTATTGGTTGTAATGAGTACTGGAAAAGAAATCTGTAATAGTAGTTGCTGAATAAAATTTATTTTAATTAATTTTTAAATTGGACAGATGCTTATTTCAAAGCTGGAGAAGAATAAAGCCATGAAGTCAGAAGACAAAGCAGAAATCATGAAAACACTGGAAATTTTGACTAATAGCATTACAAAGTTAAAGGATGAATTAAAAGGTGTATCACCAGGAGGAGGGACTCCTTTAAAAAGCATGAAAACTAAGACTCAGGTACTCAAGTTTTGGTCAGCTTATTAATAAGATGAATTCACATGCTTATGTCAGCAGAATAAAAATATGCAGCCACATCAGCAGTATTTAGAACTATATTGGTTTAATTTTGAAATCATCCTTTTAAAGGAACATATTTAATTTTAAAACCATGCTGTTGTCTAAAAGGTTTACCCACTGTTACACAGATATTGCATCATCTGGAAAATCAAAAACCCCCACCCCAAAATCTTATGATTATTTCGTCTTACCTGATCTTTTGTGTATAGTCTACTGCTTTCTTAAATTTTGAATAGAAATAGTATTTCTGATGTAAAGGGTTTATCATTATGCAACACATATCCTCTTGTCAGGTTTAATACACGAAATGCTTCATGAAACTAGTTGACTACTGTACTGGTACATAATTTTCTGAGGCTTTTTATGTCACTGAAATTTTTCAATATATTAAGCTTTCTAGATTGAAGATTATACTGGTCAGTTTTCCTTTGATCTAGCTCCCCATGTTTGGGTTGCACCTGTTGGCAGGATTTTCTGTCTTCTGCTATCATTCTTGTTCATATATGGCTATAACCAATTTCCCAGCTGCTTAAAGATGCTATTATATTACCATTTCAAAATGCAGTATTTTGCTTTTTATTTGTTTCTAAACAAAGGTGATTAAGAATTAAACGAGACTTTGAGAAATAACATTTTAATAAATTAGTAAAGTTTTTTTAAATATATTACAAGTTTTTCTCCCTTTATCAAGTGAGGAAGTGCATACTAATAAAAGGGCGGTTTTCTGTACAGTGTATTTTCCAGTAAAGACAAAAAGTCTTGATCTTTTCTTGCTAGTTTCATTCAGTTCTTAAATCTTCAGAATGTTTAGTCTTCTGATGTTTGGGGTTCTGTTTTTAAAATGGTGGTATAATTTTAACAACCCAGATTTAATTTAAATGCTTCATTAGTTTTCAGTTTGAAGCAGCATTTCTACCTAGAAATTTTTTTTTTACCTAGAAATACAGGTATTAAAAGTAACTAGAGTTTAAATTACAGTGATAAACACTTTTGAAGAGAAATATCAGAAAGAAATACTGAAATGACCTGAATGTACTCACTATAGCTTCTTACATTGTTTGTCAGTCAGGAAAAAGTTGAAGGAGCATATTTTTATGCTAAAAATGGGCATAGATTATAATTTTTGGAAGTCAGCTTATACCTCTTAAAACAAGTTCCATTGCAGTAGAATATCTTACTGTGTTTTAGAGGGAGAACTAAGGGTAATAATACCAGAATTCAGGCACTGCTATAATAAGATTAAACTCTTCTTTTGTGGAGATGAGAGAGTTTTTTTTTTTAAATGTGTTTATGTTTTTGAGAGAGAGTGGATGTTGTCTAGTGAGAAAATGTTTCCGAGAGGTCTAAAGGAAGTTAGCTGCCTGTGGAATGAACTTGAACTATAAAAGTCCTAGAAATTGGCCATATGTTTAAAGCTGCATTTAACTGTTAAAGCCTCATGTTTTTCAGAAATAGTCTTCTGCTGGTGGTATACAGTGCTTCATAAAACTGGACAGGAAAAAGATATTTTATATCAGTTTTGATCTAAGAATAGCAGTTGGTTGTGGATTTTGTCACATGCAAGAAAATGAATCCAGACCCATAGAAATAAAGCAGCAAGTTGCATCACGAAACCTTGGCAAACTCTTGCCTAGAAAACTTAAATGCAGTGTTTTAACCCATGACAGTTATTTTACCCTGAGAGTGGTCTAGTAAATTCTTGGAGTGCACAAGAAAATAGTCTGATAACACAAAATTGCTCAAAATAGTTGAGATTGGAAGGGATCTCTGGGGATTGTCTTGTTCCATCACCATGCACCACTAAGAAGAGTCTGGATGTCATCTTTACTCATCCTTACTGAGTATTTATATGCATGGATAAGATCCTTCCCCCATCAGCTTCCCTTACTGAAGTTAAACAATCCCAGCTTTGTCAGCCTCTGCTCATATAGTGGATGCTCCAGTCCCTTAATCATCTTTGTGGCCTTTTGCTGGACTCACTCCAGTGTGTCTCTCTTGTGCTGGGGAGCCTGGAACTGGACACAGCACTCTGTGGCCTCACCACTGCAGAGTAGAGAAGGATCACCTCCCTTGACCTTCTGGTGGTGCTCTTCCTAATGCAGCCCAGGAGGCTGAGAGTCTTGTTTGCCACAAGGATGCACTGCTGGCTCATGTTCAACTTCTTTCTGCTACCAGGACCCCTCAGGTCCTCTTCATCTGGGCAGCCCCCAACCTATACTGGTGGCTGGGGTTACTCCTGCCCAGGTGCAGGACTTGGCATTTCCCCTTTGTTGAAATGCAGGAGGTTCCTCCTGCCCCATTTCTTCAGCATGTCGAGATCTTTCTGAATGGAAACACAACCAGCTGGTGTACCAGCTGTTCCTCCAAATTTAGTATTGTCCACAAACTTGCTAAGGGCACGCTCTATCTTACCATCCAGGTCACTAATGAAGATGTTACTGCTGGGGTACACCATTAGTGACTGGTCTCCAAATGGACTTTCTGCCACTGATCAGAACCCTTTGAACCCAAAAAGCAGTTCAGCCAATTTTCAGCTCATCTCACTGTCTACCTATCTAGTCATCACTTGATCCTTTGGCTGTGAGGATGTTGTGGGTGATAGTATTGAAAGCCTTACTGGAGTCAGGATAAACAACTTCCTCTACTCAGCTCTTGTCCACCAAGTCAGTCATCTCACTGTAGACAGTTGTTAAGGTCAAGCATGATTTCTCCTTCCTTTTCCTCATTCACCTTCTTGTTCTTAATATGCTCAGAAATGGTTTCAAAGATTATTTGCTCCTTCATCCTCCCAGGGATTGTGATGAGGCTGATCAGCATGTAGTTCCCCAGATTTCCTTGCCCTTTTTGAAGATCAGATACTCGCTTTTTCTCAGTCCCAAGGAACCTCCCCTAAAGGGTGTGACCTTTCAATGATAATTGAAATTGGCTTTGCAAAGACATCAGTGAGCTTGCTCAGTACTTAATGCTTGTATCCTATTAGGTCCCAGGTTTCTGTGTATGTCCAGTTTGTTTAAATGCTTCCAAACTTGATTCTCTTCCAACAAAGGTAAGTCTTGCTCCAGGCTTTTACACTAGTGTCAGGGTCTGGAATTGCTGAAGGCAAGTCTTTCTTCTAAAGACTGAGGTATCGAGCACCTCAGCTGCTCCCATGTCCTTTATTTCCAGGTCCCCTTTCACATTCAGCAGTCAGCCCACATTTTTCACAGCATAGTGTTCCTCTTGCTGCTGATAGAGGTTGTCGTGGTTTAACCCCAGCCAGCAACTAAGCACTACGCAGCTGCTCACTCGCTCCCCCCCCCCAGTGGAATGGGACAGGGAAGCAGGGAAAAAAAGTAAAACTTGTGAGTTAAGAACAGTTTAATAGAACAGAAAAGAAGAAACTAATAATGATAGCATTAATAAAATGACAGTAGTAATAATAAAAGGATTGGAATAGCTCGCCAACCGATGCCCAGTTAATCCCCGAGTGGCAATCCCCCCATCCCCACTCCCCCCAGTTTATATACTGGACACGACGTCACATGGTATGGAATACTCCTCTGGCCACTTTGGGTCAGCTGCACTGGCTGTGTCCTGTGCCAGCTTCTTGTGCCCTTCCAGCCTTCTCGCTGGCTGGGTGTGAGAAGCTGAAAAATCTTTGACTTAGTCTAAACATTACTTAGCAGCAACTGAAAACATTAGTGTGTTATCAACATTCTTCTCATACTGAATTGAAAAACATAGCACTGTACCAGCTACTAGGAAGACAATTAACTCTGTCCCAGCTGAAGCCAAGACAGACATGCAGAAGCCTTTTTTCTTGTTTCTCACCCTTCTTGCCAGATTCAACTCTAGGTGGGCTTTGGTTTTCTGAACCAGTGCTTGCATGCTCAGTCTCTCTGTGTTCCTTCTGTGATCCAACCCTGCTTCCACCTCCTGTACACCTTGGTTTTGGATTTAAATTTTGTTAGGATCTCCTTGTTCATCCAGGCAGGCATACTGTCACCTTTGCTCTATTTCCTGCATGCTCTGGAACTTGGAGGATGTGATTCTTGAAAATTATCCTGCATTTCCAGCAGATACCCAGGGCCAGGGTCTTTAAACAGGAGGCTTCTTCCAGTTGCCTGAAGAAGGCCTCATTTACTTCTTTTACCTGATAAGGCAGTGTGTAGTACACACCTGCTGCAATGTTGCATGCATAGGTCTGCCATCTTAATCCTGACTCATAAACTTTTCGACTGGTTCATCATCTGTCCCCAAAGAGAGCTCTATGCATTCATACGGCGCTCTCACATAAAGGGCAACTCCTGCTCCTTGCCATCCTGCCTTGTCCTTCCTTTAGAGACTGTATCCGTCCATGGCACCACTCAAGTCGTGTGAGTTTTCCTGCCATGTTTCTGTAGTCCTAGTGAGATTGTAGCACTGCAACTGCACACAGACATCTAATTCCTCCTCTTTGTTTCACGTGGTGTGTATATTAGTGTACAGGCTCTTCAGAAATGAGATCTTCCCCTGTGATACTGTTCTGTAGGCCCTCCCTCATTTATGTGGATTGGTATGTGTATGCCTGAAGGGGTCCCCCTTCATCCCTGTTCTGTTGATCTTGAGATCCCTTCTGCCCATATTACCCTTTGCTTGGCAACCTGGTCCACCACTTCCTTATGTGATTGTTGGTTTTGCTTAGTAAAGTGAGGCAATATGCTAATATGAACTGCAGTTTTAATGAAGTTCTTGTGCTGGTTTTCCATTTCCTTTGTAATATGAAAGTGAAGAAACATTTTAAGCAAACCCATTTCATGATGGGCAAAATACCTGTACTGTAGAAAAGTTTATTTTATTGATAGCTTTCCTCTCTGGGAGATTGTGTATTATCTCTGAGCATTGTTTTGTTAACATTTGAAAGAGAGAAAAGTCAGTCCCATCTGACCTTTGTGAAAGTGAGGAATTAACAGTCTTCAGTTAAAATTTATAACTTTGACAGTTTTCTGAAAGACTTTGCTCTAGGTTCTCTTGCATTTTCTTAATGTTTGAAACCTGGGCAGCTCAGAAGACCCTGCAAATGAAGATGAGGCTCACGTGACTGTGCCATTATCTTTACCTATTTTTGTCTTGTTCCAGTTCATGCAGATTACAAAATACTCTTCCCCCCCTGAGTGTAGAAACCTTTGCTGCCTCTTGGTGTATCTTGAAGGAGGTATTTTCTTCCTGAGACCTGGCACAGCTTTATAAGAGAAGTCTTCATTAAGAGCACTAGAAATAAACCTCAAAAGTCTTTACAACACCAGTGTCACTGGCTGCTTTGTGAGTTCTAACTGCTGATCATTATTAAACTTCAGAACTGGTTGTTTTGCCATGTCATTGATGTGTTGCAAGGCAGTGGGATTTGAGACAAACACTATTTGCAGCTCTGAAAACTTTGAAGACCATTATACAGGAGATAATGGATTTTTTCTGTGATTTGCTGTAGATGATCAGAAAATGGGGCTGAAAGGGGTTCAGGTTGAAGTTGTCAGTTGAATAATCCAGCTTTTTTTTCTTTTAAAGCTTCCAGGAAAAAACAAAGAAAAAAAACAAAACAAATTTATCATTCAGTGGTAATACTTGGTTTCCAACTGTCACAACTGCGAAACCTTCATCTCTTGACAACCAGCTTTTGAATACATTACATGCTATGGTTTTGAATCAATGGGTGTAAACGTGAAACTGTTTCACAATCATCTATAATTTTATCCTTCATTTGTGATATCACCAGAACATTTGGCTGCTGCTTTTTCCATTTTAAAAAAAAAGAACATTTTCAGTTTGGAAAAGAACTTCAAATAAAATATTCATGGATTGCATAAAGCCCTTTCCTGCACCTGTACCAGCACCTGCACCTCAGAGGTTGCAATGAACAGGTCTAAATTTGAGTTCAGAGACACCTTTCAGTTTCATATATATTTTTGAGCTTTCTAATAATTTTTTTTAAGGTATTGTGTGCTGCAAGGCAACTCTGGGTGCATCAGAGACCAACCTTTTGTTAGCAGAGGTCTTGTTACTCTGTTTTTTCTACTGTGGTCTGAACAGAACTACCATTTGTGCTTTTTGCATTACAGAATTATGATAAACTTAGATGCTTTTTCTCAATATTGATAATGGATTTTATATTCATTCAGAATTGTACTGCTTTTTGTGTAGAATCCCTTTTTATCTCATCATCACTACCATATAATTCTTACATTTTCGATTTTGTGTATCTGTAGTTTAGAAAAAATTCCTTTGGCTTTGGCTTTGTGTGGTAGTCTAAAAGGTTTGATATCACCAAGCTTAGGAACATACTACTACACATTTAAGTTTTATCTTGCCAAGAAGGCTCCTAAGCTTGTGCTTAGTTTGTTTTTGAAGATGGAAACCTAGGGTAGTAGGTAGTATACCTGCAGAGTTAGAGCTGTGATCTGAATTAATAAGCGACAATTTGGTTAAGTTTAAAATTCCAATACAGCTTTTAGTTTTCAAACTCCCTTTCCTTAATGTTTCTAGGAATCTGTTTTCCAGATAGGTAAGTCTGCCACAGCACCTCTTACCTGGAGGCCAACACTGGCCAATCTTTAATTTGAAATAGCCTTCTGATATGAACATAGCAATGGATTCTTGGGTTTTATCAGAAAATTATTTCCTCAGTAGAGAATGTGAACTGTGGAACTAATAATTTACCGTAACAATTTCTTAGATGCAGAAAGAGTTACTAGATACTGAACTGGATTTATACAAGAAGATGCAAGCTGGGGAGGAAGTTACTGAATTAAGACGAAAATATACAGAGCTACAGCTGGAAGTATGTTTGTCTCTTCTTTTGTAGCAATTAACTTTTAATCAAATATTTTCCTATATGTTTATTAGCTTGGGTATTGTATCAAATATTTTTTTCCACAGTGCAATATTAAGTTGCATGTAAATGGAGGTGTTTAGCAATAATATTTAAAAAAAATCAGTTTCTCAATTCCACTGAGGTAGAGAAATAGTATTGTCTTTAATTTTGATTGCTAACTTATTTAAATTCTGTAACTATTTAGATGATGTGATATCTTATAGATTTGTGGTAGTAATGCTTCCTTTAGAACATGGAGTGGTTTTTAATTGTTGCTTGTAGGTGGTGTTGTGTTTGATACTGAAGAGTTACAAAACGCTGCTTGATCTTTTATTCTTAAATGTTAGGATCCTCTTAATGAGATTAACCAAAAAAGCTGAAGTGCCAAAAGTAATATTACAGCATTGGTTTCAAGAGGAGGATTTATCAAAACCAAATACAGTGTTTCAAGAAGTGTTCAATGTATAGAAACACACTTTTTCTTAAAGTACTTGCTTTTTAAAAAATTGAGAAATCTGCAAGATTATTCATATCTGTGTCTTATTTTGAGAAATTCTGAATGCTGTGGGTGTTATTCTGTTATATTGCACTGTCTTGCCTATATAATTGTGTAATATGTACTTAATTGCATGATAATCTTATCTCTTTTTACTGTTAAGCAGGCTGCTGTGTCGCTTAAATCCCTCTTGTCTTAATGAAGTTTGGTCATGTCTTATGTATAACTACATATGAACACAGTGCACATACGTATGGCTAAGTTGCATTAAAATCTTACTTCAAAACTAAGTTGTTATGCAGCTTTGGTAATTGTGAAAATAGGTTAGTTAATAAGCCAAACCAATTTAGTAGAGATGACGTAGAAGCTTATGTTAACAATATATATTCTGATGGTGAATAATAATTCATTAGCGTACTGAAAACTTACTTATAAATTGTACATTTTAGAAAATACAGCAGTAGAAAAGTAGATGCTCATTCAAGGTAACATTACACTGCAGTTGAGTGCTAAGCCTATTCCATTGCTCACTGAGTCTGCATTTTGAGTTGGAAAAGACAATTTTAGCTCTTTCAGGAAAATAACTTTTGCTAGTAAAATGAATATTCTGAAGATTTTAGCAAATAGCAGTCAAAGTAGATGGAGAAAACCAGGGTTATTAGTAAAGCACGCCAGTATGTTTCAAGGAACAGCATAAAATGCATCCCTTGTATAATTTACAAGAGGGATATATGGGGGGGGTTGCCTTCATGTTTGTTTGATTCTTCAGTATTCTTACAAGTTCTTTAGAAAAACTTTTATTCACACATTGTCTTTGTGACTTGGACTCCCACAATACTCATGTGTTGCTTCTGTGGCTCAATATCTGCTGTTCTGTTCAGGTGGCCCTGATTTTACTGTGAGAAAACCCAAACAGTATACAGCTTGATTGTTGAGACTTTCTGGATTATAATAATTTAACTATTTAAAAATGTTTAAAAAAAAAACCCAAACCCACAGGATTCTATTTACAAAAAATAAAAAAATGAACTGTATACTATTGTAAAATTACCTGAATAATTTCATGAATAAAGCCTTAACAGATTGATCTCCTCATGGGTGATATCACTGGCATGCATTAAAGTAGTGCTATCAATACTTGAGATGTAAACACTGCAGGATATGTTAAAAACATTGTTATAATAATTTCATTTAACATTTGATTCCTACATCAGATCCATTTGGGTTTTAAAAGATTTGTTTTTCTTGTTATAAATGTATAATCCTTGAAAGTGCTTTTTTAAAACTTAAAGTAACTTTTGCAAATTATTTTTTAAATGGCTGTCAGAGATACCATCATCGGCCTTTTGACTTTTCTTAGAGAGTGCATGTCAGTTCTTTAGAAGGGATACACAGGTATTGTGGGAATGGAAATTAGTGAGTATGTAGAGCCAGATTTTTAGTGAGTACTTTGTCCTTCGAGGTGCTTATTAGAGCCTCTGTTTCATACCTCAGAATTCTGTGGCCAGAAGCTATTATACAGCATTAATTCTGGTCAGAATAAAAGTCCTGGCTGGACCTTCAGAGACAAATTAGGGTGCAAAGATAGAGACAAATTAAGTAGTTAGTTACCACGTCAAGAAAATTTGTTAATAAAATTTCAAATGTTGTACTGCAGTTCCTTTCTCCTGTGAGGAATTATCCTCACAGATAAGGGCTCTTTTGATATCTGTTTTTAATACCTGGTTCTTTTTTCCTATTTCCATCCTATTTTTGATCTCTCTTGATTTCTGATTAACAGTATTAGCTTTTTAATGTTATTAATGTGTTCACCTTTTGTTATTTTAAGACCTGTAAGCTGCTCTTTCTGAGACTTGTTTGGGGATGTGTTTTTAGGAAACGGCAGAATACGTGTTTGTTAATTTTGTCTAAATACTTAGATTACGAATTTTAATACATGAATATGTTATGTATAAACATCTTAGGCTGCCAAACGAGGGATACTTTCTTCAGTTCGTGGTAGAGGGGTTCATGCAAGAGGTCGGGGTGCATCACGTAGCAGAGGTAGAGGAATACGAGGCCGGGGTAGAGGCAGAGGAGTTCCTGTGCATGCAGTTGTGGATCATCGACCTAGGGCATTAGAAATCTCTGCATTTACAGAAAGTGATAGAGAAGATCTTCTTCCTCATTTTGCGGTATGTGGCAATTTCACTTTTTCTGTTCTTTGGGTGACATTCTTCAATTGAATTACTTGTTTTCTCTTGATTCAATTCATCTGGAAATATTATTTAGGAGTGAATCTTTAACATGATATACCTGTTCATGGAAAAAGAAGATGTATCAGAAAAAGGTGAAACAAAGAGAAATTAGACTATTTATTCAACTAATTACAACTGTAACTGCATACCATTTACAAGGCTTGGTTTTTTTCTTAGAAGAAAGGAAATTGAGAATATCAAGTAAGGTCAATATTTATTTGTTCAGGATATATGTAAACTTGTTACAAATTTTTAGGTATAGAAAGGTGAAATAACTGAAGGGATGATGAGAACAAAGACTGATTCAGTGCCAAAACTTTCAATACCTGAAGTCTGTTTATCTTCATTGAAGTATCTTAACAAGTGCTTAATGAAAATTTTCAGTGCTTTTGCTTGACTTCCTGGATTTTAGGAATCAAGATGAGAATTGTGCAACTATATGCAGATCTTGGCAGGGCAGCCAAAGGTTCCTGTTTGTTCATGTCTAAGCTTAAGAAGTCATAGCTTTTTTCTACTTATTTTTTTAGACTAAAACCAGGAAAAAAAAAGATAAATCGATGTGCATAATTTTTAGCAAATTTTTATTTGCAAATACAATGAATTGAGAAATCAACATAAATTTATAAACACCTCTGTCCAGCTTAAAAAATGTTATAATAAAAGGAAATTTGTTTATTTTATGGAATGAATGCTAAGAATATCTGGTGGCATAAATTGTGTGAATCTTCATCTGTGTGTGTCCCACCCCCATTTGTTTTTTGTTTGGTTGGTTTTGGTTTTTTTTCTTCAATATTTAATTGCAGTTGTAGTCTTTGAAGGTAGAAGTCCAAGAGCCAGTAAGTCCAGTAAATTCTGTTCCAGTCAGTGTACTTAATATTTCCTGTCTGGCAGCCATGCAAGCAGCTTTTCAAAAGAACGAAAGTCAACAAGGACCTCTCTCTCTCTTAAAAAAAAACCAAAACCCAAACAACAAGAAAAAAACCCACAAACCAAAAAAACAAAACCACAACAAAAACCCCACCACTATTATACGGGGTTTTTTAAGGTGTCATGTTTTCAGGAGCTGTCTCTCTATATATACATAAATGTACACATTCCCCTTACATACTCCACATCAGACCTATATGGGGGAACAAAAAGGGAACCATCATACCCACAAGGGGAACAAAATTACTTTCTGTAGAGATGGACTGAAAATTTGAGCAATGACTTCATAAATTTTTGGTGTAAACCTAAGAAAATATAAATTTAAAATGAAGCAATACATCCACTTGATCAATCATCGGCTGTTTCTGAGTCCAGTTTCAATGTTGAATATAAGAAAAAACTTATTTTTAATCTACAGTATCATATTCCAATTTAGTCTGCCTTATGAATATCACTAAAGTAAATTTTGCTGGTCATTTCATATTTTTCAGTTCGTTATGTACTTCTCTTACTGACTGCAAAGAATATAAAAATTAAGACAGAGACTGCCACTGTTAAAAGCTTGCTGTGTGATGTCAGTTTATGGTCATAAATATGCTCAGAACTGAGCGTTTTCTTATACTTTGGTTTTATCGAAAGGAGTATTGAATTGACTACCTTTAACAAAAATATTGACAAAAAAACTTAGTAGTGTCAACAAATACAAGTCCATTCACAATGTTAGTAGTACAACACTGAGAAAAAATGTTAATTACTTCATTTTACAGGTTGTGCATTTGTTGTTTTAAACTTGCTCCAAATGCCATAGAAATGCACTGAGCTGTATTTCTGTTTGAGATACGATATCACAACTCTGTACATCAGCAGCACATTCCACCTATACAGATATATTGGGCATTGCAGCTTACAGTGATGGTGGCATTGAAAGTAGCAATACCACAGACACCATTACAGGAATAGATGGGTCAGGTTCTTAACATCTTAAGTTTTGAAACTTCTTCTACAGTCCCTGCATCTTATAAATCTTTTTGTGGAAGAATTTCATAGTAGACTAATGGAATCATCTCAAGATCCCTTCTTTCTGATCAGGAGAGAAGTATTGAAGCAGAACAACCCCTTTTTCTGTCATAATTTTACTTCATACTTGTATGTTTACAATCAGGAAATCCAGAGACTACAGCGCATGTGTTTTAGAAATGCAAGTAAAAGTAACTGTATTCCTTTCAAAGACAAATATTCTGATTGTCATTAAGGCTGTGAAAGGTACACTGTTCTAATTTTACATGATTTTTGAGGGCATTTGACTTAGCACAGCATTTTTAGAGGTGAAGAACTATTTCACTAAGCTTTTTTTTTATTTATTAAAAGCAATATGGTGAAATTGAAGATTGCCAGATAGATGACTCTTCTCTCCATGCAGTGATTACCTTTAAAACAAGAGCAGAAGCTGAAGCTGTGAGTATAATCTTTGTTGAAAATGCTCTGCAAAGTTCAGCTACTTTCTAGTTACATCATACTTCTGTATTTGATTAAATGTAATACTGCTGATTATTTTAAAACATTTTAAAGTAAGTCTGACAGAAGTTTAATTCTACATTGAACAAATCTGTCAGAACAGCATATTACTGACATAGGAAATGAGGATGTTTATAGCACACTCAAGTACAAGATGCAAGAGAGAAATTAAGAGAAACACTTGGGAATTGATAGCTGGATGTCTTGGTTTATCTTTATTCAATTGCCTTTTTTTTTTCACCTGAAGACTTGGTACCTTCACAGTCTTCCTGAAATTTCACTGACATTTTGCAGAGCAAGCCTATATATCTTGTTTGGGATCAGTTGGATTTACCTTTGCCTGAAGACCTGTAATAGTGTAAACGTGATTTGATGTGATGGGATTCTCCCCCCCACCTTAGCATATTTTTTAGAAATTTAGGAAATTATAAAAGTAACTTTTAGAGACTAAAATCCAGAGTTGATGTATGTTGTAATTTGGCATGCTTACATATGGATCATTAGGACTTCATCCATTTGGCTCAGTGGGACTCCATGGTGTAGGCAGTATGTGAACCTGTGCAAAATAATGAACATAGTTGTTCTGCAAATGGTTTTGTTTTCTTTAAAATCCTTGTGTCACTGTTGGGAAGGAGTATCCTGACATCATGGTTTAACCCCAGCTGGCAACTTAGCGCCACGCAGCTGCTCACTCGCCTCCCCCGCCAGTGGAATGGGACAGAGAATCACAAGAGTAAAAGTGAGAAAACTCATGGGCTGAGATAAAGACAGTTCAATGGGGAAAGCAAAAGCAACACACACAAGCAAAGCAAAACCAGGAATTCATTCACCACTTCCCATTGGCAGGCAGGTGTTCAGCCATCTCCAGGAAAGCAGGGCTCCATCATGCATAGCAGTTACTTGGGAAGGCAAATGCCATCACTCCGAATGTTCCCCCTTCCTTCTTCTTCCCCCCTCTTTCTTATTGCTGAGCATGACATCATATGGTCTGGAATATCTCTTGGGTCATTTGGGGTCAGCTGTCCTGGCTGTGTCCCCTCCCAACTCCTCGCCCCACCCCCACCCCCCCCAGCCTGCTCGCTGGTGGGGTGGTAGGAGAAGCAGAAAAGGCCTTGACTCTGTGTAAGCACTGCTCAGCTGCTCAGCAATAAAAGTGTGTTATCAACACTATTTTCAGCACAAATGCAAAACACAGCCCCATACTGGCTACTATGAAAAAAATTAACTCTGTCCTAGCCAAAACCAGCACACCTGAAAAGAATAGGGACTTCAGAAGGAATTGATTCATATTTACAATATGGTTGTATAGAAAGATTTAATTTTATCTTTATATTTTGCACAAAGTTTCTGGTTTTGCACAGAGTTCATCTTGTGGAGTTTACTTGAACACAGTTTTCATACCTAGCAAAACTTTTATCTTTTTGTATGCTTTATCTTGAGACACCAGTAACATGATTGACAGAAATACTGATATTTACAATGCTAATTAAGCAAATGGCGACAACTTTGTGTTTTGAACACTTATAGTATCCTTACAGTTACATATTTCGAGAAACAGTTTGATGCATGTGCCAAATACATTTTACAGAAACAGAAATTTTGTTTGTGAAACTCTTAGATACAGGAATGATTAGAACTAACTATATGGAGATTGTAATTATTCTGTAAAAAAGGAAGTGCAATTAATGGCACGTAGTATGTAGTGAGTGATAGGGAAAACCACTACTGGACAACTGTATAGAAGGAACACTGTTCAACAGTGAACAAAAGTTTCTAAGTATCTAGAGGAACTTCCGCTTCTCTGAAAATCAAAATAGGTCACCTAGAACAATAGTCTGTTTTTATGGAATCTTCAAATAAAGTCTTTATTTCTTCCAGGTGGAGTATGGTTCACAACAACAATCTTGACAGTATCTTACTACAGAAACTTGTTTATCAGCAAAATACAGTTTTTACTGTTAGAACTTGTTTTGCCTAAAAATTGCATGGAGGATCATTTCAGCCTTAGCTAAATTTCTGTACCCAAAAAGCAAGGAATGGTAGTATTTTGGAACCAAACATAGAAGTGTAGAGGTAGGAAGCACTTGAAAAAGAAGGTAGTGCAGAGAATGAAGAAAGATGCGGGCAGGGGGAGAAGGGAGATATGTTTGGTGGAAAGGTTGAACTCAACATTATGTACTTTTTTTTCCTTTTTTTTTTTAATGATATGTTTCAGTGCATTTAAAAAGCAGTATGTTTTTCATCAGTCACTCTGAAATAGATAGAATAGGTGGGGTTTTCAAGCTGTATTCAAGGTGAAGTTCAGAATATGCTCCAGAAAGTGGGGATATTTTAGCTCGATCAGAATTCATGATTGATGTTTGAGAGATCCACATTCTAGTTAGCATTAAAATGTTTAATTGTTGAATGACTTTGTGTCTAGTTGCACCTTCATTTTTAAATTAAAATTTTATAAAAACTGTAGCTGATCAAATATAGTAAAATCTATATTTTCCTTAAGATTTTCTTACATATTAAATAAATTTCCACTGGAGTTTTTGTGTTTACTACTAAAGCAGACTTTAAGACTGGCAATTGGAGAAGTTGTAGAAGGTAATCATTAAAAAACTCTGTTGAGGCCAATTGTGAAGTAAATGCAGCTAATATTTTACCTTCTTAAATGAAAAGAGGCCTAGGCTTTATGACCATATACATTGTAGCCTGGAAGGAAGAGGAAGATTCCCTATTGTAAAATGTTGCATTTTTATGTAGTAGTAATTTCTTCCAAAGATTACAAGTTGTTTCTGGACCTAAATGTCACGTATAAGTACTTTTAAAAATTCTAGTTGTGTGACATTGTGATGAGACCATGGACAAAAAGCTCCTGAGCTGCATTTTAATAAGCATAGAATCTTTTAAATTTATCATAAATTTATATGTACAGATTTAAAATTTATACCTGGGGACTTTAATATCACACAATTCATGTTCAGATGTCATTGAACATGTAATTGTTTCTACATTTCACATTATGCTGTGCTTTCAGATTGTACTATAAATCTTTTGTGACCATGACAGTTATTTCGGAATGTTGCTAACGCTGATTTATGCTCATTCATGTTACTTTAATTTGAACATACTATTTCCAAAGCAGCCACTTAATGCAGCTGGTACTTAGAAAGGCATCAATATCCCATAAGTTAAAAATTTTTACATTTCAATTACAACAGCTTTGCAGGAAGTGGAATGTTTTCCAGTAAGTTGTAATCGCAAAAGGGCTTCTTGAGTTGTTTGTTTTGTGGTTTTTTTTTTAATATAGTAAATAAGTTGTATTTGTGGGATGTCTTTCTTCTTACAGTAAGTTATGCATTAACAACTTGGTGTCCATCTTTGAAAGGAGAAGAACCTATCAAGATAATACTAAAAACCAGACAAGTGTTGGTTCAGTATGTTACCTGCATCACCAAATGATTTATGGATTCCCAAGCTTATTTTCTTCTGAATATCTTTTGATCCTTTTCCTGAAAGGATGTGTGAATTCTATGTGCAGTGAATGAAGTTGTTTTGTTTTAACCTATTAACAGTAATTCAGTAAGAACATATTATAACTAGGATTTTCTTTTGAAAAAGCAGGCTGTTGGTTTATTTCTGGCATTTAAGTATTACTGAAGTTAATTTTCCCCCTGACAAAGAAATATATAACTAAAACATTTAAACTTGTTTTAGGCTGCAATTCATGGATCCCGTTTTAAAGGACAAGAGTTAAAGTTGGCATGGAACAAGCCTGTTGCTAGTATGTCAGCTGTTGAAACAGAAGAAGCCGAACCTGATGAAGAAGAAGTAAGTTTGCTTTTTCTCTTTTTTTATTCCATTTTTCTTTTTTAAGATGAAATAATGTAACTTTTTCAAAAGAAAATGATCTGTTGATTCATAGGTCTATTTTTTAATCTAACTCCTGTTTTGTTATCAGAACTTGTATTTAATATATAAATAGATTTCTTGGTTTTTAGGCTGTTGAAAGTCCACATGCTTTACTTTTCCTTGCAGAAACGTTTCATTTCTTCCAGAACAAAAAATTATAGGATATATCTAGAAAATGGAAGGGGTCATAGACTGTTGTATTTTAGCCTGCTGGACATCTAGACACCAGGGGAAGAGGCTAAGTCCTCAGAAAGCTTCTGTGTTTTAGTCTGGCTTAGAGTATCCAAGCATACATTGACAGACAGGTCAGGTGTCAACAGAGCTGCTTTTTAAAATGCACTTTCTGTAGGCAAAAGTAATGAAGATAGTAGTTTCTCCCTCTGTAAAAGAGCCTCCTGGAAATAGGGAAGGCTTAGTTCTAAGGCTTTCTTCAGCCTAGAGCCTCACATCTCTCTAGAAGGCTCCCTAACTTCAGCAATCAACCTTCACGCCTCCTGTTGCATTTGGAAATTCTGTAGCAAAAAACTACAATTACTGGGATGAGAAGAATAAGCAAGGAGGACTGTAACTTGTGTTTAACAGCTCGGAGATTTTGGAACATTGCAGCTTGGGCATGAATGTTATGATGAAGAATCAGAAGAGGTATTTAAGTATGAGGTGCATATGTCCTAGTCATTTTGAAGTCCAGGCAAAAGAAAAAATATGTTTCCTTTGCCATTTATTAATATAATACATATGTATACAGTATATTTTTTGGAAGTCATTACTGTTTACCTATTAAAAATAAATTTGTTCTTTATTAAATCACAAGTTTCAGAGATTTGTATTGTGTATTTTGTATTTGTATTTTGTGCCTTTTGATCTTTAAAATTTTGTGATGTAACAGTATCATGTTTTTTTTCTCTTGAAGTTTCAGGAAGAATCTTTGGTGGATGACTCGCTGCTTCAAGATGATGATGAAGAGGAGGAGGATAATGAATCTCGTTCATGGAGAAGATGATTCAACTGATCAATGACAATGCTAGAACTGCACCTGTGTTGCATTAGTATTACCTAATGTACTTCTGCATCTTTGTATTAAAAGGGTTTTGTGATGAAGTTGGATTCAGATATAGACTAAAAGCAGCTGGTTGGTTATACGTTTTGAGAGATTGATGTTTGAGTTACATTTCAGTAAATGATTGCTAAAGACATCATACTAGGAACATATGCAATGTTTTTATTACATAGTTCTACAGAAAGTTACAGAATTCTTTGGGTTCTTTGTAATTTACCGAATTGGTCAAACACAGATGACCAAAAGTTGTTATAACATAGATAATTTTTGTTCTATTCCAGATACGGAATGAAAATTTGCATTTAAAATCTTTGTGAATGTTTTCAGAAATGAATAGATAACAGTACTAAACCGAAGTCTCTAAAGTTATGTATTCATAATATTGCATAGTAGTATGCTTAGGCTTTACTATGTACTAGCCTTTTGTTGGATTTGTGTACGTATTTTACCTATGGGTTTTAATGATAAAGTGTATGACTGCTTTGCATATAAGTCCTTATGACTTTAAGATGTTAAAAAATAAAGAAATGGAATGGTCTTAAAAAAAAAAAAAAAGCAATAACCAAAAAAGCTAAGGCAGTGGTCCTTCATAATGAAAAAAAAAAAAAAAAAAGAAAAAAAAAAAAAAGAAAAGAAAAAAGACCATTCCACATGGCAACCCCCACCCCCATATTCACAAAAGGAGCTCTAATCACTATCACTTATGGTAAAACAGTATTGAATATAAAAAAGATCTCAACATAATGATGATTCATTTACATTAACACACAGGTGTACTCCGTTGCATAAAAGTTTTTGGATGTCTTCTGAATTTTAAACTGATTTAAGTCAAATGGTAAATAGAGTAAGTAATACTCCAATAATAAGGTATTTATTCTGTATCCCTGCACTGTGCATCTGTAGAAGAAAATTTGATCCCACAAAAATACATGCAGAACTGAAATGTAATTTAGGAAAATATATTAGGAAAAGTGGAATATTTGGTAGGTATTATTCTAAAAAATTGGACTACTCACACTAAGGCATCTTTTTTATTCCCACGTTTCTATGATTACATTTTCCCATTTCAGAAGTAATGCTCAGTAGATACCAAGTTCACACTATAGTGTATATTCACCCTTTAAAAATGTACATACATGAAATGTTAATATAATCCACAGAAATACTTCATTGGCTCTTTCTAATGAGGTGTTATGTTACGTGAGGTCTGAAGTTTCCCTTCTTAGGAAGGGGAACTGCCTAGTCCTTTACTACAGAGGACCTTTCTCACCAGCAAGACTTGGTTTTATTTCCATCTAGTGGCATTCTGCTGGTCTGTTCTCAAAAGAAAATTCATTTATTATTAGAGTTGTGGGTTTTACTTTTGTTTTGGGGTTTGGTTTTGTTGTGGTTTTTTTTCCCCATCAACTCATTAATGAGTGCAGCATAAAACCACTATCTCATTTATCAGATAGATGCAGGGGATAGTACTTCAGCTAACAGTGTCTTTTCTTTAGTCTGTGTTTTTGTCTTTTTTGGGGGGGAGGTAGGGGAGAACTGCTATAAGTCATGTCTCTGCCTTTTTTTTCTTTTTTTTTTTTTAATTCCAAAACAAGAATGGAGGAAAGTAGAAGGTAGTAGTATTCCAGAGAGAAGAGCTTCGTCTGTTAGTTTTTGTTCTGTGCTTTTCAGTTATTTGAGGGTTTTTTGAGACCTGGATCCTGTTTTGGGGTGTTTTGTTGGTTGTTTTTTTTTCCCCTACATCCCAGTATGTATGTATATCTTGTTGCAAAAATATGCACTTAAAATTGTTGTATAGTCTTAGTTTCACATTGAAATTTCACAACTGACTGCCATGCTTGTTACAGTAAGCTCTGAATCTTGCCATAAGGAATTGTATTTGGGAAATTGATTTCCTTTTACACTGAATGTCAGGCAAAATAAAGTATTTTAAGAACCTTTTTATCCAGTGCTCTGAATGAGCTGTTCTAGTTTACCAAATTAAATACAAGCTTTCCTACTTTTCTCTTTTAATAATTTAGTACATCTGAAGGGTGCCAGATTGACAGTCTGGGAGGTGGAAATTTCTTGTGTGTTGTCTTAAAGAACAGGTACAGCACAGGAAAGACTGTGCATGCCGCCTTAATGTGGTTGTGTGGCATGCTCAAACCTGCCTTTTCACTGCAGTTAGTCAGTGCAAGCTAATGACAACTTACTGGTGTGTTCCTTACATGGATGCTTCTTGTGAATCATCTGAAATTACTGTATCACATAATTTTAAAATTAGTATTCTAAGTTTGCCTGCTTGTTTTTAGTTCAGCGTGGTAATGCATCTATGCACGATTCATTTCTTAATCCCTTTTTGCACCCTGGTCTACTGTAAGGGGATGAAACCTTTTAAACTTCTCTTAACCGCCTTCCTCTGCAAATCTCCATCAATGAAATGTGTTGAGGGGAATCTTTACTGGCATGTATTTTGTCTCTTGCTGTTACCTTGTGACACTCTGAATGATTGAAAACCACCTGGATCAGAATGGCTTTGTTTACTCTCGCTTTAGGAAACAAACCCAAATGTTTGTTTTAGTCAAAACTAATCTGTGATTGTATGCCGTTCAGCACAAGCCATTCAGGATAAGAGAATGGTGTCCTGGTTCCAATCTAAATGGATTCTGTACATATTTTGGTCATTACCAAATTACTTTCTTGATTTGATTTATTTTTTTATTTGCTCTGTCCTTGTATTCCTTGTCTAGCTCTGCTGTCCCCTTCCTTTTTTTCCTACTACCTTAGCCAACTCTTGTCATTTCAGTTCAGTCAGATCCTTACTAGTGTACCCTTCAGTGAAATCTGTTGTCACCTGAAGCAGCATCCTTCCTTGTCTGAATCAACAAACCAAGCATCCTGCTGACTTTCATTCCCTTATTTAGTTCATCCTTCAGAATGCATTCCCAAGTATGCCTCCACTGTGATTAGCTAAATCATTGTTTGTTTTAACAGTTCTGCAAATGGGTTTTCCTGGTCTGAAACACTGAGAGAAGGGATACCTTGGTTTTCCCCAGACACCTTTTCAAAATTTCTGTGGAAAAAAAGGTAAACATTTAAGAAGGTATTGTCTTTTCTGGCTAGATGCTAAAGGGCTTGACCAAGATGCGATCTGACGTGTAGTTTGATGACAATATTGTAGTAAACCACATTTGGCTGAACTACAAAAAAATGTAAATAATGGGATTCAGTACTTCACACTATATTACAGTTTGTCTACAAAACAGTAAAGTAACAAGAAAACCTCTTTGAAACATTACTTAATGGCCAGTGCTATTCATATTTTTCTTCTCTTAAAACTCAGTTATTTCAAATCAGAAAAGCTGTAGAAGAAATACAAGTTAGTGAAAGACAAAGGTACAGGACTTAGTTTACAAACACATTTAAGCAGGTCTATTTCTTAAATAGAAAAAACACCTGTTGAAAAGTATTGGTGTAACTTCGGGCATTTAAAATAGATTTCTGTTCTAAACCACAGTCTGAAAACAGTCTCTACTCCTTTAACTAGAAAAGGAGTCAAAAATTATTATCCAGGTAACTTGAGTATCACAACAGTGTATCATGTCTGTACCTGATTTAAAACATCCGATTTTGTTGTGACCATCTACTCTGAAGACGTCCCCAAATGGGCTAAGCTTACTATTCTTGTCAGCCCTTGGATAACTTCTAAAAACTGTACATTTATTTGAGGGTGTTTTAGATGGAATGCGCAATTTGTGATTGTCATTTGTCTCATGAGCATAAAAGAGATGCACAAAAAATTGGTTTTGACTCAAGGAAGTGATTCTGCATGTTCCCTGTGTTTTTTTAACTAATCCCTGAACTAGTAGGTCTTGCCAAAAATAGATGGGGAGGAGCAGGGGATTTTTTTTTCTCCCACAAATCATACACTACTGTTCTACCAATACACAAGGTAACATAAAGGGGCAGAGACCTTCAACGGAGCACCTCATTTACTGTAATTCAACACTGCCTTAATGTTGCAACTAAAGATGTAGTCAGATTTAATCCTAAATCCCTTACCTTTTATTACAATTAGCAAATTAAGTTACAATTAGCAAATTAAGTTACAATTAGCAAGATTAGAACAACTGGAACAAATAGCAGAAATTTGAGGGGGTTGTGGGGAAAAAAGTGAAAAATCTGAACAATTTTGATTGTTCTTCATCGTCTTGTTCTGAGTGGAGCTGTTTCTTATGGTACTGATATTATGCCACTTGATTACTTTCAAAGTAGAAGTTCTTGATCAAGATTATTAAAAAAAAAAGTATCTTTTTCAGTTGAGCCAGTATAGGTGTAAACTGATCTTCAGTGAAAATGAGCTCTTGGTTTTTGTGGACTCATGTAGACCTTTTTAAATATTTTAGTATGCTTTTCACACAGTTGCCTAAATACTGTAGTTTTATAAAATAATTATTTTCAATTTTTACTTTAATATGTCTGCATGTTTTATTCTGAACCATATCTTAAATCTGTAGACATCAAAAATACTTGCAACAAAAATAGACTTTGTTGATTTCAGTCTTTTAATTCTCTTTAGATCTAATTGGAGCGCTAATGAGAGGGACTTCAAGAATGTACTGCACAAGAAATTTCTTTTTCCTAATAGATTGTTATTTGTAAAGTCCTTCTATATGTGTTAATGCTAAAGTTTATCTGAATGTTGGTACTTTGTTCTTTGTCCATGTGAGTGAAGATTGATTTTTTTTTTTTTTCTCTTACAGTAAGCTTGTCATCCTGAGACCAGTTGATGTCTTTGAAAATCATCTCATCTGACTGTGGTATTTTATAATGGTTTTGATGTTACAGTTTGAATCCTTGGATTCCAGAATCCTTCCTGCTTTGTTAGCACAAGAGACGTAATTCAGTTTCTTATCTTTCTCTGGTGTAGACTGGAATACCACCACATTAAGCAAATCTGTGCTAGTTGATGCTGGATTTTAGTATTTCCCTGTCAGCAACTGGGATAAAAAAATTTTGAGGCATGTACTCTTCAAAATTCATTTTTCTGAGAAACATCTGCAGTAGACATTTTTTTATTTTGACCTTTTGGATGCAGAGGGTAAAATTGTCTTTTTACTCTTTTATGCTATTTTCTGTATTACAGTTTCACATAAGATTTTTTGGATAGTAATTTGATGGATAAATATTTTCTTTAAAAAGTCAGATCTTTTTATATCATCTAGTGTATACTTTAGAAATGAAGGGGAAAAAAAGAAAACAAACTTATATGATTGTACATGATGACAAGCTATGGAGATTATTTGAAATCAGAAATGTTACTTACAGGCCTCAAGACTTGAACAGTGCAGATGACCATTTCCCAGTTGCTAAAGAATGACTTCTACTTCTTGGGCTTAATGTTCTTTTAAATGCAAAGGAAAAAAGAAACACTAACTTATCCAAAACGTTTTCCTAATGATCTGCAGCTAGACAGAAAATTTCTCAGCTCTAAGGCACACTAACTCTTCTCTCTATACAATAATTTGCTCTCTAGGGGAAATAAAACTTTCTTAGGTTTTAAAGGTCATAATTTATTCTTCATTTTTCAAGGAATTTTGTGCAATAAAGATGTTTGAGCCAAATTGTTTCCTCCTTGTGGGGAAAACAAAGACTTCACAGAAATTTATGTTGATCTGTTCATGTAAAAATCTATATCCTTTTTCCAAAATCGTGTGCATGTTGTTAATGCATATATGGTGGAAGTGTGATCTACAGAAGCACAGAAATGCCTTTAGGGTACAAGAACTCTCCTTTTATAGAGCTTCCCATCTCTGCAGGATTCTATTGCATGAAAGCTGAGAGAAGTGTCCTTTCCATTAAAGTAACTTGTTTTTAACATGAAGAAATGTTCTTCCTCACATTTGCAAACTGTCCTTTCTCTGCTTAAAAAAAAAGGCAGTTCTGATTTTGTGGATTTTTTTTTTGAGATAAAGCCCTGTATTTTCTCTTTCGACTGCTAGAGGGCAGTCTGGCTACACAAGTGAAACAGTAACTGAAAGTGATTTGCTCCCATTTCAACACTTCTGTGATATTTTTCCTGTTTCAGTTCTCATACTAATATTTGCATTTCTTGCAGAAACCTGTATACATCTCTACCATGTCAGCAGAAATTCTATTTGTGTGAACTGAAACAAAGTATCTCTCTTTGGATTTAGGTACCAGTGATAAAACAGGACTCCAGGTATTTAAATCTGAATAAAACAGAAGAACATTTCTGTGTTGCAACAGGCATATATTCATCTCCTTTTCTTCTCTGGGAGTTGAATTAGGTTTTGATAGATTACAGTTGAAGTTACAGAAAACTTTTTTTTTTTCATAAATATTAATCTCTTTTATGCTTTAGAATAGGGGATATGCAGTGAATGGAAAGCTAAAACTCATTGCTGGAAAGTGGGAGGGGGCAGAAATGGAAGATAATAATGCATTTTTATATAAACTACAAAAGAAATTGCCAGCCTAATATGGTGTGAAGAAATTTCACCACTGTAGCCAGTTATCTGCTTTGTGGTAGACTCATGTTAAATACATCAAAGAATTACTACTGTAGCTCCACCAGCTGGTGCAGTGTAACTACATGAAACAATTTTTCAACTACGATATGGAATACTTGTTCATCCTGGTACTTCCAATACACTGTCTGTTACTGCCTTGCCCAAGTGCATCGGGAAGCTAATGGTAGCCCACGCGTCTCTACACTTGGAACTCTGAATGTGCAATGTCCATGCACACAACTCGTGTTTAGGCCAACAACATGCAGGAAGCACATGTGACTCATTCTGTGTCGTTTTCTTTTCCCTCTCAGTCATTAGTGCGATATCAGACCATGCTGACATCACAGATTTTGTTAACGTTCCTCCTAAGTCACAATTCAGCGATGTGGAGATTATTACATGCTCTCTTTTTTTTTTTTTTTCTGTAAGGTGGCAGCTGTATCATCACCTGTGGATAGACATCATAAAATGCTGGGAAACTTCCAAGAAGTCATTATCTTTGAGTTCACTTAAAGATGGAAACCTTACTTCCCAGAAGCGATTGTGGGAAGATAAATTCTTGTTGAAAATATTCTTTGGTTTTATTTATCACAATTATTTGTTTTCATTCAGATCTGATAGGTAATGTTAACCTGCTGCTACTCTTACAGATGTGTTAGATAATGTTTAAAATTATATATTCCCCATGTGCTATTTGTACCAGTTTGGTAGCAAATAGATGTACTATGTTCGTATATATTTTTATACAATTTTTAATTATGTTTTTCCTTCTACGTTCTCCATGGTAATGTTTTATCTTAGAAAACAGAGTAGAATGGTAGGATACTATTTATTTATTTGCAAAGTTCTACAATCTTAACTTTTCTTACTGCTGCTGTTTTCAAAACTCCCCCATAGGCCGTACCATCCTTCACGTATAAGACCAAAAAAATTGTGTATGGTTAAGTAAAATTGCACATTTTATGAAAAAAACAAACACAAAAAGTAGAAATAGCCAGTAGGCAGCAAGTGAGCAGGTTTAGAAAACCTTGCTGCAGTATAGAATTGTACAGTGTAGATGTTCACAAAGGTGGAGTTTCTATACCTGTGTAATTAAAACCTTGACCGTCTTTCAAACAAATTCTTACAATGAAGGGAAGTGTTCTCTGCTTATCCCTGAAAACTTTGCTTCCATGCATTATTGCAGTGGTTGAATGGGCGTGGTTATGGAACCGTAACTGCTTATCTATTGGAACACCTTTTAAATGGGTTGCTCTTTCTACAGAGAGAATAGAAAATCTTTTGCTGCTATATCCAGGAGCACTTATTCAGTACCTTTG
>JANZLQ010000008.1:14476175-14493006 GCA_026212715.1 Elanus axillaris
GAATAGAAAATCTTTTGCTGCTATATCCATGAGCAATTATTCAGTACATTTGGGGGGGGGGGCGGGGAATCTGTCTACTTTTAAAATACGAAGTCAATAATTGGTGAATATTTGTTTCCAATATTGAGGCCTCTGGACACTGGGGGTCCTACAAGCTACTTCTGTTGGGGTTTTTTGCTGTGGTAAAAAAAATCATCAGCTGGTTTGCAAAACTACCTTTTGGAATTTGAAAAGGGCATTTTCTGATTTTAGAGTTCGGAAGTCTTTGTTCCCAGAAGCAACATCCTGTACATAGTGTATTTAGATGTATTATTGTGATGCAGTGAAATTTATGTGTGGGAATATTCTGTTACTGAAAAATGTGAGCTTAAAGAGCAAAGAGCAATAGCAGTAGCCTTTATGGTGGAAGAAGCTGAGAGATGGTTATGCGCGAAGTGCTGGTCAGCAGACTTACTGCCTGATCTGAATTACAAAATAATTTTTGTATTAGAAATTAGGTAAGGGTATTGGCAGTATAGCAGAATAAAACTGAGCACTTTTTTCTGTCGATATATAGTGAAAAATTAAGGAACATAAGTCACCATTAGACCTTGTTAACTTTTAACAGGTTAATGCTGTCAGTATTTGCAATTTTGTATTGGTGAACTTTCCACAATATTATTTGTATGTCTTAATTTATGTTTTGATAACTTTTAATATTAAAATAATTTAAAAAATATTATTATTCTTCTGTTTCTGTGTTGAACTATCTCTAAACATCCTTTCACGTGAGTTTAAGTGCTATTTCTTTTCCATCCTCATTCACTGTAATGCTTCCTGTACTGAAAACACTGATGTGTTTGCTTTTGTACTGGCCCTTCTCTGCAAATTTACTATATATTGAATTTTTTGAACACAGCTTGCCAGGAAAACACTGAAGAAATAGCTTTTTATTAGGGGAGTAAGTTATAGAAACTGGAATCTGAAATAATAAAAAGATTAACCAGTAACATTCACTACACTGCAGTTTTTAAGGTGGCAGTATATCATGCTACGATACTATCTGTAGGTAAGCTTTTGTTAAACTTTTAAAGTAATTTGAGTAGGTAATTACTAGTGTTTTAGTAGTCTAAGGCAGGACTGATGGCAGCTTGATTGGCTGTGGCAGTTACTAAAGTTCACATTTTATGACCTCCTTAAAAATATTAATTTAGAAGCTTATGAGTTACTTTCTAGAGTCAGCCTGAATTAACAAATACTGAGCTATCTTTTAACTTTTGAATCTTTTTGTGAAATAATTTCTGCCCATTACTGAACTTCACAGTGTTTTTCAAGAACTCATTTTCTAGTTAAAGCAGTAGTAACTCTTTCATGGCCAGGACCAAGTTGTGCGAAATGTTCTCATAAATAGTCTTGTTCCATGCCAGCATCAAAGAAGACCCTGACTGGTCACTCTTGCCCATCCTTTGTGCTTGACACAGCAGGTCTTTGTGTGATAATGTAGTAATTGAGGAGCTGGGCTATGCTTTTAAAAACGGGGTAGTCCAACTGAATTACCTTCCTAATCTGCTTCACCAGGTGGCTGAAAAGATGCAAGTAGTGGGGGGTGCTGAGGCAGGAGTCAGAGCTGGGATCAGTAGAGCTCTTCATCCCACAGGTCTGGTTCAACCTGAGCTACTTCCACTGGAAACACCGGCACCACTGTGCTGTTCTCAGTTAACACGCATTTGGCTTCAACTTTTGGGTTTTCTTTTCTCTTCCTCTCATTTACAGGAGCTAGTCAAAACATTTAGTGAGCAGAATGTGGAAGCTGAAGTGCTTCCACAGAATGTCAGAAGTGCAGTTGAGGGCAGAAGCATCACGCTTGCACAAGCTCCTCAGAAACACAAGGCATGCCGTGGTTCAAGAGTGACCTGCTATAATTGAAAGCTGCATGGCCCTGCATTTCAGCGGACCCTCCGTACCCATTTGGAAGTCAGTATAAAGGTAGTCTTAATAGCCTTATAAGCAGGGACTATGCTGTGGGAGCTCTGGCTCCTTTTGTCCTATCCCTCAGTGGTTCTGATGGGGTGGGGGGTGGGAAAGGCTGTCTCAGATGAGTCAAAGATCACCTCCAAAGGAGGTGTGAGAAGCCTTGGAAGAATTTTGTCAGACCTTTCGGATCTTCGTTTAGCTTATTGTGAGTCAGAGGCTGATGTGGCTCGTGCGCCAGTGTTGTGCTAACGCAGCAGCAGCAGGCTGCATGGGAGATGCCTTGTGTGGCAGGGCCACAGTGCCTGCATTTGTGCTTCCTAGGAGAACTCGGGTTTCCCAGCTGGGTAAAACAGCCCCGAGGCTAGGCTGCAGCAGGAAGAGATCATTGCCTCTAATGGAGCTGTGTAGACAAGCTAAACCATTGGAAAGGAACAAACCCAATTCTGACATTTAGGGACTTTAGCCAGTTGGGGAACCAAGCAGGTGGGAAGAAAGATTAAGTATGGGGGTGTACCATGTGCTGTAGGACTTGTGATTTGGTTAGACAGCATCAAGGCTAGCTTTATTGAAGTTTATTGGGTGTTGGTGAAATAAACTACCAATATTAAATTGCTAGAAGGTGGTGCTGAGGCAAATGGGAGCTGAGGTTTTCAAGTTGTTGGCCAAACAATTGGTTATGTGCATGTTTCCTTTCCTGCAATTCACCCACTGTCTGCCACACCTATGGATAGCCTAGTTCGTTGCAGAAGAGAAAAGACTTGTTATAAACATTTGGGTAATGCTGCTAAATCCACAGAACAGGGCAAGGAAATACTAGTTTTCTGCCTTGTGCTTTCACAGAGTCTTCCATCTGGAACTTTAAGGTAGCATCCAAGATACCCAACAGTTTAGAGAAACCTCAGTTTAGCAGTTCCTTCTGGATAGCTTAGGGACTGCAGAATTCAGTGTTCTTATTATGAATCCCTATGGAGCGTGTTGTGTTGTCAGTCAGTTGCTGTTTTGAAAGACTGTGTTTCCAGTCAAACAGTGTTTGTGTGTTCAAACCTGTTTGTCCAAGTTAGGTAGGTTAGCTTTAACAAGTCAATTAATGGGTCTTTCCTGTTGTTTAAACTTTTAACCCTGTTGCCTGAGTGAACAAGTTAGGAGTAAGTTACATGAGCAACTTAATGGGCAGAACATAATTTCAGAAGCAAAATTGAACAACGATGAGCTATTGTTGTGATATAGTAGTAGGGGATCCTCTTCGGTCATCATGGTTGCCAAATAAGCTGGAAGGTACAGGTCTAGCCTCTTGTGTCAATTGAATCTTTAGAAATGGACACTTTTGCAGTGCAAAGCATTTCAATGCCAACTCCTTTCAGATAACTCTCCAGCTGTCCAAAGAATCAATGGTCCTGTCTTGCCCTTCTTTCTCTGAACAGATTGGGAACTAATCTGAACATTTGAAGGGTTAGGAGCCATACCAAGTACTGTCTTATCTGAGAAAGGTTGCATATGCTTTGATGACCACTTTCTAAAATCAGGTAATCAAAAACATTTACAATGAAAATATTAGTATGAAAGGAAAGGTAGACTGTAATCTTACATCTTTGTTGGAGTCCAAAAATCACAATGAAAAGTAAATTTCTACTTTTAACGCCATGGATCCACTACTGGTCAATTTAAAGAGTTCTCAAAGCTGACAGTAGCACATATGCAAATCTTTAGACTGTACCCAAATACCACATATACTGTTACTTGCAAAAATACGTGTTGCCTTTTGAAGACCTCATCTGTTTTTTTTACTTCCAAATGTCCAGACAAAAAAAATGAGTAGTCTTCTCTAGCCCCTCTGTTCAGTATTTAGTGGTTATGGCAATAAGGTGTTAGGAACCCTCAGCATGAATTCTGTACTTTTGTTTACAAAGATACTGAATGAAAATTTAAATTATATGGGTATCTCAGGCCATTCTGAACTTTACGCCAAATTTTTAGGGGACAAAGGACAAATGATCGCTTACAACTTGTACTTCAACCCCAACAATCAAATGAATGGTGAGAAAAGCCCATCGATGTTCTTGCAACACCAACTGCTCCTGCCTGTAGCACCTTGCCTGAAGATTTTGCAATGTGGTAGACTGTGGTGGCTTCTGATGCCTTGATGTCATGCAGTCACGCTGTGGTTTAGTCTGCTGCCTATCTGGCACTATCACATTTCAGCATGTCTTTGTAGCTTTTGCTTTTAGCAGAACTCACTGGAGACATAGGTTATTTCAGTGTCTTGTTCCCTGTCTGAATGTTGGTACTTAGCCTCTTAGTCTACATCAATACTAGTAAATTAAACATGGCTGGGACTATTCTCTGATGCTGAGGCCAACTGGCATGGAACAACTCTCGTACACACTATTAGGCTTCAAAACAGGACAACCACATCCACATTCTCTGCTAGGAATGGTCTCTGGCTCGGGATAGCTGATCCAGGTCTCTGTGGTGCTAAGGCCTAACAGTCTAATAGCACTGACAATAAAGTTCCAGTGCCCATGATATATGCTGGACCTGTTTGTTTCGCTAATTGAGATCTTGTCCAAGTTGTGCAGTATCTTTAAATGCCAAGCTTTGACCAACAGCAGGAGATAAAGGGATCTAGGTCCACTGGTAGACACAGGGGCCTTGAGGAAGATCTGTTCTTTGGAAAGGCAGTGACAACTGACAACACTGTTCTGTAAGGAATCCATCCTCTCTAGTGATAAATGTCACTAGCTAAAGAGAGAAAGGGTACTTAAAAAAAAGAAAGTCCTATTACCTTTGCTAACATACAAATAAATGGCAATTAGGAATCAAAAGATTTATAGACCATAGTAAGTACTGGGTTTAATGAAAAGTGTAAAATACATGATGGTCTTGTGAGATCCAGAGTTAGAAGAAACCTTATTAAAGAAAATGAATAAAAATCTTAAAGTTGAAATACATGTAGGCCATTATATTCAAACTTTCCTGCCATTAGTAAGATTTGGAGTCCTCTTGAAGTATCCACTAAGTATTATCAGCCATCTTAAAAATTAACCTAGCAATAATGCAATGGTGTAATCAAAGGGGTAAGCTATGATACTTTTCTGGCAAGCCTACCTATAGAATTGCAGTTTCCTATGAACTGACCAAGGGGGAGCTATACACAGATAGTTCACCCTTCAGCCCTTCGTGTGTTAAGTACGCTTTCTAGCACAATACATCACCTTAATTATTATACCTTCTGCAGCAGGGTAGAATTCTCTGACCAGATAATTTTTGTTGCCAAATTACTTGCACATACATTGTGAAAGTATTTTTTGTGTCTGTGCATGTATTTCATCAGCTACGCTCCCATCCGTCAAAGTAGAGTGAATGCTTTAATTGCCTAATCAGCTTTCTGGGTCTCCCATGCAGGCACAAAAACACCACAGTGAGTTGTACAGCTACATGTTGGTACATAAGTGATTATTAGAGGTAGTTTTCCCAACTTTTGTATTCTAGTAGGCAACAAGCATGTTGGATTTAGTGAAATTATAAGCATGGTTATTTACTAGCAGAAGCCGATGTTTTTCTCCCCTCTATTTTTACATTTGAGGATAAGAGTACAATTTATGTTCTGGGCATCATCTTGTGGAAGTTCTAAATCACTTCATGAGGCTTTCAGCCTGGCTTATGTCATTTATCCATCAGCACTCAGTCCATTTAATCCAGGCCTCTCAGCTGTACAGACCTAGCTCCTGTTGTGAGTGATCGGCCTGCTTGAGTGCTCCCAGCTTCTCCTGTCACATCACATTTGCATAAAAGAGGACGGATAACCAAATTTGAGCACACAAATGAAAATGCTAAGCGCTGAACCTGTCACAGTTGTTGTTCAACTAATTGTGAAAAATTTGATTTGCTGGCTTTTCACTGTTTATCATGTGGACCCCCTTCTCAAATTTGCCTTGGCTTCTGCTTCTGTACATGTAGCTTTTAAACTCTCTACACAAGCAGCCCACCCTGGGGATTACTTACCTCTCCTACCAGCTTTTAATGTTGGCTCATCTACTTGACTAAATTAGGCCACCATGGCAAACAAACACATAATTAAAAACCTGGGAAAGACAACTGCAGTTGCACTTCTTAAATTGATTTTGCAGTCTATTACTGGTATATGCCTTTGCATTTTGCCATTTTATCTTGTCCTCCTGTAAACTCTGAAAATGCCTTTGCTTCTGATTATATATAGGAGGAACATATATTATTTCAAAATGAAGACTAAGATTTTCTTCTCAAAAGGGAATAGTAAATAAAACCACATCCTTATTTCCGAGTACTTTGTGGCAGCCTATTACAGAGGTGCTGTATTCATTTGAAATTAAGATCCATTTTCAAACTGGCATTGAAAGCTCATGAATGAAGTATTGTTCAAATTATTGTGATTTTTCAAAATTCTAGGGTTTTACATAGCTTTCCAAATGTACTTGCAACTGTTGTTGTGCTTCTATTTCAGATCACCTTCTCTTAATTTATCTGTATGATTTACACATCACTTCCTTATAATGTATACCAGAATGTCACCAATTAAAACAGTTGAATATCATGTTGGTTTTTTGTGAGGGGAGAGGAAGTTCAGCCAAATGATTATCTATAAAAAATGCAAACTAAATCATCTACATATGCAAATCATCCATCCCTTTGTTATTGGCATTGGTTATACTCTGAGTGCCCATAATTATTGTAATTTAATAAGGTGGATGATAACATGGACATAGTGGATATAAATCTATAAAGACCATTGAAAGCTTTTAAATGCAACCTGAAAAGAAAAGCTGGTTTTTAGATGTATACAATTGGTATTTTTCTAGCAGTTCTAAAATATCAAAATAATTGTTTTCAAATGAAGAAAATAATTTGTCCGCAGATACGACTGAAATATTGTTAAAAAATAAAATGGAAAACATTCTGCTTAAAATCCTTTTTAATTTAATTTCATTCTGTTGGTGAAGGGGGAAAAGTCCCTGAAGTGACCTTCATGTCAAGAGTTCACTGATAACAGTGGTAGTAATATGGGATAATCCCTTTCATAAACAGATCAAGATGTACCTTAAAAACTGTACATTATTTTCATCCATTTCTCTGGTAAGGTTGTAAAAAAAAATGCTCTTACATCTTTTAGGTTACTCTGAATAACCTTCAGCAAGATGTTCCATACTGAATAATATTCCCTCCGAGCTTCTCCTACTTGCAGAATACATCCTGATAGCTGAAATATCCTGAGATATCTTTGTGATCAAAGAGGCAGAAGATTTATCTACTCAAGAAAATAGGTACTATTTTCAAAACTCATTTTCTTCATGTAAAGAGAACAATATAAATTCCTTAGTTACCCTGTTCTTCAACAGTGAGGTTAATACCTATTGATAAAGTGTTATCTCTTCTTACCATGCAATAATTTGATCTGAAAATCTCACTGATACGTTAAAACTGGTAGAACTGAATTAATATTTAGGCTCATGCACCGTATTGGTCTTGGGAAGAACTATGCTTACGGATAAGATTCTGTCCCCTGCTTTTTCTCAGATTTTAACAAGAAAACAAGACATTAATTTCTTGGTTTGTTTCTAATTTTTTGGCACATGGAAATGTTATTGTTAAATCCTGGAATTTTTTCATTCATTAAAAAAATAATCTCTATCCCTTGTTTTACCTCCTTTATCTCTCTCTGAACCTAGTTATGTGTATTATTAGATTTATTCTGAATTAGTGCAAGAGAAGGAGAACGGAAGCGAACAACTGTAACAGCCACAAAACAAAGTATCAGCTCTCGGGCTAAGTTTTGCAGTCAAAATACCTGTGACAGTAGGACTTAAAGGTAGTTTGTAAAAAGGAAATTAGATTCTAAACTTTCTTCATTGAGTTTATCTGTCTCCTAAGAAAATGTGAACATGCAGTTCTCCAAATTGGGTTCTTGATGTAAATGCCTGATTTATAATTGCAGAAACTACACTGCAAAATTTCTTCAAATTCTATATCCTTCAATATTCTTATCCATAAAATCTTTTGCTAGGCAAGTCAGAGAAACACAACAGCGTGAGGACAAGAAGTGTGTTTAAAATTTTGAACACAAGTACTAATGGAAAATGTTTTGCCATATTCCCTCAGCTCTAATAAAATGTACACTTTCCATTTATCTTTCAACTAGATATCTATTGATGTTTGATTAAAAACAATCTCCCCTGTTTCTGTAAGTACCTTTGTGCAATTCATGGGGATTTTCTCATTTTCCCAGGTCTGCTTGGGTAAATAAAGGGTTCTCCTCAGCTCAGTCTCGTAGGTTGGATGTTAGAATAAACAAACTTCCATTAATTTGCTTTTTGTTTTGCTTCAAATTGCAAGTAACTTCATCAGCATGTAAGAGAGGCAACGGCTCCATCTCTCCCAATCTATTTTATTATACAAAGCTGACCCCTTTCCCATGAGCTTAGCGTTTTTCTATAGCTAAATGCAAAAGAATAAGCACAGGCAGAAAGGATTAGGAGGTTACACATACACATCTCTGTGGTCTGTGGATATATACCGAGACAGACATGTTAAATTGCCTGTTCTTTTCATATAAGAAAGAAGACTTATTTACCCTATGGGTAAAATGTATGTTGACCTACTGCATTACAGTATAAGCATGAACAAGGCTACTTTTTCCCCTTTTCTGCTAAATAATAAGGCAACTCATGCTGAGGGTGCACTTAAACTATACCTATAACTCTTGGAAATTCATAGATCGTAAGGCCAAATGGGACCATTATGATCATCTTGCCTGACCTCCTCTATAGCACAAGCCATAGGGTTTCGACAACATAACAGTATTAGTAATTTCATATGCATTAGAGTGCTATTTATAGGATATATATTGTATTGAAATGGCAGAATATTCATTGCCCTGAAATTCTGCTAGATAATTTTACCACTGTAGTGGTATCTACAGGGTTCTTACTTGGTACATATTAATAATATAAAAAAATTTCAAACAGAATTTCAAGTATTTTGCTAAAAATGTGGCTACATCTAACAAGCAGATTGCTTGGGACAACAGCTGCAAAACCATATATTTAATGTAAAAATACAGGTGATAGAAAATAATCCAAGTAATTTATTAATTACCTAGTACTGTAGAATATGAAGTCTAATTAAGAAATGAAATAATGACTAACTGGAGTATTTTAGCAAGAATATAGAAAAATAAAACATAATTTGTGTACCTTTCACAAGGCTTACTCTTGTCCTGTGCTAAAGCTCTTTTTCCTTTGGACTGATATTAAGAGCTATGGTGCTTGATTTTCATTTTCATGGAACCACTGCTATAAATGATTGCTACAAATGGAAACTGATTTTAAATGGCGGGCAAAAGTAGACATCTGCACTGTTACACATGTAATGCAAACTGAACTTCATCCCCTGCCTTGCTTTGTAAAACTCTCACCCTTCCTTTATATAAGGAAGTATATTTAAAATTAATATTTCCCTTTTTTTAAGTAAAATAAAATTGTTAGTCCTCAAGTTTCATTTCCTACCTACATGAAAATCAGAAAATGTTCTCTGCCTTTCTATAGGAGTCACTAATGAAGTGTACTACATTGAACAGTCCTAAAGGTCCCAATCAAACCAAACCAGCTTCGCTGCTCAAATCTTGAAAACAATTAATATGCCTGATTTTTAAAGATAAGAATCCAGATATCACCCATGTTTGTATTTGCTGCTGGGAAGGGAGCAATAAAAGGGCAATTAGCATTTCTACTGATCATTGGTTAAAATGATTTAATCTGCCTTTTAGCAAAGTAATAAAGATCCTTGAAGTAATTACATCATTTTGTTAAATGCTAAGAATGATGAGATAAACCAGCATAGATATCATTGGTCAAAGATGTTTATCTGTGCATATTAAAAGCTTTTAAACATGATCTTGTAGAAAAGCCTATGCCATTTGGATCAGTCCTTTCCCTAGTCTTCTCTAAAATTATACAAATTTAAAGACATGTACTTATATGAAAAAACATGCCTTTTAAAAAGCAGGTAAAAAACTAAATGCATCACTTAACAGAAACTTTCAGGAATTAGTGATCAGTAAAATAACCTGATTTTGTAAAATCTGAAATGCTTTGTTCAGAGAGTCTCCCTGCTATGCAGAAGCTTTGACAAACTCTTGTGACAAGTGCAGGAGGAGGGCTGTGTCTTGAGGTTTGCATTTTGATCCATTCACTAGTAAATTCTCCAAGAGCATAGATAATTACAACATTTAGCTAAAAAAGGTTAGTTTAAAAGCAATTTTTAAAGATATTTCAGTGGAGGGAAAGAGAGCAGGGATGAAGAGACCGATTAACCAATTTTTCTTGGCCTTTCTCTCACGCGCAGACATGTTCTGTACAAACCCCTGTTTTGATGTATTATTTTAATTAATCCCAGTCTTTTGATTTCTGCAAAAAGAAGGTTAGCAAATGTAACAATGCTCGAGAGTTTCTTTATCGTAAAAGACACATAATTTCAAGCATTTAATAAGGTAGATTTATTCTGGGTAGTTTAGTTTGCACATTCACTCAAACAGCCCTCCCCAAAGACAACATTAAAAATGTGATTAGTTAGCTGCCATCAATAACACAAAATAGGAAAACACTCTCTGAAGGGACAGCTTTGTGGAGGGCACTGCACAGTGTGTAGTAAAAATATATGGCCTAATAAGTTTACATTTGCAGGCTCATTTGTTAAAACTCTTGAATTTCTAATTTGTGTCGGAAAGATAAATGGATGGGGCCTCAGTAAAGTGTGAGATTAATACTGATGGATGGGGATTCAGATTTTTGCTAGCCTCTTACTTCTGTACAACCCAGTAGGCAGTTTATGGGGAAAACCAAATGTAAATAAAAGAGAGGACATTATTTACCTTGGTCAAGGCCAATTACCAGTTATATTGTTCTTTTCAACTTTATTGTTTGGATGTAAATTATCCTTATCTAATTATTGTTTAATGCATTTTGGTAATCAAGCCCTTACAATGTGTAATTAGATGCTAAAAAGGACAGGCACCCGATGGTTACTTTGAAACACTGCAAATAGTCAAATGGTAGAAATGGAGGCCGCTGGGACCTTTAAGGGTGTGAGGTGGAAGAATAATAATAAAACATATAATAAAAACTGCCTTATACCTGAATCAAAATACTCACATAAAATGAAAATGAGCTGAGGTTAATACGAATAATAAAATAAGTGGGATCTGCATATGCTGTGCACAGTTGATTTCAACAGCTTTCCTTCCACATGCAGTGCCAGGGCAACGCTACCATTGTGTCCCAAGAGACGGACAACAGAGGTGACGGTGGTATTTCTTACCTGTCTGGCAGAAGGTACCTCTGAATGCGGATGAACTTTACCAGCGCAGAGAAAGAAGTTCTTCTGTTCTAAAAAAGTAAGTTGCCAGATATCTTTTCAAACTAAAATACAAACGTAGACATGGCCAAAAGGCAGGCATTAGTAAAGGAATTAAAAATGGGACTTTTCAACATGAATGAACAAAAAACAAAGGTCACTGCTATTATGCTTCTTTATGTATAATGCCTTTAGATCAAAGTTAATCCAGAAGTCTTCAGTGCTTGTAAAACTTGTGTTGAAACATCGGTACAGGTTTGTAGGGGTTGCAGAATTTGGCAGCCCTGTGGAGACAAGGCTGCCACAGCTCCGTGCGCCTGGCTCCGACGAGGATGTATTCCCAGTAGGCACGTGCACAAGTTAACGTGTATGATGCATGTATATAAATAAACATACCTGTCCGGCCACACAGATCAACATGGGCAGACACACATGAGCACAAATGGCACTCATGGCTGAAAGATATGTTCTATATGAACAGATGTAAGCAGTTCTTAGTTTAGCAAAAAAAGGAAGGTGGAGTAGTGACTTGGCACATTCTATGTAAAGAAAATCTCTTCAAACCTTGTGGGTAAATTTTAACAAGGGTAATTTAGATGATGATGCACTAAATTCTAAAATGATGATGATTCACTAAGTTTTTAAATTAAGATTTGATGTCTTCTTAAAAACAATGCTCAGCCGATTCCCTGTTGAGTGAGCGTCCGTATCCATGCTCCACTCTTGCACACAAGCATTTTCAACTCCTGAGCCTGGAGTTTTGGAATAACCTGCCTCTGCCTGTTTTGCACTGAGGACCTATAAGGGCAGGATGCATCTTCTTCCTGCAACTCTTTTCTAACTGCTGTGCTGTAATTCAACCATAAATTACTGTACATGATGCAGAAACTACTGACTGAGGTTCTATAGCCAGTATTAATACAGGGGTCACAATAGATACGCTCATGCCTCTCCTTACTACCTTTGCAAACTCTGAATATGTTAAAATGGATACTTGTGTCTCATACTCAGATTATAACTGAAGAAAACTGACGGCTGTTGTTATTGTATGACTTTAGCTCCAGTTTCTGTATGACTCATGCATTGGTATAGGTGCATGTTTAAATGTATGTTTGTTTGAAAAGGTCACAGAACAATCATGACGCTAATGTCGGAACAGCCCTTCCGTTGTGAATAAAGCTATTATTTTTAACTGACTGCAGCTCTACATTCTGGCTAGGTAAAGGATCCATTTGTATTACAGAAGCTCACGGCTTGAAATTTGAATTTCATCATTGGAAGCAATTACAGTATCAGTGCAGTCTCTGCACGTAATCCCTCATTTAGTAATTTAATTAAAAACAAGTAGTACCATGAGCACCAGAACTAATGAAGCTTGGTTTCCAATAGAACTGAGTCACATGGGTGACTGACTTTAAACTGAGCTACAAGGAAGCTTCAGTATGAAGCTCTTTCCAACATTTCAGAAAATATCTAACTTCTAGTTCAAAACCATTGAATATTTTGTATCTCCACTGCTCCTGACATGGTTCAGAGTTGCAAGAAGGAAGCAAGTTTGGTTGAGGCAGTTGTGGCAAGAAAAGGCTTCTCAGAAAGAACTGGGCACCCAAAAACCTGACAACCACTGCTTCAGCACAACTGCTTGCTTATGACGGAGAAACATCATATTTGTGAGTTAACTGTGCTAAATTTGGGACATGACTGACAAAGAATAATGAAACAGTAGCAGGGAAATTCAAGGACCAAAACATGCTATTATACTTAAGTTTCTATAAAGGTAAATGCAAATCTAGGCTGATTCTTCCTTTTTTCTCCCCCTATTCAGTTTTGAGTTTTCATTCTTCCTGTATTGGTAAGAACAGGTAGGAGAGGAAGGAGTTCAACAGGCTGACAGCAAGGGAAATTTAAGAAGCGTTCGAACAGGCTTATTGCAAGTCTGAGTCGGCAGACCTTCGACATCAATTACATCCTATGCCTGATTCCTAGCTTCTTAAACTGAAAATGATGCCCCCACTAGTATATTCTCTTATGAAAAAAGTTAAATGCCTTCATATCCTCTGTTAAGCAGTCAATATCTGTAATTTCTCAGAGTTTGGGGATTTATCAAAAATAACTATATTCCTGCACACTGGAAAATTAACTCTTTTTAAAAAAAGTTTAAATGTGCAGCAGCCCAGTTCTTTTGAAATTAATCTCTGCTAAACTTGAGAGAAGTGGAAACAAAAATCATCTGTATGTATACGTGTGAACACATTGTTTTTGTCATGTACCTAGCTGAGAAATGTATTTAAAATGATAGCTAATACCATCTCTTGGATGGTAATTCACTGGTGTTGAATTGTCTCCACACTTAGAACAGAAAGATTATCAGTTCATTTATTTACAATTATTTCATTTACAAAGGGAATATATATATATAAATGTGGACAGAAGCCTAGCCACTTAAACTTACTTTGAAATATTAATTCGTTATCTTTTCTAAAAATTATTAATGCTTGGTTCTTTGCTTTGGCATGAAAGATTCTATATAAAAACAAGTGCAGGAAAAAAAAATTGTTACGATAAGCAAGCAGGTTGAGCTTGGATCACTCTAGGCCATTTGACCTGAGATTTCTCCTGCAGAATGGCTGAGGTGGAACACGAGTAATTATGAATGGAAGTTAATTTCAGATGTTCTTGTGATTTTTTGGAAAATATGTCTAATTGTATAACACCAGCGTTGCATTTCTGACGAGAGCAAAAGTTCAGAGAAGGTTTTCCTGAGCTGTAGTGACAGTTCTGTTTCTGTGCAGCATTCAAGTGTACATACATCTGGCGATGTTGTGATGAAAAAGCCTGCTCTTTGCAGGATTAATACAGAGCCAGTGGTGAATGGGTTGGAAGTTGGACAATAGTTCTTACTAAAAATTGTCAAAATTGAGGGTATAACAAGTAAGACAAAAGAGAATTAGACTTGTCATAGGTCTGCATGGACCAGGCTTGCAAGAGACATTGCGTCCACTAAATACAAGGAAGGGGGAAGGTTTTGAGAGTTAAGATATATAATGTACTGAATGCAAGTTTTCAGTGCAATGTTTTAGCCACATTGAAACACACCTACCTGTCATATACATATTGGACGTGTATTCAAACCAGAGACACCATACCATAGTTTGTAGGATGTGATGTGACAACTGGTACATTGTGCTTGGTTCTGGTGTCTCCATCACTAAAGGATGTTAGAAAAAAAAGAGGTAGCTTAACATGCGTTCACCTGTTTATATACCAGTCATCCAATCAGTGATGGAGAAATTGCTGGTATCAAGGGCTGCCAGAACAAACCAATGTGAATATCTACTAGTGGAGAAAAGTATAAGCACTCTAGATTAGAAACACAAGAAATAACAACAGCTCAAAATTAAGTGTACAATAGTTACCAATTTAAACCTTAAATTTAGAGAGAAAACTGGTGCTTTTTTGTTTGATTTAAATCCAGTGCTAATGAATCTTTTATTCTAGATGCTTGATATAATGGTTACTAATTACCGAGTTTTATTTGGAGATGCCTCCAAAAATGTTTCACTTTATAGTCTCTTGAGAAAATTGCTTCTAGTAAACTTTTATTGATGATAGCACATTGGGACCAAAACTACACATCCGCTAAGTCTGTTGTTTTGTAATGTAATTATGACTCTTGGAAAAAACAATTGAAATGACATTCATATTGATACCCATGTTCTGAAAGGCATATATTCAAGTCCATATGTACTCAACAAAGGATGCAGGCATATTTTTAACATTATACATGGATTTTAACCCCTATTGATTTCACTAAGATTTAAACAGATTCTGGAGTGCTTTGCTGGCAAAAGCCTTAATATAAGCTTTCATTCTAGCACTAACAATATCACAAATGTTGCATTTTCAATCTATTAACCACATTTAATAACAAGTTTTATTGATGGTGAATGCATGTTTTCAGACCTGACAAGGCAGAGTTCTGTAGCTCTCATTCTGTATACATAATTCTAGTCTTGCTTGCATGGTTTTTAGAAATTGTTTATTAAAATCAATCTCTACCTGTTCGCTGTGTGACTGATCAAAAATGTAGTTCTTCAGATTAGTTTGAAAGAAACAAATTGTATTTTGTATTACAGCATTTTAAAATTCCCTGAACCATCTATAACAAAGTTGTTTAAATGGGATACCAGACATAAAGAGGATCTGGTTTTCCATTAAATAAAATAGTTGAGGTTGTTATGAATTATTTCTACACCACTTTATTCAACAAACCCACAGTGCACCAAGACGTTCAACTGTGGAAAAAAATTTCTACCCTATCCTTACAATTTAGATGATTTCATATATATGTAAAATTCACCATACACCAGCCTATGTCAAATATAAGTTTACAATTAATTGGTTTTGCCCAAGTCAACAGAAACGATTTAAAAATCAAATTATTCAGAAATGAAACCGCCCTCTTCCTTGTTTTTTTCTTTTGTTGGCATCTACTGTTTGCAGTGACAGGGCAAAATGTTTTTACAACATCTTCCCGATGTCATCCATACTGAGAGTTTCAGCTCTGGGAGGACTTTGAAGTACACCACTCTTCCACTCTTGCTTTACCAGCGTATCACCATACATAGCTTCAGAGTTGCATCAGAAACATGTGATGAGGGGCTGAAGGTTCATGAGTTTCAGCAGCAGAAGGGGCAGGAGGGAGCAGGTGCAATGACCCTGGATTTCCTGCATGCCTCGATGGATGCTACCTAAAAGTGGGCATCCTTCTCAAAAGTTGAACCGATTAAGTAGCAGAACTGAGGCTGGCTGGTTACATTGTTCTTCATGAATTTTATGCAGAACAGGTATACGTTCTGTAATGAATCCATGTGCAATTGCTTTCAACTCTTCTCCAAGCAGATGACATTCCTGTGTATGTTCATCCACATTTGCAGCTCAGATGGATCACTGCGTTTGACATTTCAAAGACTAAAAATGATCTAAAAAATAAACACACTGCAATAATTTTGAAGGCTGATCAGCCTTTTAATGTGGTGTTGGTTGACTGTTATTTTGTAAATTAGGCAGCGATTTGATACTTTATCAATTTTTAGTGGTGTTTAACATCACCTAACTCATGAAGGCGGCAGCATAGGTAGCCTGAAATGTAATGAAGCTTTTATCTGCTTGAGAAACAATGACAAGTCTTTTAAAAAATTTGGGATGACTTAAGTTCTCATGAAAGAGCTTCTGATGGCATTAGCTAACACAAATACCATGCCAGCGTGCCTTGTGAGCTTCCAGGCACAGCTCTGACAAGTCCCCTCCATCTGCCAGCAGCAGTTTTAGTAAGGGGCATCTGCTCGAGTGGTGAGTCTCGTGAAAAAGGGGGAATTCAAACCCAAAAGCTGATACTGATACAGAGATCCCCTGTATCCTGGTTTCAGCTGGGATAGAGTTAAGTGCCTTCCTAGTAGCTGGTACAGTGCTGTGTTTTGAGTTCAGTATGAGA
>JANZLQ010000008.1:14493106-14503904 GCA_026212715.1 Elanus axillaris
ATCATAATTACTTTCTTCTGTTCTATTAAACCATTCTTATCTCAACCCACAAGTTTTACTTCTTTTCATGATTTTCTTCCCTGCCCTGCTGGGGCTGGGGGCGAGGGGGGAAGTGGGTGAGTTGCTGCGTGGTGATTAGTTGTTGGCTGGCATTAAACCACGACACTCTGAATTTGGGACTTAATTCCTTTTCTTCAGCTCCCCAGTAATGGGAAGTGCACTCGCAACACACTGAACAGCAAACTATTTTTGGTGTTTTCAACAGAGGGCAACTCCTTATGTCCCAGTTTTAAGGACTAAGTATAGTTTTGTTAGTGTGACTCAGCCATTGGTACTGGTAGTCAGAATTGAAGCAGGTGGGTTTTTTCTTTAGAGGCTTTACACAATGTAATAGAATTTTTAAAGGATTTTTTGGGGTTTTGGAGGGGTTCCAGATCCTAATACAAAACCATGCGAGGCATCATGCAGTAGATGTATTGACAGAAAAAAGTTTGCCTAGCAAGGGAGTCTGGATGCCATTACTAAAAGTGATAAGACATTGCAAAGGCTACTGCAGAAGACCTACACTCACAGAGACATTGAATGCTTCAGTCAAGGCTACCTTGGCACTTCTGTTGATTATTTCTAAGCAATTTTGTAGTGGTAGAACCAACTTCATGTAGAGCTTTCAGCACAATACATAAGTAGTGATATTGCTGTCAACGTACTTTTCTTTCCAGTCTTGCTTTCTTGGAGGTAAAGAGTCTGTTTTGGATTAATTTAATTTATGATTAAATTTATCATTTAGATTACTTGACTACAGGAGAACTGTTTTGTGGGAGGCAGCCGGGTCTGTGGTAGTGTGGAAACAATCTGGGTTTTCTGAATTGATTATAATTTAAAACAGAAAAGGTGGTTTTGAGGTCTCTGGAATGGACAAGCAAACAGAATATGGATTTGATTAGAAATACAGTGCACAGTCTACTCTGCATGCAAGTTATAGGTGATGATGTGGTTGATTATTCTGCAGTAAAATGGTTAATGCTAGCCATCACCAAGTGAGTTAGCTTTTCTAAAAAAGCAAGTTGATAATCCTTCTTATTTTTACAATATTATCCCAGAGATGGGAAGTTTAAACCCTTTATGCTTGTGCTATCAAAATGGTTTCATGGCATCGCTTTCAGCCTTTGAGTTCTACTTTAAGACAGAAAAGTCTTACATGAGTTCTTACCGTACTGGGTAGGAGACATTTTAACAAGACAACCAAACCAAAACAGGTTTTCTGAACCAAAAACTTTCCATGTATTTGATGGAGACTTATAGGTGCATTTAGAACATGATACAAAAAAGGCAGGTTCCTGGCCTCTCTTATACCATGTGAACCCAGAGCAATTCTACTGAGATCCATCAGGGATGAGGAGGCAACTCCATGCACATCAATAAGTCCAGGACTCTTGATCTGGATTGACAGTGGCTTATCTGATTCTAGTCCAGCATGCATATAATATGGCTACTTTGAGTACGCAGTGCTGGGGCAATGGTTTGCTCATTGTGTGTACAATTCTTAAAAGTGCTAGCAAATATTTTCAAATGTACTTTCTCTTTAACATGGTGGAATAATTACCTGTGGGTAGTGAATATTAGGAAGTATATGAGCAGCAAATAATTTACTACTGGCATTATCTAATAATTATCTCTAGATGAAATTGCAAGACTGCAGTGTTTTTAAAGCCCATTTGTGACCCATAAAATATAGGTTAAAACCTCACATTCCACCACTTGCCTCTGCAATTATTACTGCAAATGGTGGGAAAGTACAAAGCAATCACTGGGAGAAGAGATCTTTTAACTGCTATCATTTCTAAAACTAATCAAGAGATAGAACTTGCCCCAAAACTTGATACCTATCTCATTTTATTCACCAGTGAGACAACATAAATGTAACCTGTAGTAGAAGCAATCTCTCTTTCCAAATTAATCTTCTTCTAAGTGATAATATCATTTTTCTATCATAATATAAGACAATAAGACAGGATCTAAACTCATATTTGGAAAAGAAATTAAGAGACCAAAGCAAAGACCAAAACAGGGTAAGACTGCCTTCTGGAAGTGTATCAGGGTAACTTTGGGGGGGGAGGGGGAAGAGCTAAGCTTCAGCTGTGTCATAAAATAAGTTTAGCTCATAATAAATGTAGGCAATAGATGACGATAGAAAATTTTATTGATTACAGCAGGAAGAAGAAAGCTTTCCCATGTGAAAAATGGGGGCAACCCCCCGAAGGAACGGCTTCAATGTGGAGCTTGTCAAATTCATGACAGAGACAATATGTGCTACCCAGTCACCCTTGGTAATACTGAACTGAAAGATCAGGAAGACCCTATTAGTCCTAAATTTTCATAATGAAAATAAAGTCTACAGTAAGGGTATATTACTTTTTTTTTTGTGACTACACTGAGATGAGTCATTTTATCTCATGCTCAGGACAATAATAAGGAGCAGGAAATCTTACATCAGTTGCAGTGTCTCCTACAAGAGATATGTTCTTGGAAAACTCACACAGGGTAAAAACTAGAGAATGTGGCTTGGGAGTCAAAATACAATGAAGAAAAAAGTTAGGAGCTCAATTCTTCAGCCCTGTTTCTGAGAGTAATTTTCACTGGATTCAGTAAGATTCAGACAAGCTACATGTCGGTTCTGGTTCCAAAATCAACTTTGAATACAAGATGGGCCGCAGGCAAAGCATGAGTGAGAGACGTCTGAAACAGTGAAGAGAATGTGTAAATATACAAATAAAAAGCTTTAATCTTAAGAGGCATGTTGGCTTCAACCACTAATAGCCTTATAAACTCTGATGCCTGGAAGCAAATGATTATCTCTAAACTATTTGTGTAAAAAAACCCTGAAATCCAGTCAAAACCAAATCACCACCACCACCACCCACCTCATCCACCCCCACCTAACAGAGTGAAAATCAATGAGCTGATGATGGCAGATGTCTACTCCTTCATGGATTCGAAGTGCAGCTTCTTTTGCCGTGCTGCATTCCTATCACTAAGTGGCAGTATGTTAAAGTATATACACAGACAGCACCACTAGTAAGAGCTTGCAAAGCCCATGCATATTTCCAGTAACCTAAAATGGCTGCATGCCAACACCATGTCTTTTCCTGACTCCACAGAAAACTACTGATTTAGGGAAAAGTTTGCCATGTCTCCACCTTTTGAGATCAAAAGTAGTTAGAAGAAACTGGCAGTGTAGCATAGCAACTTTGCAAATGGATTAATGCTTCTTTCTTTTCCCTCTAAGACCTTCCCTGTAGCTCAGTATAAGTTTTAATACAAAGACCTATGTTTTGGATTAGTAACCAGATCAATCACTTGGTTTCACTGTCCCTACAACAGCTTGATCTCTCACAAGAAATTCCAGAAGAGGAGTTAAAAGAAAGTATTGAAAGAGTAGAAGCATTGAAATTACTTCTTGGAAGTAACTATAACATCCCTTGATGTTACTGGGACTCTATTTTATGATAGGATCCCAAGTTACTCATGCAGGATGAGCCAGGTAGACTCAGCAGGGACCTACCTAATTTGTGTAGTTGTTGCTTCTGTGGAAGAGTCTTGAGCTAACCTGCGTTAGAAACTCTCTCCTGTAGACTTTCATGAAAACATACGTCTTTGGCGCACAACCACCATTTTGATGGTAAAGTGTATAGGGATAGGTATAAGCAGAATGGCATACTAGGAATTTGGATTATTTTTTTTCCTCCCAGAAACGCACCTGACCAGATCACTTAATGAAGGGGCCCAGTTGTAACTGAAACATCCTTGAGTCCTCCACAGTTTCTCTTTTGATTCTATCTCTACTGCCTTTCTTGAAACCTCTTTGGTTTGAGCCATAGCTCAAAGGAAGAAAGCACTTTTGCTATATAGTTCAGTGTAACAAGCAAGTTTGGCAGAGTAACACACGTCTGCAGCACCAGATACCAGAAACGGTGGATACAGCATCTTCAGTGAGGAATTTTGCCAGGCAGTGAGGAAGAGGAAGCAGAAAGGAGAAGAAAGGAAGTGAGATCCCACAGTTGTGTCTGAGCCATTGATGAAGCATGAACAGGCATCTCAGGCATGTCACCTGCAGCTTCACACATGCTTTACAAAGACCCAGGTTGGGGTAGACCTGCCCAAAACACTCACATTACAATAGACACTATCTCTAGTGTCATCAATTACTCCATTACTCATAAAAGGAGTGATATTACCTGGTTAAACTACATAGAAAAAAAGTAAGATGAGGCCAGGGATCCCTTGTCTCTGACACTGTTGTGATAACGAGTGCAATGAAAACAGGACTTCACTGTCCATTCAGCCTGCTCCTTGACTGCTGGTCCTCTAAAGAGAATTTATGGTGCCTCATGCTTTAAAAATTACTTGCCAGTGGTAATTTGTTAGCGGTTTTTAACTTTTCCTATCCATAGCTTCAGTAGGATAGGAAAAACTCCCAATTAAGCTTTCTGAATAAAATATAAACATTTAAAAGCAACACTACTCAAGCACTGCAGAAACCTGAAACAGTACACACAAGAGAAAACTGCTGCTCTCTGTTTGCAAGCTGAAGTGCCAGTTGGCTGAACATGTTTGCATGGGGGAGAGAGGGAGGGAGCCTGAGATGCATAACAGGGGCTTAATCGTCACCCTCTTCCACCCTCGTCTCCTACAATGCCTTTTTTTCTTTCCCTGTCTGATCTAGCTCTCACAGGAAAAATGATTTCTAGCATCTCTCTAACAGTTTCGACGACTCCCACAGTGATCAGGCACAAATTCCCACAGATGCTATGGTGTTTTTTTCCACACTCACTTGGGGGAAAGTAAAGAAGGGAAGTGGAGAAGATCCTTTTTTTTTCCCAGAAATTATGCTGGTTTGTCCATCTGTGTAAAAGGACACAGGAAGCCTGCAGCATGCCCTTGTATGAAATCTCTATGGCAGAAAGGCATCCTGATCCCCCAGAGACTCCAACTGCTACAGCACGGCATGGGAGAGAGGAAAAACTGTCTAGAAACCTGCATCCATATTTGAGGTTCTTTTATTCTTTGGATAGGAGGGTTTGAGGGTTGTTTTTTTCAGATTTAGATGTAATTTTTCCACTGAAGATTTAGAATGGGCTGAGAACCACAAAGTTGGCAATACCGAGGTAGTCTTGCAAATACTTTGGGACAAAAAAAGCCTGAAAATATTAGAATATCTAGTCAATTTGCAATTTTTTTATTTATTACAGTCTTATTGATACTCTTCAAACACCTCAAACTCTCAACCTTTCAGATCGACAAAAGACTAACATAAATATTTTCTTCAGCCTGAAATGCTATAATTTATCTGGTTTCCAAAGGATATGAAACTCACATGACAGTGCTCTGTGATCATCTATGTATGTATACATATGATCACCCATGTACGTATAGGTATCTGTCATCTTCACCATAATTTCAAATATGTTACCCAATTTTAACTCCAATAAGGTGCTACATTTTTGCTAGTGTTGTAGAATTAAGTGGTTCTAGAAATAGGTTGGAGTTCCTATTCCTGCCCCAGAGAAGAGAAAGGCTGCAATGCAAGCACTGACACTACAGACAATTTACATGGGAGATGAGCCCGAAGATGTAAACGCATAACAAATGAGGCATCATCTACTCTGCTGATGGAAAATCTACCAGGTTTTGGAAATGCCAGAAAATGAATAAGTTAGTTCTTTGAGAAACCAGTCTTGGCTATAAGGTATCTTGAGACCATGTTGGCTTTCCTGGACATGGCTATCTTTCCCATCCAGCGCACCCTGAAAGTTACTTGGGTTTGGCTTCCTTTTTGAACCAGCAAGATGTCCTTTAACATAGAAGAAAATCCCATTAGCAATGCTGAAGGGCTCACTTCTTCCATATCCCCCTAAGACCCTGCCTTTTATTCCAGTTCAACTCCCAGATGAACTTCTCCCACAGCACGACTACTGATCAGCCAAATGGTAGCATCAAAGAATAATAATTCCTGACTGAGGTCTTCCAGTTTGGAGCTCTGCCTCCTACTTCAGTTTTCCCTTTATCCATAGCATTAGTTTAAGTGTGCTTCTTGGATATAAATGTTTCCACATGCTGTGTCTGCATGAATACCACAACTAAAATGACTATATTTCCCCATGGCCACACCTAAGCGGAGAGCAGCTGAGGCTTCACACCAGGGACTTCTTGAATGCAGAAAGAAGCCTCATGGTACTAAAACAAATACTTTATTTGAGGGATGAGGGACAGCCTTTGACCACAGATCTCTAGCTAAAAGGTTTCAGTACACTGTCTTGAGAGAGAAATTGTCTTCCCTTGTATTTCTGACATTTCTTCTAGTCCCTTTGCTTCACATGCTGTTCTTTCCTTCTAACAGTTGACCTTTTCTCTTCCCATTCACCTCTTTACTTAACAAGACTCTCTCCCTCCCTTTTGCCATCAAAGGATGTGCTGCTACTTGGCAAACTGCTTGCCATCAAAGCTGTGCATGTGATTTAGGGAGGTCTGATTTCCAGCTCCATGAGGTCAGCACAGACCCATTCAATATTCTTCAGATACCGAGCTGGCTCACTCTTTTGCATGGAGCTGGCAGAGAGATGTTCCCTCTCTCTCCTCTTCATTTTATGTGCACATTAAAAGTATCCATGACCAAATCAGAAATTGTGCAGCTGTTTCAATAGCTGCAAAACTGCTTAGAACCGGGAGTCCAGAGTATAGAGAAAGAGACCTTTGTGAATTGAACACTCTCTGAACTAACTTGTTTGTGAAAACCCATGTATAATTAAAGCCTCTCTTGTTAGTGAATGGAGCCATACTTAAATACACACAATGTATATCTTTATTTCCAGCTCAAATCTTTTTGGGGACGTTTTCCAGCAATGTGTATTCTGTGGCTTCAGCAACTGCAGTGCATCATCATCATCATTCAAGCAGTGGAGCTCCCTGCTACATTATAAGCATCTTTCCCCTAAAATACTTTTTGATGGACTACAGTATAGCCAGTCTAGACCTGAACTGCATAATAAATGGATGCTGTGATTCCTCTAATGGCAAGGTCCTTTCCCCCACTGCAAATGGAGATGTAATTCAGATGCACACTATCTCACCCTTTGCATGCTGAGAGACAAAATAAACAGCAACATTCATTTGTCTTTTTCCCTTTCCCTTACCAAAAAGTCAACTTCCAAAGAAAATGTTTACCAAAACATTTCCCTGAACAAGCTGAATAATATTTTAATGGACCACTTACTTAGTTAGTATCTAATTAAATTTTGCATCATGAAGAGCATATTCAAATCACTGTGGTATTGTGAATAAGGATTCAATAAAAAATACAGGATAAAAGAAATCTGCAAAATAACCATCATTAAACTAATGAGTAAAAATTCAGCAGCTATAATAAAATCCACCAGAGAACAAATAAACTGCAAACAACCATATTACCAAACAATATTAGTCAGGTTTCATCTTGTTCCCTCATGCATCCCTGCACAGAACAGGAAAAAAAGCAATACTCAGAGGATAACATTTTGACAGAAGTAAGGGCCAAACACACATACACAGAGAGATGCAGTAAACACTAGCAGCTGCATGGCTTAAGGTACCAAATAGTATGAAATCTCTTAATTAAAAAATGAATTAATTGTTATATTTCTCTTGACAGAGCACATTTACGCTTCTGCAGAATGCAATTCTTAACACATTTAAAAAATAAGATCTCTGACAGTTATACCTGTAATATAAGGGCATAATATTGAGAACAAGGAAGCAAGCAGTCAGTCTTCCTCTTTCACTTGAACTTGGGCTTATCACACACCACCTGGATCCCATAAATATTTTCCTAAAGGTTGCTTGGTTTCTGTACCGCCCCGCAACCCAGTTCAGCAATACACATCCATAATACTAAGCTTGAGCTGCTCCACTGAAATCAATACTCACGTGCCTAAGTGCTTTGCTATAAAAGGGACTGGATGGCTATAAGGCCATTGCCCTGTCACTCCATGTAGAGTGATTTCCCTGCTGTGCAGTATAACTCTGTAGATGTAATCTGTTCAGTATACCAAATAAATATCTCTATTGAAACATTCACCTAGGGCTTATTTGTGATGTGTGTGAATGTTATTTATTAGAAAATTTAAACATTATTGCAGCCAATTAGAAAAGCACTTTTTATTACTTGCAGCCTTTGCTGCTGCCAGTGCCCCACATCCTCCCCCTTGACACCACCATTATATACTGGCTCACTTAAAAGGCACAGTGAGCAAGTATGCCCAGCTCTGCAAAGGTGTTCTGTAATCTGAACTCCAGGCATGTTGGTAGTCTGATTTCAGCTGTGCTACTTGTGCTTAAAATCAAGCAAGCATGAACACAAGTATTTACAGGATCCAAGTTTCTACAGATTCATAAACTAGGAGTTCAACCAGCATAAGAGAGGGGTTTACTCCTCTGAGCTTTTGTTCCAACTACAGGACGTATCTCTGGAAGAGTAACCACCTGTCCTCCATACTCCCTAGTTTTGGGATGCTTTGCAGTCCACTTCCTCTTGGCCCATGTTCAGGCAAAATGCAGAATACAGATATCGGAAACCTCTCCATGTATATTGGTTTGCTTCAGGTAAAGCAGTACTTCCTGAAGAATCTCACTTACCTTGCTTTTCTCTGAGCTTGCTTTAAATGTATGCTCCTTGAAGAGATAGGGGAGGCTGCGAATTTGTGAATACCTTGTTGTAAAGTCCCATAAAGAACTGCAGATCAGTCCTACAATTTAAGTACACAGAACATGTATTTTGGTTTGCATATCTAACTTTTAACCTCAGATGTGTATATAAGAAGTGAATTTACATGGTGGGTTTCTTAGAAAACTTCTCAAAATCAAGTAATTTGGATGAACACTTGACCTAAAGAAGATTATTTTCATACCATCTTCATGCCTATTTATAGTCTCCTCTAAAAGGGTATTTTGGTGGCAAAATGGAGACTGCTTTGACTCCAGCTATCAGCCCACAAAATCAAAAGTAATTATGGGATGAACTTGTGTATATTTGAATCCCAGGCTCTACCTACAAAACTTGTAGAAACAGAGTATTGAAAACAGTTTGCTTAACACAGACACTTAACTTTGCCTGAAACCTCAGTATGAGCAAATTATTCCTACAGACATAGACACTTCATTTCCCAATAAAGTCAATAGAAGGGTGGAGGTGCTTTCAAAGGATCCCTAAGGAAAGAACCTTAATTTTATCTAAATTTGGATGTATCTCCTGCTTTTTTGAGACCTTGAAAGACATCCACTGCTTTCCACTGAGGAAAGAGTGGACCTAACTGTTCCAGTGGACTGGAAACAGCTGCCTAACTTAAGAGGACTGCTTTGTTCTGCACCTGAAAATTAAGTAAAGTCTAGGTTAATACTGCCTCAGGATCTGAGTTAGGTGCTGAGCAGTTTACTCCTGCTCATTGTTGAAGTCTCTGTCCTCTGTACCTGACTCTGGCCAAGGGGTCAAATTTAGTCTGGGTGGGGGGGTAGAAAGTAGGGAAAGGATTATTATGGATACACCCAGACTGACTGATCACATCTGCTTGTTTGCAAGGCTAAATGCGTACGTTAATTTGTTCAGTATCAATTCTGCTTGATCATATAGAACAGGACATACTGCACATATGTATTGGGTTTATGTGGCAAGGTTTTGGTAGCAGGGGGGGTTACAGGGGTGGCTCCTGTGAGAAGCTGCTGGAAGCTTCCTCTGTGTCTGACAGAGCCAACGCCAGCTGGCTCTAAGATGGACCCGCCGCCAGCCAAGGCCGAGCCAATCAGTGATAGTGGTAGCACCTCTGTGATAACATTTTTAAGAAGGAAAAAAGTTGTGGGACAGGGAGAAATGGCAGCTGGCAAGTGAGAACATGTAAGAGAAACAGCCCTGCAGACCCCCAGGTCAGTGCAGAAGGAGGGGGAGGACATGCTCCAGGTGCCAGAGCAGAGATTCCCCTGCAGCCTGTGGGGAAGACCATGGTGAGGCAGGCTGTCCCCCTGCAGCCCAGGGAGGTCCACGGGGGAGCAGATCTCTACCTGCAGCCCGGGGAGGACCCCACGCCGGGGCAGGTGGGTCCCCAAAGGAGGCTGTGACCCCGTGGGAAGCCTGCACTGGAGCAGGCTCCTGGAAGGACCTGCGGATCTGTGGAGAGAGGAGCCCATGGAGCAGGTTTTCTGCCAGGACTTGTGACCCCCGTGGGGGACCCACACTGGAGCAGTGTGCTCCTGAAGGACTGCAGCCCATGGAAGGGACCCACGCTGGAGCAGTTCGTGAAGGACTGTAGCCCGTGGGAAGGACCCACATTGGAGAAGTTCGTGGAGGACTGTCTCCAATGGGAGGGACCCCACGCTGGAGCAGGGGAAGAGTGTGATGAGTCCTGACCCTGAGGAGGATGAAGCAGCAGAGACAGCCTGTGATGAGCTGACCCCAACCCCCATTCCCCATCCCCCTGTGCCACTGGGGGGGTAGGTGGAGAATCCGGGAGTGAAGTTGTGCCTGGGAAGAAGGGAGAGGTGGAGGGAAGGTGTTGTGAGATCTGGTTTTATTTCTCATTACCCTACTGCATTTTGATTTGTAATAAATTGAGTTAATTTTCCCCAAGCTGAGTCTGTTTTGCGCGTGACGGTGATCAGTGAATGATCTCTCCTGTCCTTATCTCGACCCACAAGCCCTGTGTTATATTTTTCTCTCCCCTGTCCAGCAAAGGAGTGGGGGAGTAATAGAATGGCTTTGGTGGGCACCTGGCATCCA
>JANZLQ010000008.1:14507204-14532299 GCA_026212715.1 Elanus axillaris
GGGGAGGGTGGGGGAAACAGGTTTTTCAGACTCTTTCGGACTTAAATATACCAGCCCCAAGTGAAATCTTTTCCACATTTGGGGTAAAGCTCTGGCCAATGTCTTTAAGGACCAAGTGGCTTTTTCCTCATCCACTCTGTCAACAATAGCTGCACAGCCCAGTACAGTAATAGAAATACTGTATCACTCCAACATAGAAATTAGCCAGAAAGGTGTTTGGGTTTTTTTCTGCCTTAGCCCGGGTTTGAAAGGCTTAAAATGTTCTCACCCTTGACTAAAGATATTTTGGCTATTAATGGACTTCTCCAAGTAAAATTTAATTAGCAATGTAAGCTGCCATAATACATGAACAGCAGCCAAACTGAAAAGTCAAAATCATTTTTGCTCAATACAGTTTTTTAGGTCACATATATGGACTGGTTGCTCAGAAAGGTGTTTCACCGGGAGGACAGAAAATATTGTGGGTGTATATGAATGCTTACAGATCCTCTCATGCCAGGAAAGAGGAAGAAACTCAGTTTTAATGTGTACCAACACAAAAATGTGCTTTTTACTTCCACTTAGCAAAAATATTGTAATTACTATGACCTAAAATCCTAGTGAAGACAAGAAAGAGAGCTTACCATTTTCACAGACTAGCAGATAAAATTTTTGGGGAATATGGCTGGTTTATCTCAATCTTCTAGAAGACCAGAGAAGCTAAGATGTTATCCCAAACAAGTCATATCTTATGTAACACAGAGTAAAAATATGTATTTTCCTAGTGTTGAAAAGAATTTAACTTGTGATAACCCATCATGGATTTTCACAGTTTCACACAGAAGAAAAGAGCACTAATAATTTGTTTCCCCACTTGGAGCATCTTCTGTCATAGTCACAGAAGAGAGCTCTTACTACTTAGTAAGCAAATTTGTATTAAGAGCAATTGCTGGGAATGCTTATCCTGTGTTTTTGAAAATGTGCTGATTTCTATCCACAATAAACCCCATTTTACACTATATATGCCCACCTGATGTATTTTTGTAGCCCAGATGATATGTACATGCTTTGCAGTATTTAATTTAAAATATTCTCTCTCTAATGGTGGGAAGAAGACCTTAATTACAGAAGGACCTCCTTCAGTGCTAGAGTTTAGATTGTGCTTCATTGTTCATTTAAAGAAGTGATTCAACTCTTGACTGCTATAGAAGGAACACCAAAACACTGAGATGCTTAGAAAAAAAATTCAGCGACAACTTACAAAGTGGTATTTACCTGTATGCAAAAAAATTCTGGCAATTTTTAAAGAAACATATTGATGAGCCAGAACAAAGTTTTATTTTAAAATGTCTCTCTTAAGGATTTAACACTCTGCAGCAGAATATTTTTGCTCTAAAATTATTTTAATATGAAATATCTCTCTCACACACACATACACAAAATGAGCTATCACACTGAATCACTGAATTATTGCCTACTGGGTAAGAACTAATATTTGTTCCTTCCCAGCCACACCAGTGGTTAAAGGTAACTTTTCCACTGTTCTTTGTAAGTGATGGCAGTATTAGAAAGTTATTTTCCAAAGGAGCATTTTCAAGAACAGCCATCATAATTGCCTGACTTTGGAGCTAGCCTCACCCTTTTATGTCATTTTATAACAAGACAACTTGCACAGAGCCTTGTTTCCTCTTTTTAATATGTCCATACAGAAAAGAGAGGTTTGGTAGTTTGGTAAGTCCAAGTTAGCATTGGTTTAATTAGCATTCACAGTGGTGTTAGTGTTCTACTACTGTCTTTAAGAACGATAACAACATGGTGATAGCAGACACCTTAGTGCAGAAGGAGAAACCCAGAGTCTCAGGTGTGCTTGTACAGGTCATGCTAAGTGGAGTCAGTCATGGCTTCTCTACTCCTGCTGACAAGATTAAAGCTAGCATAAATAGCTATTGCTTATTCATGCTGCAATCACATCTTCATTTACTGTACAAGGAGAGACCTAAAGGCTCTAGCTTAAAAAATAATTAATTCTGCAATTCATAGTAACAAAAGTGATTAGCTCATGTGTCAAGGTGAATTATCTGCTAAGCAAAAACAAAAAAGCCAACATCATATAGTTAGTAATAATAGTATGAAATTAGGAAATAATAATGTGAAGGACATTTAAAACAAGGCTAGAACAGGCAGTAAAAATTGCTTAAACAAACTACCGCCATCTGTTCTACTTCATGAATTGGCTAGGATGGGACACACTGTGTCTATTATAACCCTAAAACTTATAAAGTAATACTAATATATCCCAAATAAATGAATATTTATAAAAACTGAAGGGAGCCAGAGCTACTGAGAAACAAATAACAGCTTAGAAGCTGAGAATATGTTTGATTTTGCACAGAATTGGATCCCTTTTGGAATGGGTGAGAAGCTTATAGGCGAGATTATCATTACAACACAGTGTGCATACTTTGAGAAAAGAAAGAATTTTAAAGAATTTTTATGATTTATTACTTTCTAAACACTAATGAAAATGTATCTAGTGAGATGTTTTGTGAGTTTTATCAATCTTTGTTACAAACGATTACATTTTTTAGAATAACATACATGCCTCACATTCTATAATTAAATGAATTCCATTAGTTAAATGAAATTTTGTACATAAATTGAATTTGAGAAATTATGAGTCAATTGTAATAAAACAGTTATTAATAACCACTGTATTAAGTGGCTACAATCACCAGATTCAGGTAACTCAAAAGTGAATCTTTTGAGACGTGAGCAGTAACTCAACAAAATATTGTCTTGGCTTGTAACTAACCTGCATGGAAGTATTTTACTAGAGTGGGTCAGCAGTATGAGAGAGACTCAACTTGTTTGCCCAGCAGTTTCATTAGTCCACCTGGCTCTGCTTTTTAAATGATCTGTTTACGGGTCTCTTGGCACATTAAAGACTCCCCTGTGGGGTGTCAGGTGGTTCTTTCCCAAAAAGCAGCACAGCTGGGTGAAAGTAGAAAGAGCCAAAAGGGGTCAACATAAAAAAAATGGTTTTTCAGCCTAGCCCTTTCTAACAGTACTAATTTTGTAATGTTGCCTCCCAGAACAAATAGTATAGTGAAAAATGACGCCTAGAGGTAGCCTTACACTTTGGCTGATTTGCCAGTGTCACAGCTACTTTTTAACTGGCCAGTGTAGTCCAGATACTCTGTTGATGGTATTTGGAGATCCAAAACTATCCTTTAAGGCACTGTTTGTTTCCAAGACCACTGGCTCCCAAGCTAAGGTGTGAGGTATAATTTTTTTGTTGTGATCTCAGAGAAACATTCAATTGCAAAAGAGGGTCTTGCAACCAGAATTGGGAAGATGCTGCTGGACATGCAAGAAGAACTGAAACTGCAAGGCAATGATTTCAGAAACTGCTTCCTTACACTGTAGGGCATCTCTTGCTTGCACTGTCACTATCACTGTCTCACTGTGCTCCTTGGGTGTTCATCCCCGTTGAAACTGTTTACCTGTATACTCGTTCTTTGTATTTGGGAAAGGTACTCCAGAAGTTTTCCTCCCATATATTTTTGCCTGCCTTTCCCACAGTTCCCACAGCCTTACATTCACCTATGTAACCACAGTCCACTTTATTGTCAAGATTAAAAATGTCTGTAGAGGGCTATCTGGTGAAAGGGTGGCATCTTCTGTGCTTCCCTGCATCCCCAAATGCAAAGACACCAGTGCAGTGAGAGAAAGGTCCCTCCCTACAGTCAAAAGCCCATTCAGACCCTCAGCAGAGCCCTGGCTCCAAAGCATCAACGGTGTGTTCAGATGGGAAAGGAGGAACTTATTTAGCCTTTTGGTCACTAATCTTGACCAAGTCAGTAACAATCTTTTCCTCCCTCAGGAGTGGAGTGACTTTGGGGCTACCCTGAAGAGCCTTTAATGGCTGTGGAAACTCCCAGAGCAACTTTAAACACTCAGTTGTAATCCACTGACTGCGGCAGGTAGGTTTGCAAAGAAAAGGAAACTCACCAGCTACTTATTTATTTCCAGACTTAAAGGGGTTTTTTTCTTTTACATTTTAGTTTCTGGAAGAAGAGGGTCCCTGTTGCAGTAGTGAGCTTTGCAGGCTCGCAATGCCTGTGTGTGCATTGAAAGCCCTTGCAGCGATGGCAGTGGTACCCAAACAGGGGGAACCTGCACCTCTGGCTTTTCCCTCCTGTTGCTGCTGCAGCCAGGCATGCACTGATTTATTCAAATTACTGCAGACTATCAGCAGTGAGCCACTAATGGGATAATTTACGTCTCCTTTCATTCACCTAATGTTTGTAGCAGGAGCGAGCGATGAGACAATGCAGTGAAAACGAAAAGAAGAGAAAAACAGAGAAGCAGGAAAACGAATGAAAAGTGAAATCGTGACTGAGGAACAGGCTGACTCCTCTAGTACCTGTACTAAAACTTCTGATATATTTGCTTGGCTTCTGAGAGTAACAGAATGGTACATTGTTCCTAATGCAAACATCGTTCCAAGGCTGTTCATTTTCATATTTAGTCATATCACAGCAAAGCTAAGGGGGTGTCAATCACGCTCAGTACATCTGACTGGGAGAGCACTCCCTTCACAGCTGCATCTGGCAGAATACACTCCTTATTTATTATATTTTTAGTAAGGCGTGCTCTCTTGTTCATGTGTGAGAAACTGTAATGCATCTTTCACATTTAAAGTGCCCTCTGAAGCTTTCTGCCTCTCAGCCTCCTGCCTACTTTCACTGTTACCACTAAATTTTTTATATTGTCTTGAGCATCTCTGAAAGAATTGCAAATTCCAGATAGAACATGATTAATTTAGCACTGTCGTCTCCTACAATATAGCGTACAGCCGTCCATCCTTCTTCAGCACGGCTACATCTTATCTTGGCTCTTAGTGAAAAACTAAATTAAGGCAAAGGCTGAAGTCACTCATGTGTGCTACTTTTAAAATTAATTTTTGCTGACAGCACCACAGAGTCAAAAGCATGTAGTTGCATTATGAAAGCCAGAACAGAGATAAAAATATATGTGTATTTTTGTTATTCCAGGAAAAAGAGTCTTTTGCTCCTTCTACATTAGTCATTTTCCCAAAGGACTCTACATTCTTCCTTATTTGGGGAGTAAAATTCGAAACATCAGTCTCCTTTCCATTTGCTAAGGATTTCTGCTTCTTATTTTGTTTAACTCCTTATACTTGCTATCTTCTTTATAAGATGCGAGTGAAGTTTTATGATGGGCAATTTGGGTGAGGGAGATGTAGGACAATTTGGAGACACTAACATTTTTTCACTATGTCTCATTTTCAACAAATGATTTAATTTGAGAGGAATCCTCCTTGGTTTCTAAAAGCTTAAAATGGTTCAGTTTCATGCACTTGAAACAATTCTTCACCCTAAAATTTACTTTTATTTTAACTTTAAAACTTGTATAATGTTCAGAATTGAAACTTTTTTTTAACTGAACTTTACATTTTTTCAGCTTTTTGACCATCTGTGAATACTTCTCTCTTAGCTTGACCTATCATTGTAGTTTTTAAAACTATGGCAGACCCCAAAACTGTATTTGTCCAGGTTTATTTTCTTTTTCTCTCCCTGACATTATCAGGAGCCACTTTTCACCTCTGTGATGCAGAGGAAGAACAGTGGGGAAACTAATAAGTTTTCTATGCTGGAGCTGCTCCCCCAAACCTACATATCACTCTTGAAGCTGATATGAAGTGCAGCAGAGGCAGGCTCTGCCATTCCTTGTTTATTGCTCTCTGAAGCGGGGTGAACTATGTTCACTATTTTCCAGATTACCAGCAAGGTTTAGTTGATGCCTCTGAATCAGATCAAAGATGAAGAGAACAGGGACAAGCTCACCAGCAGCCTTGCTCACCCAGCATCATCTTTTAACACGACCAACATTAGGCAATAGTCTGAATTTTCTCACAGTGACCATACTTAGAACAAGCCTTTGCGACAACTCTGAAGCAAGTCTTTTCCGGGATGCTACAGTGAAAACAAGTCCTTTGAAAACATGTTTGAAAGCAGAGAGTGATGTGTCATCAGGCTGAGCTCCTTGCAATATCAGAGGGAGCAGTTAGAACAGCAAGAAGACAGTTGTGATGGCTTAACATAACCACATGGACTTCCCATGCTGCGGTTGCACTTGTCAAGGGACATTAAAAATTGCATCCAAAGGTAGCCCGGTATATGAGACTCTGTGTGTGACTTTACTGCAGAAAAGGACTTCCAGGAAAAAGTAAGGAGTCAGAATGATTTTGATGAATAAGAGTAATATTCTATATAGGATCTAGAAAACTAGTTATAAACTAGGATTTATAAAGGATCACAAACTAAACATGACTGAAAATATCACACTTTTAAAAAGGCAAATTTCACAATGTGATATATCAATAGGAGCATAGCTTTCAAGACAGATGAATACGTCCTTCTGGTCTTGACAGCCTTGACAAGGTCTCCACTGTAAACTTTGTCCTGTACTGAGTACCATATTACAAGGCAGATGTGGGCTAAAGCAAGAAGCCCAGTGAGAAACAAGAATGATGAAAGATTTAGAAAACTTTTTGACTCATAATTGGGATTGTTTAGTCTAAAGAATATTAGTTCAAATGTGAATATGGTACAAATTTCCAAAAACAAATTTTATTCTCATAAATTTCTTTTCAAAGAGGAAAAAACCCCACCTTTTTTCACATCCATGTGACCAGTAAAAGAAGGAATGCTCTTAAATTGGGAAAAACAGATTCATGTTCAATAACAAATTTTTGATAGAAACTTGTAATAGTAAGGGATTTTGAAGCACTGGGATCATCTGTGTGCATCAATTAAGGATTCTTTCTTGTTGTAGAGCGTGTTAGTGAAAAAGTGATCAGGAGTGATGTGAACAGAGCTCATCCTGTACTACAGCATTACAGTGGACAAGATAAACTCTCTAGGACCTTTTCCTATCTACTTTTTAGTGTCTTAACACCAGTCCAGACAGACTATGAAAATTAAGTGTTAAGGTTTAATATCATTTTGTGCCTCTTCCAATAAGTGCATGAACAGGTCAAAGGTGACTGGAAAAAGTCTACTGAGAGAAGGCTTATAATGGTAATTTGGACAAGATTCTTTTGCACTTTGTTGTAAAATGCACATCAGATAATGTCCCTGCCTCTAATGGATAAAAACATTATCTATGGATAATGGATGGATAAAAAACCTTCCCCAAGAAAGAAAGTTTTTGCCATGTATTTGAACCATAAGACATTAGGTGGCACATACAAAGGAGAACAGATCAGTAACAAACGCCTCCATTTTCTTAGGAAACTTTGAATGAAGAATGCAGGTAGCTTGTGTCGCATCCCGAATTTGGAGTGACTCAGGTTCATGGATTTCCTTTGTCAGAATTAAGGTGAAACGACACCAGGGGAGTTTAAACAACAATCAACTTTTATTCAACCTAACGAACTTTGCCCAAGTACAAGTGAACTTATCAATATAAACCTTGCAGCATGTTATTAAGCCACTTTTTGAAAAGAGAAGGGAGGTGTAGAAAAGAGGAGCAGAAAAAGGAACAGGAAACTGTGTCAGAAGGAGAGCCCTCCCGCTGAGTCACGAGGTTCAGAGCAGACCCCCTTGCTTTCTAGACTCCTTCTCAAAGAGTAGCTTGGGGGTGGCTGGATCCACTCTTAGTCTCAGACTTGGTCAATGGTTTATGTTTAAAAGGATAAGGTGTAGGGACTGTGGAAAAGAGAGAAGAAAAAGAGGGGGAGAGAGAGAGAGACAGAGAAAGGAAGAAACAAAGAAAGAGAGAAGAAGAGTTTCACCAGTGCCTGGGTCCAGCGTTGGTCCAGCCAGCATAGAGATCCAGTTCCAGAGGGTGTGCGTTGAGAACTCATTCTCCCTTCTCTTATAGTGTGTTAGTCAGTGGTCTTGACATGTGCAGTTCATGTTCCCGGGGTTGTCTGGAATCGGTCGGTGAGTTTTGGGGGGTTCATTGTGGAGTTGCCTCTCTTTCCATGCTGGCATGACTGCATAAGATAGAAGCACAGTCCCATCCTGCATGGGGCCCCGTCCTGTAGACACATATGCTGTGCTCCTTCTCCTGGTCACTCAAGATAAGGAATTGTGGCTTTGGAGAAATGCGGTCCTACCCTCCGTGGGGCCCTCTCCTCTGCCCACATTGTCCTGTTCACAAAACTCCAGCATTTTTACAGAGGCCATTTTCTCCACCAAAGTTCTTTAACAAATGTTTGAGACATTGACTATAATTTGTCAGACCGTCACAGCTTGAAGCAATAAAGAGACTAAAAGGCCTGTTCTGGTAAAGTGCTCTTCTGGTAGATGCCTATCTCTCAGCAGCTGCTTGGCTTCTGCTAAAGTCTATGCATGGATGTCTTCCAGACATAGACATAAAGGAAAGAAACAACTTGAGCCAGAATTACTAGGGATAAAACCTTGCATTGTGTAGCTATGGGGCAAGAGGTGCACAACTTGTGTTGATCTCTGTGACAATATATCAGGAATACACAGAAATCAAAACATAAAACAGAAGAACATTTTGAAAGAAGCCTGCAATTTTTACTAATAACCTTTGGGAATTCCCTGAAGGATGGTTCCTTTTTGAGAACTAACATCTTAGTGGAGGACTGAAAACACTGACTATAGAGACAGCTCACCAAAATAAACAGAACATGAGAGCTCTCATTAAAGTAATCCCATTAAAAGTATGATTGGAAACTATAGCTTTTTCCTGTGGATTTTTTTTCTTCTGCTAACAATTATCCACAAAAATATATTAGATTGTTTTGTAATAAAGTTACCATTTTGCAAAGATACCAACATGATTTAGGAGATAAACTCTCATGTTCAAATGCAGTGAAAGAATAATTAAGAAAATAGTCTCAGCTTCTTATTAGCTCAGGAGGCCATACTTTATATCTACTTGATTAAGACTCAGAGGGATGATCAAGTGATTTGCATATGGAAAGAAATTCGGTATTGCAGTTAAGATTTAGGAGATCTGTTTCAGTTCTGAATTTTACCTCCAAATCGACAGTAAGACTTTAAGAAGTACATAATGAAACTTAAGGGCCCACACTTAACTTTCACATGCCTGAGGGGTCATTTTTGTTGAGGAAACAGACATGCATAATCACTTGGAATAACTGTTGATGAAGTGATTATAGTTTCCTTGTAGGATGTGTAACTATGGAGGAAAAAAGAAGGGATTTTAAAAATGAAATCATAGTAAAATTAATGGGATTAGTGTGAATGACAGATTTTTTTAGTCTGCCAAATAAATGGGGGAAAAAAAAGAGATTCAAAGTAATAAAAAACTTTTTATTTTTCTTCAGGCCAGAAAACCAAACCCAAGAAATTTCTTTTCAGGTAGACTTGAAAAGATTTTTTGACTCAAAAGATTCAAATTAAGAAACCAAAATATTTCATACTAAAAAAATGGAAATGAAAATTTCTTACTCAATAATTTATTTACTGACTGCCTCATTTTTCTATTTATTTGCATCACAACTATTTGCCAAATTCACAAGGAGCTATGCTGTATATTGAAGTACAATTTTTGCTAGCACTTTGCAAAGCCACAAATTAAGGTAACTTATTCCTAGATTTCTGGCCATATATTTGTTAACACTAATGCACGTAGTTTTCATTACCTCACAAAAAAAGTTTGTCCATCAATTTCCTTGCAAAGACTAGCTTTAAATATAGCTCCCCTGAAGGTCAATAAGACTTAAAGAGTCTATGTCACTTCATCATTTTAGTAAATTGCCCTCCAATCTCCTACTTCTACACATACATGCGTGTACAGATTTCTCTATACTGCATGTATTATAAATAAACTAATATTAAAGAAGCATTATGAAAAAGCAAAAAAAAAAGGAAATTTTGAGATTTAACCATCATATATTTGAGCTTTAAAAGGAATCAAATACATAAATGAGAGGAAACTGCTCCCACAAGCACCTCAGTGTTAACTTCTAGGGTGCCAGATCATTTTTAAATAGCTCTCTACAACCCCCTGCCCATGTTCCCATTCTTCTCCCCAGGTAAACAACTACACAAGAGGAATAGCAGCAGTTTACCCACAGAGTTTGTGATTTCACAAACTCTAAAGAAAATAGTATAAATGGCAAGTTGTTTAGAGTGAATTAAGAGCAGTATTTGCACATTTTTCTGCTTGGCTGAGCTCATATTGTTTCTTTGGGAATAAGCTATCAGTTTTTAACATTTCCTTTGCCTTACTCCCCTAGCACAACATCACTCATAGTTTACATTTTCTGCTGTTTTATCTCCATGAGGAAGAGGTGTAAGTTAATTTTGCTCTTGGGGTAGAGATATGTAAGAAGCAAAATTTCCAAACTTCTGATTAATGGCTGGAGACAACCAAAGGATCCTCTTTGTCCTGAGATTAAAGAACTGTTGCATGCTGAGCAGTGCTTTCAGGCTTTTGGAGTTTGCACCTGAATTAAAATATTGGCACCAAATAGGCTGGTTGAAAGAGAAAGGCCTGCACCACTTCTCCACCCTTCACTTGAATCCATGAAGAAATTCCTTAGTGTCTGCAGAAAAATAGGGTACCACTTCTTTCACAGTGCTTGCCTTCTCCTCCATAGTGCTGTTACAACATGCTGTCTTGTAGCTCAGCAAAAACTGTTTGGTACCTCCAAAATTTCTAGAATCCTTTCACTTATGTCTTCCTTTCCACTAATAATGATTTTTTTTGGCTGATGCAGGCACAGAGAGAAAGGTGGCACAAACACACAGGTTGGAGGAGGAGGCGTCTCACCACTGCAGGGTGCGGGAGTGGATTATTCTTGCTTAAATGGAATATTCTGCAAGGAGCAGGGGATCACGTCACTTGGGAAGGTCACAATGCCTTTTCGCTCTTCTGCTTATCCCCTCGTATACCTTCCTACGGTTTTTGCTTTGTGGCCGATTCACATGACTAGTGCAGCAAGGCGTTGAGTTATTTCCCAAGTTTCTTCTGTCTGTACACCTTTTGTTTGCAGTGGGGGATGCAAGGGTCCACATTCTTTTGTCCTCTTACCCCATTCAGTGAGGTCATTCACACACCGGCAAAACTACTCAGCATTTTCAGGCCCGGGGCAGGCAGTAGAGACAAGGTGGCAGAGACACATCAGGTCTCGGCATATTTCTAGCACAGCGAAGTGTCAGAGGAGGACTTTTTTGGTTGAATTTCAATCACAGGGACTGTGACTCTCACACCAGGCACCATCCCTCAGTCTGAGCAACTGGAAAATAGTACATGGGGATGATTTTGCTCAGCTCATATTTTAAAAATGAACCTGTATGTAATAGCTTTCAACTTGCTGCTGGAGGAAATGCAGGGGCCCCGAGTGGATAGAAAGGAGAAACTAAAACCACAGACTGTAGGCACTGAGCCAGGAGAGGGTGCCCTTCCTCAGCATGGGTCATTGTCACTGCAGCAGGCTCTGAAAGGCCTGATTTCACTCCAAGCAGCAAAATGTCAAGTATGGGTTGACTTTAAGGACTTCTTCACTTCGTCCCATGCTGCAGGAATAGTCTGTGCATTTTCACTGTCTAGCAGGGACTGTGGTGAGAGTGTTGTTAGGATTTTGGCTGACGGTCCTTGTGGGAAGCATGGGCTAGAATAGTCACCACTTCATTCCCAGGTGACGTCCCATTGTAGGTCACAAGCTACTCCACATTTTATGGCTCAAAAGTTTTCAGTTCTGTAACAGGACCTGTTGTGATGACAATATCTAACACATCCTCTACAAAATCTAATAAAACCCAATTTGTGCTCTAAAAAGTTTACCATTCAGGCTAATGACAATGCAACAGATGTGTAATACCCACTTACCCGCCGCAACAAACAGGCATTTCTATGCAAGCAACCCAGAAACTCCAGAAGCTTGAGGTAGTGTAACTGAAAATACTGGTGGAAATTTCTCAGTGCCTTTCAATGGGATATGCAAGAAAATTATGGAAATGGTTATGTGATATTTAGGTTAGTGGGGAGGATAGGATGGGCATTCAGTGGTGCTCCCCGTGAAGTTGTGGTGATGGCCAATAAAACCACACTGCATTAAACCTGGCAATTTTTATATGAACATATCCTGAAGAACTTTTAAGAAAGAAATCAAGAGAAAAATAAGTATACCCCCATCACTTAAAACTGACACTACAAGGTACTTTTTGTAAGAATGAAAGCTTGCTGAAGCACAATGATTAATTTTGCATAGTTATGTGTCTTTTTAAGAGAAAAAGAAATCTGTCTCTCTGATGAGCAAAGAAAGCCATTTCTGTAACTGCAAACATGGAATGGTACTTTCAGTACACATACTACCAGATGTAGAACTGCTTGTGGCTCATAGTGGGGGGTTACTGCAGTTAGAGTTATTATGTAGTGTTTAATTTGTTTAATAAAAAAATTGTGCAATTGAAAGTGCTGTATAGTGACTGATGTAATAATATAAAGGAATTTTTATTGTTTGTTCAAAGCGGTCTGTGGCCAGATGATGGATTTATGGAGAGAAAAAAGTAGAGGTGTCTTTAAGCAACCAGCTTTGCACAGTTGTTCTCCTCTGAAAAGGGCTAGCAATCCAGAGTCATCTTTGTATCATTTCTTAATGGCTGTGCAGCAAAAAGAAGCACCTTACACCACCATCTAATCCCACCTTGCTGATAGGGTCAATAGATTAAATGCTACTGGTTTTGTTAAAACTGAAACTGTGTGTCCCCAAAATATGTTTGGCCTCTTTGATCTGAAGGAATTGTTCAGAAATGTGTTTCTCCCCCAAATTTTGAACAGAATGAAAATATGGTAACATTTTTGTATTAAAAATGCAATCACAAAAGGAAATAATTTATGAAATGTTATATAGTAGACACTTTCTTTCAGTCTGAGAAGTTCAAGTCATCTTGTTTCAGCTGGCTGTAGGTTCTCAGAAGGGTCAAGTTTAGAGTTTAACCACCGAGGGATTTTCTGCATTTGATTAGATTGTTTAAAGTCAGTCTCTTCACAGGAGGAACTAGAGAGTACTGCCTGTTAGGCTGAGGGAATTGCTGCTACACGTAGAAAGATTTTCTTCATTCCTTCCCTCCCATCACTTCTACTACTTAGCTGTATCATATGCATTGAGTAACTATTGGCTTTATAGTCTTACCCTGCAAGGACAAACAGTTTTTCTTTGTGTATAGCAAAAGTTTCCCAAACCAAACTAACCCTAAGACTGAAACCCTGAAAGTGAGTCAAGCTTGACCTTATGGCTTATTGGACACCCATGAACCCCACACAGAAGAGATGTCCTGAACACTCAACAGTGAGAAAAACCTTCAAAATGGGTCACTTTTAGAAAAAGACCTGAATTCAAACTTATTGTCCCATTCTGTAGTAAACCTGGCTGTTTCTTTTTAAGAAGTCCTAATAGGTCAGATCATTAATTTTTCTTTAAAATAAATTTAAGAATGGATTACCTGATTGTGCTTGCAAAGAAAAGCTTGGAAGAGCTAAGGCTGGAGGCTAAAAAGCCATGAAGGAAACAAAAAGCACCTTTTTTTTTTTTTTGGTAAGAAAACCCCCTCATGATCTGTATGCCTGTGTTACAGTTTTATTTCCTTGCTTGAAATAGACTGCCAGCACAATTTCATTGATAATTTCTCAGGCTACTTCTTAATTAGATTAAATGGAGAACACAGTAGTTTGCTGCTGTTGCAGTACTGAAGAGGACTTTGGTGCGACTTCGATGTGACTTCATTCAGAAGAGGTATTGATCATCCTCAATTCCTTTCCTGAGAGCTAAAGTTTACACTTGCTAGCACATTTCTAAACAAGGTCCTAATTGCTGGGGAAATTTGAAAAACTCTGGGTGTTACAGGAACTCTCTTGCAATTTTTTGTGTGTTTTCATCTGTACAAGTCAATTGATTTCAGGTAGCACATGTACAAGTAAGATTAAGGTATGGCCTTCTGTATACGGCAATAATTTTAGAGTGGTCAAAAAAAATCTATCCTCAATTTACAAAACTCAGGGGTGGAAAGAAAAGAGCTAAGCAAATTATGATTTTAAAAGTAAAAGGCTGTGAAACTACTTTATAACAATGTTATATAATATCAGACATACTAGCTTAGCAAACAGATTGAGTCCACTGTGATTTTTACTTCAGAGTGATCCCCCACAGACTTTTTATCTATTTATCTTTAAATTCTTAAAGAGATTCTTCACTGAGTTTTACATCCTTCTCCCTCTGTTTGCTGTCTGTGAAGTGTACCACCAGTGGTCATAATTCTACCCTAGCATACCAGGTCCCACTGCAACAACCGAGGCAGAATTATTTCAGAACATGTTATTACTATATCCTAGAAATATTTTGATGATCAGTCATCTTTCAGAATACTGTTTTGCAGGGGAAGAGAATCATAACACCTTAGGCTATTTTGGGGGAGAAAATATCACCAATAACCAGGTGGCTTTAGAAGATAATCTTTGGAAAGTCCTCCTGGAATTTAATGCTCCAGGTCAGAAATCAAATCAACAAATAAAATATACGTGAGTCTTAAAACTCATTGTTCTAGGGAATCTTAGCATTGCAGCCATTTTTAGTTCTGGCTCAGCAGAACTGATTTCAAACTAAATGCTTAGTTTGCTTTTATCGGTATTGCTCTTGCACTGACAATAGGTATTTGATTTTAGTTGTCTTTTCCCTTCTTTTGGTTCATGAATATCTGTCACAAGTAACTCCCCAGGTCTTTTGTTTATCTGTCTTCTGCTGATTAAATGTAACATTACTGTAGATTTAAAAAGATCAGTTTCCAAGCAGAGGTCAGCATCAAAACAGATAATTTACTTCTAACATCTTTCTCCCTTTTAAAAATCAGAACTGGATGTCTTTGTAAGGGATATGCTATACCCCACAGGAGTCATGGACTCTACGTAGAGTTTAATGAGTAAAGTGCTTAAACCTGTATTATCCAGATCACATTACATGATTGCTATAGTCTCAGTTTTAAAAGTGTACAATTTTATTTTCTGTGACAAAGAAAGATCTTTCAGTCTTCACTCTGAAGCTGGTTTTGCCCCAGTTTCACCAAGAAAACTCCAGCAGTGGACTCTGCATCAGCAGGTGGGTGCAGTTTGCTACAAAACTGACCATTTTAAATTGAGACTCCATCTTTTCCTCCTTAGCTGTCTGTCCATCACTCAATCAGAAATGAAAGTGACCACAGAAATGTAATGCTGAACATTTTATATATGGCTATTTCCTCTATTTAATGCAAAACCACAAGACAACAGTTCTGAAATAGTTTGAATTTCTACATCTGGTTTGAGACTTAATAGACAGAGATGAAGAGTTCAGTAGATAAAAGAGCAGTTACCTGCCTGGTTATTTAACTTTGCCAGCTCATTCATCAAATAGGACAAACCTCATTCAACAAACAGGTGTTTAATTGAATAGGTTTTTTCATCCATCCAATTTATGTTAAAATACCCTGTGCTAATTAGTTCACAGATACTCCCAAGTTGATTTACAATCAATTCATGTTCTTCACAAACATTGCTGATGTTTTTAGGTGAGAAGTACACAACAAATAAAGAAACTATCGTATTTTGAACTGACCTAAGTTATTGTCAGGATGCTGTAAATGTTGAGGCAAAATACTAATCACAATATGATGAAAGAGAGCAAGAACAAGAGGAACAAATGACACTGCTTCATTTGCAGAGGGGGCGGACATCCTGCTGCATTGATCCCTCTCTGGTACCATGCAGGGTTTGTAGCAGGGGGAAAGCAAATGAATTTGAATGGTCTATGAGAAGAAAGGGAATCAAAAGGGATTCTGAGATCAAGATGAACACAATCATAGTCTTCAGTACATAAGTCTTGAATCAGCTTTGAAAGGACAGGCAGCGTTGTGGAAGGCCCTGGAAAGGCTGAACCTTAGCAATCAAAGGACAAGCAAAAAAAGCTTGACATGTATCTAAAGGGCATATAAAGTGACAAGCTTGTAGGCATTTACATCGGAGGTGAGAGTCCTCACAGACAGATTTCCTGGCACCTTCTCCAAATCTGCACCTTGCGAACTCTGTTCTTCCTTTTTGGTTCTGGGAAGGTTGCTAAGTGCTCCATTGTGAAAATATTTTCCATGATGGGATATCTCTCATATCTTAGAGATTTTAAGGGAAAATCAATCAGCTACTGAGAAAAAGGCCAGCTGCTACTGTGTTCTGATTTTGAGGGCTGCATAGGTGGGTATTATTAGCTCACAGAAAATTATTTCCTGCTGAACACTGAATGAAACTCCCAATACTTCCTTTCAAATTGGTTTTGAGCACAAGTATGTGGGAAGTAGCTATTAAGTTACACAGTGATAACTGATTGCAGATTTCTTAACAATATTGTATTTTTGGACCTTGATTCATCTTGGTTTTTAAGATGTCAGCCTGTGATTTAAACATGGTAGAAAAATCTGCAGGTGGAGAATTAATCAATTTCTTAATTGTGGGAATGACACCAGAATCCCAGATACACAACTACCTTTAGAGGTGAACTAGCATAAAAACTACCTACTGAAGAATAATGTGCAAAAATGAGAAATTTGAAAGCTTTGTGTGATGGGTTGGGACGAGTTAGAATACCAGAATGAGTGTTTTTTAACTCTTAACTTGATTTTAATTCAGTAACTATGCTTTAAATATAGCATGAGCACTTTGAGATGTCAGCTGCCTTAGACAGAATGTTAGGTGAGCAAAGAAAGGAAACCAGGAGGGCATGTGTTCAATGTCAGCTTCACCTTAAGCTGTTTGGGACCCTTATATTTAAGAATGGACATACATGATGAGGACTTCTGAATTCTAAAATGGAATATAAAACTGAGAGACATTGTTTTATGATACCAAAGTCCTCAGCTTAACACAGGCTTTTGGAGATGCTTTTTCAGCTCTGTAAATAAGAAATTATCTATGCCAAGAGACAAGGAGATGAGTCTTCTTTTCAAAGGAGCAGATGGCAGAAGCATCGGAGGCATCCTACCTCTTTCTTCTTCTGTGCAAATAAATATATTTTAAAATGCTGAACCTGATATGAAGTTTATTTCAATAATTAATGTAAGTGGTATGCACTTGGAGCCTAGGAATTCCCATCACTTCTGGGCAGTGTCCACAGAGGGATCTTAGAACAGAAGAATTCTGTGCCCTTCAAACTGTCACAGATTTTTTCATACAGAATGCATTCATTTGTTCTATCAGCATATTTGTGGGGATGCTAGAAAAATGTATAATATAAAAACAACAAAAAAAGTATAAAAGCAACCTTTTCTATTTTGAAACCTAAGAATCCCCTCAAGTCTTGGCTGTTGCTTCCCCCCCCCCCCAACCCAGCTGCTCTTTGATCTGTCTCTTTCTAAGTGGATAAATATATTTTAAATTATTGCTAGCCCCAGGGGAACCAAACTGGTGTTAGCTAGCAAGGAGATGCTTTTAGGAGATGTCACTAATGTAGGTGGCGAAAATGGCAAGAAACTGTTGAGCGCTGCAACAGCTCAGCTAGATCTGAGCCGAACTTAGGTCTGAAATAAATGAATGCAACGTTCAGTGTCTTCTCTGGGATATTAAGCCACTGAAGCTCTCTGAAATTTCCTGACTGTGCCTTTTTCTTATTAGGAATCGAAGAACAGGAACTTCCAGAGGGGCAGTTTACTCCCATATGCAACTTTTGGTTTAAAATATGTAGGCTTACCAAAGCTAATATCTATAGAAATGTACAGATTTGGAGCTATGTTCTCTACTGCCTTTTCATATCTGTAAAATAGCAACAAGCAATAATCATTCTAATTTGTCAACTAGTCATGTCAGTTGGCCTAGCTATGCCTAATTAGTGCCAAAGTTTCAGTATAAAAGAAGTTGAGCAAGTCCTTGTGTTGGAGGCAAAGGAACATCTTCAATGGCCTATGTAAGGACCTGTCCACCATATTACAAACATTAAGAGTGGATTTCTGGTCTCTGTAGAGTGATTAACACCTCCCAAATTGAAAGCCTAGGTAGCTTACATGGTTAAAAGAGGGAGCTAATGTTTCTGAAAACCAGTTAAGGGACTGCAGGTCAGGAGCCCACTCCTCTGCATCAACCACAGAGGGATCTAAAGCATCTCTGTAGAGGAACTCAGTGAATCAGGACACTGTCTGGAACAGCCTGGAGGTAACTTTTAGGCATAGGCAGATCTGAGGATGGTCTGAATGCATCTCATAGAAGCACTTTTACTTGCTGTGGTGCAGAAAGCTGAGGGCAGATGCGTCTCAGGCTGGAGAGAGAAGGTTCCTTCCTCCACTCAAAATTTATTAGTTAGTGAAGCTTCCCCGAAAATAGCCTTGTGTCTCCTGCTTCAGTTGATTATAGAAGAAGTGACCAACTCAGTGCTCCTTGGAGAAGTCACTTGCTTATCAAGTTATAGTCTCTCTGGTTTTGGTCTCATCTACCTTGTTAAATCCCATATGCCTTTCTACACACCAGTCAGAATCAGGAGGAACAATAAAGATGCATCCATATAGGGTGACATCCTTCTTGTCCTGCAGTTGTATGTAACATCTTGAGTGAGGTACATTCCTGGTATGCAGAAACAAAGTTTAAAAATCAGTTAATCTGAGAAAATCCCATGGATAGGAATAAAAAGTAGACACTACCCTTGATTATGCTTTCTGAGATCAGCACAGTGCTATTTCAGTAGTTTAGACAGAATCTGGTTACACTGAATGAATTAAACCCTGTAAGGTGAAGTTCAGTATCTCCAGGTGCAGGCACTACTGAGCATGCATAACAAACTTTGATTAGGTGCCTAGGAAATATCATGGCCCTTGACGTGAGCTCTGACTAATTTTCCGATATATTCAGAGGGCTGAATGTGTGTGGGACAAGCCAGTCAACTCTTTTCTGAGACTCACAGGTCATGATTCATCTAACCTAATCTTAGATATCTCACAAGTAGATGACAACATCTGAGCCAGACACTGTAGGCTTCCTTTATAGATAGTGGAAAGAGAAATAGGCATATTTCTATTTCTAGAATATTTCATTTCTAGAGTTCAGTTATTTTGGTGTAGTTTAGATATCCATTCTATGATAAATTGACTCACACAGTCTCACAGGCTGCTGCTCTCCATCAGGGACACTGACCCAGTGCAGACACCTGCTCTGAGCAGCTGAAGGCACTTTGAATTTTCTTTCATGCAATGTAACTGACACAATCAAGAAAAAGCTTAGGCTGAATTTAGACTTGTTTATGCTTCCCACTGTCCTGAACCTTGTTATGCTTTTTAAAATTTAGCAGTCAAGGCAACTGCAAGGTAGGGAGTAAGCTAAGACTGCAGTTGGCCTTGCTCTTTATGGTACCATTAACAGGACAGGACCCTGTTCTTATCTCCCGTAGATGTCCATATTTTAGCGAGTTTTCCCAAATGCCATCCACTGGTATCTTCATATTTCTGACTTGTCCAGATGCCAAAACACACAGATCTCCCTTCTCTTGGTTTTGTTGAATGGTTATGCTAAATATGCATTAAAATTTCTGTGGGTTTTAGGGGAAAATTTTGATTAAATAAAAGACATTTGAGTTTAGAAACAAGATGGCTTGAATATCTTATTGAGCTTAGGTGGCTAGCAAAGTTGAATCCTCTCACTTTCTGTAACAAAAGCCATTCAGTGACTACAATCATATCCAGCCAGCTGGAAGCCGCCTGAAACAGGCGTCCGTCTCTGGATCAGTTAGGTGTGGCTTTCAGCAAAAGTGTGAATCAAGTTTATGCCTTTGCATAAGAATAATAAATGCAACAGAATTTCTGAAAAGGATGCAAAACACCTTTACTTGAAGATTGTTGCTTCCCATAAGCTCTCTGGGAAGACAAATCATGACCTCTCTTCCTTTGTGGTATGCCCTATACACCTATGGTGGTGTTTACAATGGAAAAATAATATGAGAGAGAAAATCAAGTTTGTGGGAGGAATTTTTTTACTTTCTTCGCAAAATTTCAAATTTTTTAAATAAAAAGCTTATTGGATCTTAAGGAAAGGAAAGCGGGAAATAGGTGCCATATTTGAAATCCATCAAAAGTGAAAGTGGTTTTTTGCATTGAACTCAATGGATGGTTTTGGTCAATCACAAATTATATCTGCCGTTCCAAAGGTCTGTCTCATAGCAGTTTGCAGTGTAGCTTCCTCTCTTTGACTCTTTCTAACATTTCTAATAAACCAACACCTTTAATTTTTCATGGGAAACAAAAGCCTCTGGTTAAAATACACCTGATGATTCTTGTAAATTCATACAAAAACAGGCATTGATTATGAATTACAGCATTTACTCCACTCTACAAATTGGCAACATTTTGGAAATGTGTGGTTTTAAGCAAAGCAACTCCATGAGCTGAACAATCCTGCCACTTCAGCAAAAAAGTAATATTTAGTAAAAAAATAAATTCAGTAATTAGTTCATAAGCTCCTCTTGCTGTTTATTTTTTGGATTTGACAGGTTTAGTGAAATTTTCTGATACATTTTCCAATCACTACATCTGTGGTTTGATAATGAACTTCAAGTGTATGAATAATCTGTGATGATAAGGCAATATATTTTCCTTCATTCTGCAATGCATTAGCAGCACAAATGCTGCTAAAACTAGACAGGAATGTATTACCAATTTGTTTTGTATGTATTTAGTTACTCAGTGAGTAAATAAATACGTAGTGTAAATTAAGCATTTAAGCCTCACTGTGCAGAAGTGGCTTTTAGTTATGATGTATGCTTGTAATATGAATTACAGCAGTTCTAACGATTTATTAGCAGTTTGAAGTTGAAAGAAGAAATTACAATATTGCAGTGTTATCAGAAATGTATCTACACAGGGTTAAAAATAAAAATTGAAGTTCTCAAATTCTGACAAAAGTAATATTTTTATAGATGCAATCCCCAAATCTGCTTTTTATAGTTAATAAAATATAGCAATCTCTTGATATGTAGGATTTTAGACAATCATGTGCTATTTTTTCCTGTTTCCCACAAGAATTATGACACTAAGCTTTTAAAGAAAAAGTTATTGTTTCTTTAATAACACTTTGCAATTTTTTCAATAATATGTAAAAAGTCTTAAAACTATCTTAAATATAAGGTGAAAAACAATGTTCATTTTTCATGCAGTTCTGCCATCAGCACTAGTATAAGTGGCAATAATTTTAACCCCCCCTAGTTTCCCTGTAGGAAGAGATCACAGAGATCAAGGCTGGAAGTGTACAGGGCTGTTCATTTGATATATAAAATGTTTTATGATATAGACAGCTATGCCATCATTCTGGAGAGCTGCTCTATCTTTTTGTAGATATCTTCTTCATGCATAAAAATGAATTGTTTATTTCTCTTGTAAACTTTATTTTGGCTATCTGAAGGGCTTTCTAATCCTCTATCAAGTACTTCACCAGTTTTCTCAAAAATGGATGTGGCTGGTGGTGATTCATCTTACACAGAATAATTAATTGGCATTTTCAAGTGATGATCAGTCTAGAATGATGTGATTGGGATTATTATTTGCTTAAAACAGTATTTCACTTATTGACAGTGTGTGGTTTCTGTCATTATTTTGATATGTAGTTGCAGAATGCTGCAAATAAAGATAGCTGGAGGTATATTCTGTTTGAAACCATGGGATGGTTTTCATTGAATTCATGCAATGAACTCCTGGACATAATTAAACAGCATGTGGAATTCATAAGCTCACAAAGCTCCCTTCACAAAGCCATTGCCCTAAAATACATAGTCTCAAATATCTCTAATGAAATCCTGAGAGCAACAAGTATCTCCCACTCCCTACAAGTGGATTATTACAGTCTTCACAGCCTTGTGGAAGTTTTAATTGAAGGGCACTACTTAAAGGAATGGTGTGGGATGACTCTAAGGTAAGATTGATCAGTACAGGCAGAATTTTATTACAAGTGTCAATTAGATTGAAAAGTGTTATAAAAAAGATCATTTGCATAGCTTTAGGGGACAAGGAGACACATTATTCTGAAATCTCCTTTGCTGATTGTTTAGTGATTCTCTAAGGGTAACAGGGAGGAAATATTCCCTCCTGCGAGAGGAGACAGTAGCCACTTTCTGACTGGCTTTGATTTAAAGCTCGTTAATGAGATATGTGCAGCTAATTAAGAGCAGGGAGAATTTCACTATATACCACAGTGGAGAACAGCATTTATCAGAGAGGACTGGACTATTGCCCTATGGAAGCTCAGTGCTGTGGTACCAGGAATGATTCAGTTCCAGTTCTGCAGAGAAGGGCAATATAGCAAATAGCTAAAGCTGGTTGAAGATACGTTTTTCCCTCTAGAAAAAAAAGGTTGCACTGACAGTGCATTCTTTTAATGAAAAAACTAATTTTTGTTAATTCAACAGAGTAAGGACAAGCTCTTCCTTTTCATTTTCACCCTTTTTTCCTCTGGAGGGAAGGGACAAATTAGCAGACAGAAAGCCTTTGGCTATTGCAACTACATCTTTTTTTTGTACTTGAGCTAGATCGTGAGACAGTCTACAATAACATTTTAGTTGGGAGGAGGAGCATCCTTCCAAAATAAGTCTTCCTGCAGCCCCCCACTTCCCATACTTTTGTTTCCATCACAGAAGTGGAAATGTGATCACAGAAATGAGTGTGCATGAATTAGTTTTCTTTTCAGACTGAAACAAGTCTGAAAGACATATTCCAGGCATGCAGCTAGTCTGCTCCAGTTGCTAATGAGCATCCAGGCCCTGGACCAGTCTAGAGCTAATCCAAAATAAAAAGTTTTAATGATAATGTTGGGATCTCAGCAGCAACTGTTTCGCTCTGGCTCTCTCTTCTTTTTGGACTGCACTACTTGCTAATGCATATATAGTATGTGTCTCTCTATACAGCATTGTCACTCCTGGTGCGGTTCATAACCGCACAGCCAATAGTACAGTTTGACTTGCCTTATGGCATTGGAGACACACTTGCACTGACCTCACACACTGGACCCAGGTCTTACAGAAAATCTACTCTGTGTGGCATGGTGAAGGCCAAGTGAGATACTCCCTGGGGCCCAAAAGGATAGTAGATGCCTGTGTTTAGGCAATGCAATCTTGCTCACCATCTGCAAATTCATCTCCAGATTATAGGCACCCAACATTCAGTATATAAACACAGGCATCTGTATATAAGCTTGTTGTTTGTATTCCATTAAAGTCAATGGAAATAGATGACCTAAATATAGCTCCATTTTTAGACATTGTGGGTGTCTGCTTGGCCTCCAGGCCACCCGTCCTATCAGCTAGTTTGGTGTACATATCATATATAACAGAATAGCTTAAGATGCTGAACCCCACCTTGGACAATAGTCAGTGGAGCCCAGAGAGGCATTCTGTTCACCAGAAAGTAGATGTAGGACACAGTTCAGTGTGCCTAGACACAGGCATGTGGTGCTCCATGAGATGCCTCAAGGTATAAAAACATCAGCAGAGGGCTGGTAGCTCTGATGCAGGATTTATGGGAGACTCACAGCCTTCTGCAGCTGTACACCAAGGCAAGATACCCTACAGTGCCTGAAATGAGGCAAGATGCCTGTGTTTAGCAACGGCCTCGAATAGAGCAACACACTGTGGAAAGGAGGATAACACATTTTGTCAGTTGCTCTGTCATTTCCCTCCTCCATATCATCCAAAATTTTTTTATCTTTGGGAAAGGTAGTGAATATGCATTGCCACGTGGAAATAGTGTGAAAGTGAAATATTTTGGGAAAAATACAAGAAAAAAAGAGATTTCTGCCTTCAGGTCCTTCTCTTTCTGTGTCTTTTCCAACAGATGAGTTCCGAGCAAGACCCAGATGTATGGTAAGAAAAAGTGTGCTGCTCATTGTTGTGTAACTTCAGAACTTTTCTGTGTGAGGCAAAGCTAGGCACACCTCGTATTTCCTAGTCTGGAATATGAATATCATCGCCTGGTTATATTTTGTCCACAGATCAGCTATAGTGTTCTTCAGGGAGATGAGATCACGTTCTTGAGGGAAGTTGCAAATAGAAATCTATCTTAGAACTTTTCCAATACCATGTATATTCATCTATTTATTTCATTTCAAATTTTATTTTATTCATTTTTCAGGGGGAAGATTGCAGTTTATGGTAAGTATATTTTTTTGTCAAATAAACTGTTTTATTATGAATATCTGCAGTTTCTAAATTGTACTTTTGACTATTTACCTAATCTCATACAGTCATTTTTGTTATGTGAACTGAAACTCTAAAACTACATTAAAAAAAACAACAACACAAAAAACCCCAACAAAACAGAGAAATTAGAAATACTTCATTTGATGCATTATATGTAGCAGAGGGACATAGTCATAATGCTACATGCAGGTCTCTCTCTTCTGCCATTTCTAGCAAGCAAACTTACAGGTGTTAAAGCCGTTCTGGGTATTCATCCCTCAGTACATCACTTTGCACTTTGTACAATTAATTTTTTAACCATTTTCTTTACTGAAATCTCCAGAGTCATTTACCTGTTTCTACAAAATATTGCAACATTCCTTTTTACTGATGTGTAATGCAACTTCATGTCACCAGCAAATGTAATTTCAACACAGCTGTATTGCTTGCCTAACTCAGATATTAAAACTTAAAATATGTGTGGTCTCAGATTTTTAGGAAAGCCTAGTAAGAACCTCCTTCCAGTCCAATAAAACTCCTTGTAATACAATCCCTTGAGTTGGCTGTCTTGCATCAAATATATCATTTTTTGTTGTGTCTGTGAAAACTTACTCTTTCATCAAATTTTCACCTAGTAATGGACATAGTACAAAAATCAGTAGCTGCTCGTATTGCGTCTGGCTGAGATGGAATTAATTCTCTCCATAGCAGCCCTCATAGTGCTGTGCTCTGCATTGGTAGCCAGAAAGGTGTTGGTAACACACCAGTGTTTTGGCTGCTGCTGAGCAGGGCTCCCACAGCACCAAGCCTGTCTCTCCAACATTTTCACTCCCCTCAATGGGAGGCTGGGGCTGGGCAAGATCTTGGGAGGGGTCATAACCAGGACAGCTGACCTGAACTAACCAAACAGATATTCCATACCATATGAC
>JANZLQ010000008.1:14532399-14543206 GCA_026212715.1 Elanus axillaris
GGGAAGTAGAGAATAACATCATTTGTTTTCTCTCTGCTTTTCGTGCGCGACCTCTGCTTTCACTTATTAAACTGCCCGTATCTTGACCCATGAGCCTGTTGTTATATTTTGTCCCCCCTGTCCAGCTGAGGGGGGGGAGTGATAGAGCAGCTTTGGTGGGCATCTGGTGTCCAGCCAGGGTCAACCCATCACACTGCTCAACAATATTTTCTCCTCTGAAGGCACAGGAATTTATTTTGCTCTTCTCTCAAGCACTATAACTCCTTCAACTTGACTGATTCATGAAAAATATCATTTTGATGGCACAGCTTATTTAGGTAGTTTGTTGGCTCAGCGTGACTTGCTAGTGGTCAAACTGAACGTGCAGTTCTGAGAAGATATAATTTAGTTACACACATTCACTTGCTGTTGGTTTTGATCATTGACTAGCGTGTAACATAGAGTTACAACGTGTTCAGTTTTGTGGATGTGGAAGTGTGTGCCTGTGTGTGCGGAAATTAGCTTCAGAATCACAGACTCATGAAATCATAAAAATGCTGGTTGGAAGATCATCTAGGCCAACCTCCTGCTTGAAGCAGGACTATGGTCAATGCTGGATTAGGTCAGATGTGGCTCTGTCTAGTTTTTGGTGGATACAATTTCTCATGTATTTGCTTGAGTGCTTTAATGTTCAAGGAAAGCAAAAACAAATGGGTCACTCGTAAGGGTGATGTGAAATTCAGATTTGCATTTGAATGAATATTCGCAGATCTCTTTCATAGTATTCCCTCGGGCCATGAAAATTACAGGCACAGATTACTAAGAACTCTCTAGACCGACTGATTGGTATGGTTTGTATTTGCCATGTAAATGTATAATGTTTAATACTGTATCTATACAACTATAATGCTGATTGACAAACTTACCCAGAAACAGTCATGTCCTAGGAGGAGGAAGTCATTAACATTTTAAAAAGTAAAATCCTAAAGGATGGCTGTTCAGACACTGCAAAGGAAGGTGGTACTTTGAAATGTGCAAAGGTATGAGCAGTCAATATTAAGGATTCTTTTGTTTTTATTGGAACAAAATTCAAGGATTTTTTTTTTCCCAAAAAGAGAAACACTTGATATGCAAACTAGAAGAATTCAAAATGGATTGAGGAATAATTAATTTTATGATATATATTGGAATATAAAAACAGAATTGTAAATTGCATATTTCAATTTTAAAAAATGAGAAAATGTACAACATGTTAAAGAAGCCTTTAGCATTTGAGCTCCGCAGAGGACTATAAAGGGGAAGGACACTACCTCTGAATATAGTTTACTTGCTCACAAGTTTCCAGAGAGCAATCCTCTAAGTCACACACGCTGCTGTTCAGGGCAAAAATTAGATCAGTTTTTTTACCTAGGAAACTTATAACACATGAGTAAGGTATCAGTTGTGAAAGTTACTATTTATTGTAGTGCCCTGCCTTGAAGAATGAGAAAGTCGTTTCCATTTTAATGAGCACTTGTAAAGGAGGATGTTAGTTCACACAGCATCAGGGATAGAGTTGCTGATGGCATGATCAAGAAGTATAATGAGTTTTGGTTTTATCAACAAAGTATGCTGCATCTTCTAGTTTCCTTTTCAGTCCCTGTGCACCCACTTGTCAGAAAGGGTCCCTGCACCTTTCTTGATGTCCTCAGCATACTTTGACTGTGTTGATCCTATATACCATTCGTTTCCTTTGGCTTTTTTATTCCCTTCAACCTTCATCTTTTCACTGTTTCTCTTTCTGCTCATTGCTTCCTCTCCTGCCCAAGAAAATGGGAGACATCTTCTCAAAGGACAGCCCAGGTACCATAACTGTTAAAACAATGGGGTTTGTGACCATCTTTCCTAGGTTCTGCTTGTCCAAAGAAAAGACTAGCCTGACTGCTTTGATCAGCTTTATAGAGTGCTTTCGTCTTTCTCAAAATAGCAAGGAAGGATATCAAAAGCATATGAGAAATCATGTTTGATTCTATCTGCTGGATGATCGTGGAAACCTGTAACTCACCTATCACTTACTGCAATACTTTAAGTTAGCCTTTAAAATTGCAACTTTGTGAGGCTGCTGAAGTTGGTTCCTCACTTTGCTGCAGCACATCTGAAACAGAACATGAACGCTGTGGGGCAGGCCTGCAACGTATTAAACTGGCTTGCCTCCTATTAACATTGTGAACGGTGAGCTCTCTGTGTGGTTGCTGAGCCATGGGATGATTCACTGCAACTTGCTCTCTGCTGGAAGGGGACTTGATGGTGTCTGCAAGATTCAATTCCTTTCCAAAAGCAGGAGGTGGTCCTGTGAGCCTCCCACACAGGCTGGACAGAGACAAGTAGAGCAACACATAAAAGGTAATGTAGGCTATATTTGAAGGCAAGCTGTCATCCTTTTAGTTCAGCTGTGCCTAACCAAAAGTTGTTTTGAAATGCACCAGCCTGGAGAACTAGAAACACTTTTTCTAGAAGGCAACTGCATCTCTTTCTTTTCTCTAGGCCTATAGCACTAGGATTTTTCCCTCATTTCCAGTGTAATCATTGTGATGACTTACAGATAAGGTTCATAATTGTGCTTCTCAGTCTTGCCTGAGAGTCAGTGCATTTCCTGAAATCGCAGCCTTCTTATCAGGAAGTCAGTGAAGGTGCAATTCTGCTTCATGATTTCTCTAGTAGCAAGGGAGTTTCAAGGGCCAATCTATTTGCCCTTCTCCCCCACTTGCCACAAATTACTGCCTATGCAGCAGTTCTTGTTCAACTGCTTGTGCAGTCATGACCTAGAATTGGTAATTGTAGTGATCCCATGTTTTACAAGCCTTCCAAAAACAAGGAGGAAGACACCAAAGATGATTTCTCAGCAATGGTGACTAGCACTTGCGTTCAATATTATTCGAGACTTAAGATATGCAAGGCCTAACACACCAGCAGGAGATCTTGCGAGCTGCCTGCTGGTTCCAGGCTCTCATGGATACTTATAATAAGTTTTCTGCCCCATTCCTACTTATTCCTTCAGCCTCACCCTGCCCCCTTATCTGTCCTTCTCCCCCTTATCTTCTCATCTGCTTTTAACCCACATACTGCCTCTCATTCTTGGATTTCAATATAAGTCCTCCACTTTCTAGGGGAAACTGTAGGAAGTTTTTGTGCCCAGATCTTCTCTTTGGCCAAATATACAAGGCTGGCATGGAGGAAAAAGGAAGCAAAGTATTTTCTTGTAGGCAAGGCTGAACTTGCAAAGGAGACTGAAACTTCTTCGACCAGGAGATTGGTCCTTGACAGCTGGCAGCACTCCTCATATCTTTCATATGGCACACTTTTTTATAGTGGCATTTATTGTTATGTGTAGAGCAATGTATAAGATGCAAATCAGTGAAATATCCTGTTGGTTTAAGGAAGACAGAGCTCCTTAGAGGTCTGTGGGCAGGAACACATTCTCCCAAGATCACTTTGAGCCTGGCTGGAATCTCCTGATAGGTCTAGAATCAGTTGTGGCAGAGGACAAACCTTTGTTTCTCTTGGTCTATCTGCTCTATTTATAAATACAATTACAGATGCAGTGGAGTAGTCTTGCAGTGTTTGAATACTCACTGCAAACACAGGTATTTTAAATCTCTGGGTGAAAAAATATTAATCCCATAGCAGGTCATCTTGTTTATTGTGATACACCATTATGAAAAGTTAAAGAAATTAAAAAGTGAAGTTGATGTTTGGTTACTCCGCAATAATGAATTGCTTAGGGAGACAAGTTTTCTTAGGAACATTTTGCTGCAGGAAGCTTAGTATAGCAGGTCTAATCCTGCTTAATGTGAATTACACACACAACCATAGATATAAGAAATATATTTTAAATACAAAGTCAGTACTGATTGAAATATGAAATGCATTGCTTCTTTCTTGCAATTTCAGTCACTCATATAATTGAATTCCAAGAACTGTGTTTTTAATTGTAGTATGGTTTTTCTCTCAGTCCCTCCCTCAGAGGGCTGGTATTATAAATGCTTTTTAATGAAAAAACCTTAATAGATGCCATTGAATTTTGCAGGAAAACAAATTAATTGTTACCTGATTTAAGTGAGCTCTCAGTGAGTATTTTCTGTCAGCAGAATACACATTTGTTTGTATTCTAGTATCATCACATTTTACAAGGTTGAAAAGTACATAACAAATAATTTTAATTAGTTTTTAAAGGACAAGTTGATTTTGCATTTTTGCTTGCTGCCCTAGAATATTATGCTCATTTCTAAGAGGCAGATATTTAAACAGCTCTTCCCTAATAAGGTAAAAGTTATAGAAAACAAGCATTTGAGATTTTGTAATTAAGTACTCAATTTGAGCACACTTACAAATGCCAGAGGTAATGATTCTTTGAAGTTTATCGTTCATAGTAATCTTTTCATACTACAAAAAAGGCAAGTAATATTGTGACCAAACAAAATTAGAACCATAAATCAGGTTAGCCCTTTGCTTAGTTTTTCACCAAACAGCCAGTTCAATAAATCACTCTGCATGGCCTATACATTATGCTTACTGCTTTTCCTGTATCTACATCAGCACAACAGTGTGCCATAAAATGCTATTTGATATATGCAAAAATAAAATATAAAGGAAGTCAATGGATATTTTAAAAAGAAAAAAAAAATAAGAAAAAAGAGAGAGAATTTTTAGTATTTCAAATACAGTACTGTTTCCAGAGGATATTTGGTTGGAGAATATGAACTGGCTGTAGCAGTGCAGTAGGAGCATGCAGTAAATTTCTGCAATATCATGCTCCTACAGATACAGTCAGTTACTGGCTGCTATCCTAAGTGATAGGGCCAACTTCACATTTTGAAATTTAAACTGTGTGATTGCCTTAGGTACACCTGAAATGACACAACTACAGTTAGCTTTGAAGTTTTGTATGTGTAGTATGTTCCTGTCTACCTCTTGTTTCACTGGTGGGTCTGGTCCATGACTGTACTCCCCCTCTTCTATTTTGCAGTCTTTCACAAATGACCAGTGTGCTTTTTGCCCAGCCTTGCAACACAGCCCTGCACAAAGTCCCACAGGTTTCAGCTCACAGCTTTTGCCAAAATGCAGTAAATCTATGCATGCATTTTTATGGTATGGTCTAGAGAAAGCAGGAGCGTGAGTCAGCCTGACTCACAATGTTCAGAGAAAGAGGGAGGTTAGGTAGTACTAGAAAGGTTTTTGCAGTCAAAAGCAAAGAAAATCTGTTTTCTATTCCCCACGCTTCTAACTGAACAAACTATGAAGGCCTCAGATTTGACTGGCAATAAGGAGAGTTGATAAATGAGTGTCTTTTAACCATCCCAAGACAATAATAATGGATAAACAAATGAATAAAGAAATAAGAAATGGTCCTTGATGCATTGTTGATTAGATCCCTTGTCTCCTGACTCTATTTCTATGCTTTTTATGTTATCTATTCAGTATCTCTAAATAGTTGGAAACAATAGTAGACACAACCTAAGTACAAACTAGAATGATGAGTACCTTGGTCTTTTCGATTAACATTCCTGCCTTTTGAAGCTGAGACATAAACACTGCTTAGCACAGAATATTTTTTATTTATAAGTACTGAATTTTATGTGAAATCAAAACTATTCTTAGGAACAGTGGTTCTGACATAAATTTGGTTGGAAATATACCAAGGCAGAGCTTGAGACTGCAAGGTAGCTAAGTACTTGCAGGTTAACTCACTGTTAGCTATCAATTACTCTTCATAACAGTGGTAAATTGTTTATCTAGACCACAGGAGATCCTTAATCTGTATTTGTTAAAGCAGGGCCATACATGATGATTTTGCATGTCTTAGCTTAAGGTCTTTGGATTACACAGGACTTTTAGTCTCATGTGCTTTCCACAAAAGTTTGTGTAAAGATCTAGTTTTCATTCTGTATAAAAATTTTAAGCAATTAATCCTAGAAATACTTGACAAAATGCAACCTGTGTTTTCCGGTTAGCTTTACCCTTAAAGTGTGCCAAGAAAGAGACATAAAAGATACTATGAAAGATGGAAAATATTCTCCTCCTTTCTAATATGCCTTTTGACTTATCAAAGATATTTATAACTGGAGATTAGAGTATCAAACAACCTGAATACCCTTTCTTCTACAAAATCTTTTTGTTAACCACACTACTTTTTTTTTAACTACGCTACTTTTATAACTAAGCTCCACAGCTTCCCTATGAACCAGTCAGTAGCCTCCCCCTTCTTATATAAATTGGGTAGCTGGGAAGTCATTCATTCACTCTTGGCTTGGTAGTGGCTGGGAATAGAAGCCAAGCCTGTAAAAGAGCTGACTTGTGTGTCATGGGGAGTCATGTTGCCTTAAGCTGGGCATGCTAAACCTTGGTACTATTGATAACTATTTTTTTAACCATTGGACTTCAGAGAGCCCAGAGTGAAGCCTGAATGTATTCTTCTTCTATCTCACAGTCTCACTTCCCATAAACTAATTGCTTAAAGGCTTCATGAGCACAGAGGACAGCTGTCCTCTGGTATTCTTTGCTAAAGTGGAAGAGCTGAACCTATCGACAAATCATTGCTTGTATTACAATATTTTAACCTTTGTAACAGAATACATAAAATACATATGTATTTATAAGACTCCTTGTTTGCTCTTACTTGGGGAACTTGGATTTGTTGACATATACTGATTCATCCAAACTAATTTTTGTAGTCCTTCAGTTCCTGCATGACCAGAAGGTGATTCAGTCCATCTGAAATTTGAAATTAATCCTTTCTAATGAGATATCTTTGGTCACTGTGACCTCTACAGGAGACAAATTTTCTGGCTTCTGATTTTAGGTCTTGTGCCCTAAACTCACTGCTGTGATTGAGACGTTTGACACAGTGCAGCTCTGTACACAAACAAGTTCATTTACCAGGGATGTCAATCTCACTCCTTTCTCTGGTGTTAAATATTTGCTTTAAAAATCAAATGTTTATATGCAGGCTATTTGTTAATATATCATAATATTTAACAATATTATACACGGGGAGTCTCAAAATATGTGAGCTATGAAAATGAACAAATCACAAAGGTATGGTATAACAGATTCTTAGTGACACTGTATATTCCTGCTAGTATTATAATGTACTAGGTGGGTCAGGCATAAAACTCTCTGAATAAAGAAAGGATTCTTTATCCTTATTTTGATTTTTTTTCATGTATTTGTATAAGGCAAAAGACTACCAATTATACATTCCCAAGGAAAAAAAATATATGTGAATATTGTTAGTGAAATAATTTTAAAAACATGAGCTCTTGTTGTTTAATATTACCTGGATTCTCAGCTACTTGACTTTTTATCTCTCAGTCAGTCAACATGAGCCAAAAAGTGGCCTAAAGGCTTAGATGTTCCAGTGGTTACTCCAGCACAATCTAATCTGTGACCTCTATCCCTTTGGTTTTTATAATGTCCTTATAAAAACATAGTACATTTAAGTATGCTTAAAGTGCTACTGGGTATAATTAAAGTTCTGTCAGCCTTTCCATTATAAATCCCTCTTTTCAAGGTTTAATATCTCAGCAGTTCCAATTCCCACTGGGCTAAACTTGATACAGAAGCTGTCAGCATGAATGCAAATCCCTCCTACCTTCAAAAATATTTTCAATTCATAAAGTTGCTGGTTTTTATTGAGTCCTACAGTCTGCACAAGTATTTCTGATTAGCTTCCCTCCCAAAGTCTCTCACACTGTATTCTCTCATCTTACATAAATCAAGAAATAAATGTGTCCTGACTGAAATGCAGAAAAACACTGATGAAGTTTCCTTTTTCCTTCTTCTAGGCTACAGGTTGAGTGCAGTTTCTACCCATACTGAAAACTGCTGGCTTCAGGTTAGATCCCCAGACTTTTCCAGACTACATCTACTAAGATGTGGAAAGCAAAAAATAATTACATTGGCCATAAAGTAGTATTCCTCATATCTATCTTTCCCATCTTTATTTCTTAATACTGGACTGCATTCACTAAACCTTTGCTTAGAGGGAAGCAGGTGACACTTATAGAAATTAGCAGATACCACGTTTAATTAATTTCTCAGTTTGGGGATAAGTCTAGAGCTTACCACTCTGCCTGAGCACCCTCTACTTTAGTAATGCAAGTTGTATTTCTAGATAGGGGATTTCTATTTACAGGACTAAAGACCTCAAAAGTATGACTTTGGACATCCCATTCTGCATGACTGCTTGTCCTGATTTTGGCTGGAAAAAAGTTAAATTACTTGTTAGTAGCTAGTATAGTGCTGTGTTTTGGATTTAGGATGAGAATAATGTTGATAACACTGTGATGTTTCAGTTGTTGCTAAGCCACGTTTATACTAAGTCAAGGACTTTTCAGCTTCTCACACTGCCCTGCCAGCAGAGGCTGGGAGTGCCCAAGAAGCTGGGAGGGGACACAGCAGCGACAGCTGACCCAAATGAGCCAAAGGCGTATTCCATGCTGTATCATATCATGCCCAGTATATAAACTGGGGGGAGTTGGCTGGGCAGCACCATGGCTTGGGGATTAGCTGGGCATTGGTCAGTGGGTGGTGAGCAATTGTATTGTGCATCACTTCTTTTGTACATTCTGTTGTTGCTATTATTATTATTATTATTATTATTATTAATTATTATTATTATTATTATTATTATTATTATTATTATTATTATTATTATTATTATTTTCCCTTCCTTTTCTATCCTATTAAACTGCCTTTATCTCAACTTACAAGTTTAACTTTTTTCCCCCCAGTTCTCTCTCCCCCATCCCACTGCAGCGAGGGGGAGTGAGAGAGCAGCTGCATGGTGCTTAATTGCTGGCTGGGGTTAAACCACAACACTGCTTAAACTTCGGGCTGTTACAAGAAGGGACAAGAAGGCTGTCCAAGTGGAGGAAGTAATTTCAGGTTTGGAGCTCAGTTTCACAGCCAAAAAAACCTAGCTGAATCTGCAACATAGGTATTACATACCCAGATTTGGAAATATATTACATTTCTTTGGTGTTTCTACTTGGCTGCCCTTGGCATGCCAGTGAGCATAAGTCCTGTTGCTCTGAACCCCATTCAACGCAGTGTGTCCAGAGACACACCAATGCACAAGAATCCATGGCTATCTGTGTGAACTTAATTTTTAACATTGCAAAAGAAAGAAAAAACCCTCTTGGTGTGTGTATATATATATATATACTTATGAATACACCTTGATATACCCATACATATTTAAACATATACACTTTGAAATATACTTTGCCTTTGAGTTTGTTTACACTGTGGCAGATTGGAAAAGGGAAAACTGAGATATTGTAAAAAACCCTCAGATACTACTGTTGTATCTGCAATAGCAGGAAAAAAATGACAAGCTGTTCATCACAGAAGCTCTCCATCAGGTCTGAAATAGACTTCAATGCTAAATACCACCTGGGAACAAAGGAGATGGCTATTTTGGTTCCTTATTAGCATCCTCTCTTCTCTACAGAAACTGCTTGCCTTTTCTTTCAGAGATGTTTGTGGTGGGTTAACCTTGGATAACAGCCAAACTCCCACACAGCTGCTCACTCATTCTACCTCTTCTGTGGAACAGGGGAGAACATAGGATGAGAAACCTCATGGGCTGGGTTGGAAGATGGGAGACTGCTTCCCAGTTACTACTGTGGGCAAAACAGACTTAACTTGGGGATAATTAAGTTATTGCAAAATAAAGTGTTTGAGTAGTGGGAAACAGAGACAAACCAGAGATGAGGAAAAGGCTGAGGTACTTAATGCCTTCTTTGCCTCAGTTTTTAATAGTGAGACCAGTTATCCTCAGGGTACTCAGCCCCCTGGAAGACAGGGATGGAGAGCAGAATATACTGCCCATAATCCAGGACGATATAGTGACCTATTAGTTAGTGGCTATCTGGACACTCACAGATCTATGGGACCAGTTGGGATCCATCCAAGAATACTGAGGGAGCTGGAAGAGGAGCTTGCCAAGCCACTCTCCATCATTTATCATCAATCCTGGTCAATGAGGGAGGTCCCAGACAACTGGAGGCTTGCCAGTGTGACGCCCATTTACAAGAAGGGTCAGAGGGAGGATCTGGGGAACTACAGGCCTGTCAGCTTGACCTGGGTACCAGGGAAGATTATGGAATGGTTCATCTTGAGTGTGCTCACATGGCATGTGCACAACAGCCGGGGATCAGGCCCAGCCAGCATGGGTTCATGGAAGGCAGATCCTGCTTGACCAACCTGATCTCCTTCTATGACCAGGTGACCTGCCTAGTGGATGAGGGGAAGGCTGTGGATGTTGTCTACCTGGACTTCAGTAAGGCCTTTGGCACTGTCTCTCACAGCATACTCCTTGAGAAGCTGGTGGCTCATGGCTTAGACAAGTGTACTCCTCGCTGGGTAAATAATTGGCTGGGTGGATGAACCCAGAGGGTTGTGGTGAATGGAGTTAAATCCAGTTGGTGGCCAGTCACAAGTGGTGTTGTGGGCTTAGTATTGGGGCCAGTTCTGTTTAATACCTTTATCAGTGATCTGGATGAGGGAATTGAGTGCACCCTCAGCAAGTTTGCAGATGACACCAAGTTGGGAGGGAGGGTTGATCTGCTGCTCTAGGGTAGGAAGGCTCTGCAGAGGGATCTTGATAGGCTGGATTGATGGGCTGAGGCCAATTATATGAGATTCAACGAGGCCAATTATAGGAGATTCAACAAGGCCAAGTGCTGAGTACTGCACTTTGGTCACAGCAACCCCATGCAGTGCTACAGGCTTGGGGAAGAGTGGCTGGAAAGCTGCCCAGCAGAAAAGCACCTGGGGGTGCTGG